>SJXQ01006034.1:81075-104830 GCA_006408695.1 Aepyceros melampus
CCCTCTCCACCCTGAATATTGGAGTGCAGATATCTCTTTAAGACACATATACATAAGTGGGATTGCTGGACCATATGATGGTTCTCCTTTTATTGTTTTTCGTAATAGCCATACCAATTTACATTTTCAGCAACAGTGTTTAAGAGTTCTCTTATCTCCACACCATCACTAACATTTGTTATCTCTCTTGTCTCTTTGTTTTTGTTTTGTTTTGGCCCATCTTGATCCCTGTCCAGAGATTGAACCCAGACCATATCAGGGAAAGTGTCACATCCTAACCAGTAGGCAACCAGGGAACTCCCTCTTTTGTCTTTTTGATAACAATTATTCTAACAGCTGTGTATTATCACATCTGTTTTGGTTTACATTAGTAATGTTGAGTACTTTCTCATGTACCTATTGACCATTAGTATGTCTTCTTCAGAAAAATGTCTTTCTCAGGTCCTTGATCATTTTTAATTAGATTATTTTCTTTTTCCCATTGACTTGTAGGATTTATTTATATATTTTACATAGTAACCCCCTATTAGACACATGGTTTACAAAATCTCATTTTATATGTTATGTTTTTTTAATTTATTGATTGTTTTCTTTGATATGCAGAAGCTCTTTAATTTGATGTAGTCTCACTTGTTTATTTTAGTTTTTGTTGCCTGTGCTTTTTGAGTTTTATTCAAGAAATCCTTTCCAAGATCAATGCGAAGGAGCTTCTTTTCTATGTTTTCTTCTAGGAGTTTTAGGGTTGGGGGATCTTACAGTTAAGTCTTTAACACATTTTGAGTTGACTTTTGTGAGTGGTGTAAAATAGGGGTCCAGTTTTGCCCAGTTTCATTCTTTTGCAATTAAATATCTAATTTTCCCAAGAAGATTTGTTGAAGAGATTATTTTTTCCCCATTGTGTGTTCTTGATGACTTTGTTAAAAATTAGCTGACCATATATGTATGGGCTTGTTTCTGGGCTCTCTATTCTTTTCCACTGGTCTGTGTGCTTGTTTTTTAACTTACCATTCTGGTCTGATTACATAGCTCTGTAATATAGTTTGCAATCTGGACATGTGATACCTCTTGTTCATCTTTCTCAAATTTGCTTGGTTATTTGAGGACGTTCATGGCTCTATACAGATTTTAAGATAGTTTTTTATATTTCTGTGAAAAGTGTTATTGGAGTTTTGATAGGAATTGCATTGAATTTGTACATTCCTTTGGATAGTATAGACTTAAAAAATTAATTCATCCTGTCATGAACATGAGCTATCTTTCCGTTTATTTATGTCTTTGTCAATTTCTTTCATCAATTTAATTTTTAGTGTACAGATCTTTCACCTTGTCTAAATTTATTTCTAATTATTTTATTGTTTTTGATGCTATTGCAAATGGAATTGTTTTCTTATTCTATTTGAGATAGTCCATTATAATTGTATAGAAGCACACTGTTTTTTGTACATTGAATTTGTATCCAACAAACTTTCTGATTCATTCATTATTTTGGTAGAGTCTTACAATTTTCTACACATAAGATCATGTCATCTGTCCACATTTATTTCTATTATGGCATTATTGTCTATGTATCCCTGTCAATCTGTTAAAAATTGTTTACTATATTTACATGCTTCCATACTAGATGCATAAATTTTATGATCGGTATATTCTCTTGATGAATTGACCCATTTATCATTATATGATGATCTCTTTGTCTCTTGTTATAGCTGTGGAGGTAGAGACTATTTTGTCTGTTATAAGTACCTATTTTGTCTGATATAAGAACCCTGTTCTTTTTTGGTTTCCATTTTCATATAATATATTTTGCAAACTTTTTACTTTCAGTTTGTGTGTGTCCTTAAAGTTTATGTGAGGGACTTTCCAGCGGTGGTCACATGACTGGAAAAGGTCAGTTTTCATTCCAATACCAAAGAGTGCTCAAACTACTTCACAATTGCACTCATCTCACATGCTAACAAAGTAATGCTCAAAATTCTCCAAACCAGACTTCAACAGTAAATGAACCATGAACTTCCAGATATTCAAGCTGGATTTAGTAAAGGCAAGGAATCAGAAATCAAATTGTCAAAATCTGTTAGATCATTGAAAAAGCAAGAGAGTTCTAGGAAAACATCTACTTCTGCTTTATTGACTATACCAAAGCCTTTGACTAGGTGGATCACAACAAACTGTGGAAAATACTTAAAGAGATGGGAATACCAGATTTCCTGAGAAATCTGTATGCAGGTCAGGAAGAAATAGTTACAACTGGACATTGAACAACATACTGGATCCAAATCAGAAAAGGAGTACATCAAGGCCATATATTGTCACCATGCTTATTTAACTTATTTAATTCTCATGCAGCATACATTATGAGAAACGCTGGGCTGGATGAAGCACAAGCTGGAATCAAGATTACAGGGAGAAATATCAGTAACCTCAGATATGCAGATGGCACCACTCTTATGGCAGAAAGCAAGGAAAAACTAAAGAGCCTCTTGATGAAAGTGAATGAGGAGAATGAAAAGTTGGCTTAAAACTCAGCATTCAGAAAACTAAGATCAGGGCATCTGGTCCCATCACTTCATGGGAAATAGATGGGGAAGGAATGGAAACAGTGATAGACTTTATTTTTTGGGCTCCAAAATCACTGCAGATAGTGACCGCATCATGAAATTAAAAGATGCTTGCTCCTTTAAAGAAAAGCTATTACCAACCTAGAAAGTATATTAAAAAGCAGAGACATTACTTTGCCACCCAAGTTCCATCTAGTTAAAGCTCTGGTTTTTCCAGTAATCATGTATGGATGTGAGAGTTGGACTATAAAAAAAAGGTGAGAGCTGAAGAATTGATGCTTTTGAACTGTGGTATTGGAGAAGACTCTTGAGAGTCCCTTGGACTGCAAGGTGATCCATCCAGTCCATCCTGAAAGAAATCAGTCTTGAATATTCATTTGATGGACTGATGCTGAAACTGAAACTTCAATACTTTGGCCATCTGATGCAAAGAACTGACTCATTTGAAAAGATCCCAATGTTGGAAAAGATTGAAGGCAGAAGGGGATGACAGAGGATGAGATGGTTGATGGCATCAACCACTCAATGGACATGAGTTTGAGTAAACTCTGGGAGGGAGTTCGTGATGGACAGGGTGTCCTGTCATACTGCAGTCTATGGGATCGCAAAGAGTTGGACATGACTGAGCGCCTGAACTGAGCTGAACTGAGAGACTTCCCTGGTAGTCCAATGGTTAAGACTCTGTGCTCTCAAAGTAGGTAGTCTGGATTTGATCCCTGGTCAGGAACTAGATCTTACATGTGAAACTAAGAGTTTTCATGCCACAACCAAGACCCAACACAGCCAAATAAATAAATAAATAAAAAGTATTTTTAAAATAAAAGCTTATGTGAGTCTTCCTGAGGCAGCATAAAGTTCTTGTTGTTCAGCTCTTGTATGTCATTTAATTAGAGAATTTAAATCATTTACATTTAGACTAATTATCACCATTATGTTAACTTTTCTTTTATTGTTTTGTAGTTCCTTTCTTCCTCTCTTGTTATCTTTCTTGGTGAATTGATTAATTCTTTGTGAACTGATGGGGTTTTTTGATAGCAATATGCTTTGATTCTTTTATCATTATTTATGTATATATTATAATTTTGCTTTGTAATTACTTTACGGGTTTCATAATATATATTATAAGAATCCTTTAAAAATTGCAACTATTTAACTTAAATTGCATACAAAGCTCTATACTTTTACTTGTTTTCCCTGGTGTTTTATGTTATTGATACCAACATTGCATGTTTTTATATTGTGTATCTATTAACAAAATATTGGAGCTAAAATTATTTTTAGTACTTCTGTCTTTAAAGCTAGATGATAAGAGTTTAAAGTGATTTATACACCATCATTGCAGTATTAGAGTATTTTAGATTTGATTATATGCTTAACTTTACCAGTGAATCTTATGTTTCCATGTTGCTAATAAGCATCCTCTTTTTTCAACTTGAATAACTTATTTTAACATTTCTTATAAGACAGGTTACAACCTCATGGAGTGTAACCTGACATGCTCCAGGCAAGAATACTGGAGTGGGTTGCCATTCCTTCTCCAAGACAGGTCTAGGGTTAATAAATTTCTTAAGCTTTTATTTGTCTGGGGAAGCCTTTTCCTTTCCTTCATTTCTGAGGGAAAACTCTTCTAGATAAAGTATTCTTGGTTGGTACTTTTTTCCCCCTTGGGGCATTTCAAGTATATCATTCTATTCTTTCCCGGCCTGCAAGGTTTCTGTTGAGAAATCTGCCTATAATCTTATTAGGACTACCTTGTACATGATAAGTCTTTTTTCCCTTGCTGCTTTCAGAATTGTGTTTTTGGTTTTTGAATTTTTATTTTACTGTATCTTGTTAAAGATCTTTTTGAGTTAAATTTGTTTGAGGATCTTTGTGCTTCTTGTATGTAGTTGGCTATTTTCCCCAGACTTGGGAGGTTTTTAGTCATTATTTCCTTACATATGCTTTCTGTCCTCTTCTCACTCTTATCCTACTGATACTTCTATAATGTGAATTTTCTTTCTTCTCTCTTTTAAATTTTTTATTTTCTCCTCTGAGTGGATAATATCAAGAGATCTGTCTTCAGGTTTTAAGATTCTTTTTCTGCTTGGTTTTATTATTATTGAAAGTCTTTGTTTCATTTTCCTGTCATTCATTTTATTCTTCAGTTCCAGAATGTATGTTTGGTTCATTCTTATGATTTCTCTCACTTTGCTGAACTTCTCATTTTATTTATGCAATGCTTTCCTGAGTTGTCTATGTTCTCTTGACTCTTGCTGAGCTTCCTTAAAATAATTATTTTGTATTATTTTTCAGTTAACTCTCATATTTATGTTTCTTTGGGGTCAGTTTGGGAAGTTATTGTGTTTCTTGTGGTGTTATGTTTCTTTGCTTTTTCATGTCCCTAATGGCTTTATGTTGATTTCTGTGCATTTGAGGGGGCAGTAACTTCTTCCAATCTTTTCAAACTTGCTGCAGTGGATAAAGACTTTAACCTGGTGATGGCTGAAAGACACTGACTGAGTTCCTAGGAGGGCACCTGGAGGGCTCTAGCAACTGGGAGGGCACAGTGGATGGTCTTTGTACATCTCCATCACCTGAGGTCAATGTTGGTGAAGATTTTAGAGACTTTGCAGGTGACAATGGTGGTTATGGTTGTTGGGGTCATCAGAGGCAAAGATTGCTTGGATTCTGTTATTTATTTATTTATTTATTTATTTATTTATTTTAGTCTATGGAAGGAAGTTCCAGTTGAGGAGATCTCTCTCAGCCAGATTTTGTGTGCTTGCATTCTGAGTGACATCAGAACTGGGGTCTTGGAATTATAGAACTACCACAGCCCCTGGGTCCTGGAGCACAGGTGTTCTTGGGATGTCAATGGTACTAGTTTTATGAGGTACAGATATGTACAGATCTCCCATGGAACTGTGTCTCAGCTCTCTAGGTCTTGAACCAGTAACTTGGTCCTGAGGGATGTGGATGTAGCAATGGTAGAGACTCGAAGATGACACGGTGCAGCAGTGGCTTGGTTCAAGGGGACAAGGTACACTAGCATCACATCCTGGGGAGGTACGATACGATACGATAGTCGCTCAGTTGTGTCCGACTCTTTGGGACCCCATAGATTATAGCCTACCAGGCTCCTCTATCCATGGGATTTTCCAGGCAAGAGTACTGGAGTGGGTTGCCATTTCCTTCTCCAAAGGATCTTCCCAACCCAGGGATCGAACCCGGGTCTCCCACATTGTAAGCAGACTCTTTACCGTCTGAGCCACCAGGGAAGCCTTCCTGGGGAGGTAGGTCAAGTCAAACTCTGGCCCCAGGGGAGCAGTTGTAGAAGAGCAGCAGTTTGGTTCTGGTGGTAGCAGCTCAAGCCTGTGACTTAGAATCCCAGGGACAGGGCACAGAACAGCTGTAGTGCATCTCAATGATGGTAGGTCCAAGCCATGATTTAGAACTCCAGGGAAAGTTGCAGAACAGCAGCAGCTGGGCCTGATGATGGCCCATTAAAACCACATGTTGGGAACATCCAGGTGATGAGGTGCAAAGCAGCAGCAGTATGGTTAGGGCTAAGTCCTGACTTACTACCTGGAGAAAAGTGCAGAGCAACAGCAGTGCAACTCTGTTTGTCATGGGTCAAAGCCACAACTTAAGGACCTAGAGGCAGAGTGCAGAACAGCAATAGCTCTAGTCCTAGAAATTGCAAGGCACTGCAGTGCCCTGATCCTGGAGGGTTAGGCACAGTAGTTACTGGGGCCCTTGGGAGCAAGTCTCACTGCAACAACAAATCTAGCCCCAGGGAGGAGACACAACAGTAGGGACTCCAGCCAGCAACAGTAGGGTCTCCATCTACATCATCTAGATGTAATATTGGTCAAGATGTTTTGAGTCCTCAATAGCAAAGAATTCAAATATCTATAGTTTAAAGCTTGTTGGTGTCTTCCTGCTCTTCTTTACCTATGTGGTGAAATTCTAAGGAGGCTCCTCCTGGTGCCAAGCTTCTCTGGGATGGTAGCTGGGGTGACACAGATAAAATACTTCCTATGGTTTTCTATGTAGTCATCTTTACTTTTTGAGCTCCTCAGAGTTTCTAAGGCTTCTTCAATATAGTCCATAGCTTTCTTGGAATATTTTCGTTACTTTGCATTTTATTTATTGTTTATATAGTTTTTGTGTAAGAGGCAAGTGTCAATAATTCCTAGGCCTCCATCTTGCAGTTGTCATCTCCCTATTTTATTTAAAAATTTTGTTATATTTAAATTTTATACTTTGTTTTGTTCTTTCTCATTTTATTTATCAAATCACTTAACCTCTCTAAGCCACAATTCCTAACCTGGAAAATAAGGAAAACTGTACCTACTTCAAAAGAATTTTTTTAAGGATAAAACATGTAAATTAGTACTATATTATAGAATTTATAGTATTAATTTACATGCTTTATCAAAATTATTTTCTCATTTTTTTATTTGGCTATATCTAGAGAGGAGCTTCCCAGGTGGTGCTACTGGTAAAGAACCTGCCTGCCAATGCAGGAGATGTAAGAGACAAATTTTCAATCTCCGGGTTGGGAAGGTCTCCTGGAGAAGGGCATGGCAACCCACTCCAGTATTCTTGCCTAAGAATCACAGTTTTCTCAAATCTAGAGAGCTTAGTATACAATTTGCACACTGTTGTTTGTCCTTCTCATGCAATTCTTCAAATACATTTAGATCAACTCTTTTCTTTGCTTCTCTTTTTCTTATAGCAATATCCTCTGTGTGTGTTTCTTCAGCTGGAAAATGGGAATGATTTAATTAGACTATCTCACAGGACAAAGTGAGATAGACACCCCAAATTTATCCCTAGAGTTGTTGGAAATGAAATCCAACACTTCTTGCCCCCACTCTGGTGCTCCATTAGCACAGTAAGAAAAGACCTAGTGTAAGGACTCAATTCCTAATCTGGAAAATAAGAACAATTGCACTTACCTCAAAAGCATTGTCTTGTAGATTATATGAAATAAAACTTCTTAATACATGCTTAATCAATGTTAGTTATCAGTATTCAGACACTATTCCATCCTGAAAGTAGTGAAATTCCATAATTCCAGACACATTCCATTCTCCCTGAGATCAATGCCTCTCCTTTGCTTCAAAACTCTAATCAAAATCTTTCATTTAGAGACTGGAGCAATAATTCTCAAAGCAGTTCGTGCACTGACCTATCCTACTGAGCAAAGGAAATGTCCATTTTTTAAAAATCCTATGTTTAAGGAAATGAAGGTAAAGAAAATTTGTCTGTTTCTTGGACCAAGACAGTAGAGGTCTTCAGTGAATATGTTTTAAACTGGCCAAGCAAAATTTTTTTAAGGTGGTGAAAGGAGTCAAGAGTTTGACAAATGTGGTTCTCTATGGAAAAGATATGCAAATTCTATAGAACATTCATCAGATTTGTAGGAAAACCTGGAGCTTGAAATGAGAAGTGGATTTGAACACTTGAATTTCTTTTTTTTTATTTAAAAATGATATTGCTATTATATTATTATATGTATAATCCATGCTCACTATTGAAAATATAGAAAAAACAAATAAGTAGGAAAAATCCCTAATAATTATTTAACTAAGAGATCACACTTTTCAAAATTTGTTATATGGATATTCGATGTTTTCAGGAGTGTAGGTATGTGTATGCATGTGTAAAATGCTAAATAATGAATTAATAAAAATTTTAACAAGAATGAGACTATGTTATTCATGTTTCTTTATGTTTTTTCATCTACATCTTGAATATTTTTCCATGAACAAAGTTCTAAATATCTTAAAAGCTTATTAAATTGCTTTTTTCATGCAATGTTTCAGTTTGAATTTCTTTTTTTTTATTTAAAAATGATATTGCTATTATATTATTATATGTATAATCCATGCTCACTATTGAAAATATAGAAAAAACAAATAAGTAGGAAAAATCCCTAATAATTATTTAACTAAGAGATCACACTTTTCAAAATTTGTTATATGGATATTCAGATGTTTTCAGGAGTGTAGGTATGTGTATGCATGTGTAAAATGCTAAATAATGAATTAATAAAAATTTTAACAAGAATGAGACTATGTTATTCATGTTTCTTTATGTTTTTTCATCTACATCTTGAATATTTTTCCATGAACAAAGTTCTAAATATCTTAAAAGCTTATTAAATTGCTTTTTTCATGCAATGTTTCAGGTTGGAGGAATCTTTTCATAATGCCTACTGAAAAGTTCATTTTTTGTGTCAGCTGCAATATCTGCTGTCAGCTAATTATTCTATTTAACTAGGGGAACACTATAGAACTGATTTTGGTCAAATGAGAAATCTAAGCATTGAGGAAGTATGAGATTCCCCAAGTGCAAGTGGTCTTCTTTCTGCTGCCCTCAGCAGTCCTGAAATATTTTTTTGCAAGTCAGCATAAAGA
Source organism: Aepyceros melampus (assembly GCA_006408695.1). Lineage (NCBI taxonomy): Eukaryota > Metazoa > Chordata > Mammalia > Artiodactyla > Bovidae > Aepyceros > Aepyceros melampus. The sequence goes on from SJXQ01006034.1 coordinate 90,044, forward strand.
AATAGAATTTGCCCATCCCTTCAGGGGGTAATGACTCAGTTAAGAAACATCTCTCTCATCGGTAGTTATGTTGGAGATGCTCATCATAATTTTCTGTTCTGTAATATAACTTCACTTAGAAATAGCTGGAAGGTGTGGGGATGGGGATGGGGAGAAGGCAGAACCTTTGAAATACTAGAAGTGCTGAGTGACTCCCATGTAACTGCTCATGAGGACAGAGGCTCTTGTAGAGAACTTAAAGTGAAAGTGAAGTCACTCAGTTGTGTCCGACTCTTTGCCACCCCATGGACTGTTGCCCTGCAGGCTTCTCTGTCCATGGGATTTTCCAGGCAAGAATACTGGAGTGGGTTGCCATTTCTTTCTCCAAGGGATCTTCCCGACCCAGGGATCGAACCCGGGTCTCCCACATTGCAGGTAGACACTTTAGCCTCTGAGCCACCAGTGAGGCCCTAGAGAACTTAACTACCTACCTATACTAACATTTCTTGGGATTCTGGGCCTGCTGGCTGTGATTCCCCAAAGACTTGCTACAGTGACATTTCTCAAATCCTGGACTGTCAGTCTTCCTATGAGATACTGCATATGTCTTCTCATTCAAAAGAAGTCTAGAGAAGATCTGAGACTTTTAGAATCTGTTCTTCACATCCACAATTTGTAAGTCTGTGAAGCTTTCATGGCTGTTAAATCCCAAAGAGTGTAAATAAGCATGATTGCTTCATATCATTTTTGAAGATGCTTCATGTTCTGCCAAATTAAGAAACAAACAAACCACATTTCTAATTCTTCCCTGTGGTATGGTGCTGTATTATTGAAAACAGAGAAAGCCTGAAGAACTCTCCAGTGGCGGGTCTTCATTTTATGATTCTTCAGTGATTTCAAAATTTGAGGTTCTTTATTTCCATGCCAAAAAGAAAAGTATTCTTTTTATTCTGTTAGTTTTCCTAAAATCTGAAACATCCAGACAGCTATTTTGGGGTCCCTGTTCTCACAATTTTTACAAATAGTGTCCCTTTTTCTTTCCAAACATGAGTGTTAGAGACTCTGCCATAAATTATACTGAATATTAGCCCACCCATAACTTACTGAAAAGTTTGTCTTATTTCAACTCTTAGACACACCCACTCTTAGACACACTTCAAGACACACCTTAAGACATACTTAAACACCTGCTCTTAGACACACCTCATCAGTAGTAAGAAAAATAAGTGGAAAAAATAAACCATCATTTTCTGGGTGATTATTAAACATCAGACACTGTACTGAGCAACTTGCATGTGCTATCCAGATGTCCATTGATATTATCTTGTGCTTTGAGATTTCTATAATTTTGGCACAAGTCCTCCAACATACATTGATAGGTCTAGTGCTGCCCCTGTATTTTCTGTGAATCCTCATGGAATTATGGTCTTATAATCACATCTGGTTTTGAGTTCCTGCTTCCATTAATCTGCCAGATAGTTTTTCTATCTGACATCTAGCCAGTTAGAGAACTCTGTTCCTATCCCTTAATTTCTTCCCAAATTGTTCTCACAAGCAATGTGTAGCAAAGAGCACACTAACAATCTGGAATCAAAGAGTTTCCACTGATGCAAAATGAGCAACTTGGGACTTAATTTTAGACAGGCATCTTCTTGCAAGTCTTTTGGCCACACTGCTACAAGGAATTTCCCACTGGTCATCTTATTCCACAAGCTCCAGAGCACATTTCCTTGCTACTCAGTGCTTTCTCTCTCTCAAGGCTTCCCTTTATCTTCCTGCTACTCTGTTTGCCAAGTTCCTCTAGAATCACTCTCCTCAAACTTAATTCTCTTGTTTTATTGCATAAAATAATGATTTTCTATCCATTTACTTATTGTATTAGTATGCTACTGCTGTTGTAACAAAATACCACAGACTGGTTTAAACAACAGAAACTTATTTTCTCACAGTTCTGGGTGCTGGTAGTCCAAAAGAACAAAGTACCAGCAAGGTTGGTCTCCTTTCTTGGCTTGCAGATGTCACCTTCTTTTTGGATCTTCATATGGCCTTTTCTCTATGGTCACATTTTACTGATTATCTCTTCTTCCTCTTTTAGACACTGTCTCTCAGTCATGTCCGACTCTTGTGACCCTATGAACTGTAGCCCACAAGGCTCCTCTACCTGTGGGATTTTCCAGGCAAGAATACCATTTCCTTCTCCATTTTAGACACTAGTCCTGTTGTATTAAGTACCACCCTCATGACCTCATTTGCCTTAATCATCTCCTTGAAGACCCTATTTCCTAATACAGTCCAAAGTTAGAGCTTCAACATGAATTTTGTGGGACATAATTCAGTCCACAACACTCATCTTAAGATCTATCATTTTGCATCCAAAGACAAACTAACATGAGAAATATAAGCCCACACATACTATGGACTCACCCTTTAGAAATACCTACAGAATACGCGGCGCAGGCGGTGCAGGCGGCCGCCGCACTTGAGCGAGCCCGAGAGCTACCCGACATCGCGGGAGAAGCCACCTCGCCCCCGAGGCCAGGAACGGCAGCTGAAAGGAGCCACCCACGCCCGAGGCCAGGGCCGGCGGCCGGGAAGAGCAACCCGAGGAGTGGTGGCTGGGCAGGCACAGGAGGGCCTAGAGGAGCTGTCCTACATTGAAGGTCAGGAACGGTGGTGGTAAGGAGATACTCCTCATCAAAGGTAAGGTGCAGTGGCTGTGCTGGAGCAGTCGTGAAGTGATACCCCACGCCCAAGGTAAGAGAAACCCAAGTAAGATGGTAGNGGCTTTCAATTTCTAGAGTAGCACCATCCAACAGAACTTTCCAGATTATGACAACCAGTGTTGTTCACCTTTACCACACAGTGTGGTGGCAGCTGGCCACAGGAGGCTACTGACTGCTTGAAGTGTGGCTAGTGCCACTGAGGAACTAAATTTTTATTTCATTTAATTTTAATTAATTTAAGTAGTCTGATGTGGCTACTGGTGACTGTGTTGGACTTTCCTAGAGCATTAAAAAAAAATCTATTTCTGTTTTATTTCACAAATGACAGTCAGTCCCATAGTGAAAATCAATGCCATTATATCCTCTAACGGATTTAGAGTGCTGTGGTTTTTACTTTTTAGTAAGTTCTTGTCTGGGAGACCAGAGCAGGAAACTACCCTGGGTGGAGTTTGTGAAAAAGGACCTGTCTTCCTCCTGGGGGTGGGGCGGGTGAGGGGCGGTTGCAATATGTGTCAGATAGTAATATGAACCCTTTGGGTCAAGGGTTGCACTTTCAGGAGTTTAGTCTAATTATAGAGTCAGAGCCCGTTGTTTAGCGTGATGAAGACTTGAGAGCAACCCAGCTGTCTGTCAGAAGGGGGTTGGGCAAAAGTAGTGCTAACCCGTCCACAGCGGGACACCCTGAAGTATCCACATGGGCTTCCCTGGCGGCGCTAGTGGTAAAGAACCCACCTGCCGGTGCAGGAGATGTAACAGAACGTGCATGGACAGAAGAGCTTGGTAGGCTACAGTCCGTGGGGTCGCAAAAAGTCAGACAGGACTGGAGTGACTTAGCACAAAGTGTCAGCAGGGGAGTCAGCACACTGTATGGTTACATGGGGGAAAGGCTAATGAAATCATTTAAATATGATGATTGCATTTATGAAAAAATCATTTATACATTTAGGAAGTGATCAGCCTGTGTCCCATGCGGTGTAGAGCATTGCTTTAGAGTCGTGGGATTATGGGGGAGGCATTCCCTTCCTATTATTATTTCTATATTATTGTTATTATTTTGTAAAAATGAGACTGTATTGCTTATCTAATCAGAGGAGACGACAGGGATTTCCATTTTGGGGAAAACACAGACAGATGTGTGGTGAACTGCCAAGTACCAGGTTGGCTGCATTGTGGCCACATCACTTTCAGTGACTGAAGGTAGCAAGCGGGAGTGATAGAGTTCGTGGGCTGTAGCAGAATTTTCCATGCAGACTGAGCATGCCCCCAGAGATCACGAGTGCCAGGGTGGGACCGGATGAACAGCACCCCTACAGGGCCATCCTGTGTGCTGACCATGGGCCTAGAAAGAGGAGGGCAGTGCATCCCTGCCCCACCCTTCCGAGGGTGACACAGGGCCACTGTGTTCCGGTGATGTTCTGGCGGTGCTGTGAGAGGGGAGCTGGACTCCGGATGGTGACATTCCAGGAGGTGATGAACCAGGCGTGAGGCTGCAGGGGGTGTGTGGCCCCGGCTGCAGGGTGAGGAAAGGTCCCCTCCAGTGAGTGTGAGAGGGGAGTGGTGGCTGGTGAGGAGGGGACTGAGGCATGAGCTGGGCACTGTCCCACAGAGCAAAGAGCAGGAAGAAGCACAGCACTGTGACAGGCGCATGTATCGCGGCGACCGAGGACTTTGGGCACGAGCAGCTTGGGCACCCTGGCTTTGGAAGCGGGCCAGCTGCTGCCTGGGTGCACAAGCGGTGCAGGGGCCTGTCTGACCCGGTGCATATGCGCTGTGGGATCCCTGCGTGGAGTACTTAGTGAGGGTGGTAATGAGTAGAGACAAAGACCTTGTTTTAGGTCTGGCTTCCCAGGTGGTGTTAGTGGTAAAGAATCAGCTTGCCAGTGCACAAGACGTAAGGATGCAGGTTCGATCCCTGGGTCGGGACGGTGCCCTGGAGAAGGGCATGGCAACCCACTCCGGTATTCTGGCCTGGAAAATTCCATGGACTGTATAGTCCCTGGGGTTGCAAAGAGTCAGATAGGACTGAGCGACTTCCACTTTCACTTTTCTAGCAACAATAACAGCAAAAGCTGTCTCGAGCCATGTGGAGAGGGCTTGTTTGTTTCTGGCTGTGGACTGTGATCTGCTCCAGGAGCTGTTGCACCTTGAGGGGAGGCGCTGCCCAGTCTCTGTGGCTGCAACATCTCACACGAGGAGGAAGTAGACCAGCACGTGTTCATAGTGGATTGGTCCAAACTGCTGGAGTTTGATAGGAAGGTTTTAGAGAAGGTTTTAAACTTGTGAAGACAAGGTTTCCTTTCATACACAAAGATTTTAAATTATACAATAAGGACTTCCCATGTTTGATCTTGGTTCCTACTGACCAAGGACCTACTGGCCCTTGGCATTAACTTTTCCCCCTAAGAATAAACAAACTGTTATCTGAATTCAGGTTACATCTCATGAAAATGAGTGTGTTGAGCTTAGAGTGTATTTACTGACTGAAAATCCTGTCATTATAGAAGTGCTTTGGAGTCTGGGTGTCCCCTGTTACACCTCTGATTCTTATTGAAATGTTGCTGCTGGCTGTTCCTTCTTTGCCAGTCAAGATCACATTTTCCTGGTGACATGGTGTCCTTCCTCATGTCATTTCTAGGGTCCCTCAAAGGCTCTAGGATACCCACTCCCCACTGTGCCCCAGGCCACCTCTTTCCTTCCCTACTTTTTATACCCAGAGAGTCCTGTTTTAAACTTATCTATCGTTAGCTGGCTTGGCACCCCTCCTTCTCACTCATAGACTGAGGTTCATATACCTTCCTTGGAAGATCTGATGTCAACCTGGCGCCTATGTTTGTTTAGTCATAACTCACCAGAAAGAACTCCATTAGGTATTTAGCTTGATAGGAAAGAGTTAGAAGATGCCTTATGTTATTTTGGGGAAGAGGGAAAAGATAAAAGCTTAAAAAAATCTTGGACCAAGTTAGAGCTGTAAAGAATTGAGGCTAAAACAGCCCCTTGTGTGGATGCTGGGACGGCCGTGGGGATGGGGGGGAGGAGGCAGCTCCTCTCTGTGTGCAGCAGGGCCTCCCTCACTCCCCTTTGTGTCCCTCTATGTCAGAGGTGACACAAGCAACGTGCATGGTGGCCCGGCTGGCGTGGCAGTCTTGTTGGTCAGTTGCTAAGTCGTGTCCGACTCTTTGTGAGCCCATGGACTGCAGCACACCAGGCTACCCTGTCCTTCACTATCTCCTGGAGTTTGCTCAAACTCATGACCATCGAGTCAGTGATACCATCCAACCATCTCATCCTCTGTTGACCTCTCTTCCTGCCCTCAATCTTTCCCAGCATCAGGGTCTTTTCTAATGAGTCAGTTCTTCGCATCAGGTGGCCAAAGTATTAGAGCTTCAGCTTCAGCATCAATGAACATTCAGGGTTTATTTCCTTTAGGACTGACTGGTTTGATCTCCTTGCAGTCCAAGGGACTCTCAAGAGTCTTCTCCAGCACCACAGTTTGAAAGCATTAATTCTTTGGCACTCAGCCTTCTTTATAGTCTAACTCCCACCTCCATACCTGGATACTACTGTAAAAAAGCACACTACTGGAAAAAGCATAGCTTTGACTCTATGGACCTTTGTCTGCCGAGTGATATATCTGCTTTTAATATGCTGTCTATGTCATAGCTTTCCTTCCAAGGAGCAGGCATTAGGCACGCGTCAGCAAATGTGTCTGTGTGGGTCTGCTAAGATGCAGAGCCTTCTTGGAGCTCACCCTCTGCACCAGCCTCTGAGGGGGCTCAGGAGCTTCCTGGGGCCCCACGAGGGTTGAGCACTTGAACTGAGTCCCTTCTCTTAGTCCCTGAACTCACCTCTTGAAAGGGAAGCTCAGAGGGGCCAAGTTATCTGCTGTGGTCCTCGTGGCACTGGGATCTGAACTTAGAGTAAGGATCTGGGCTGAATGCCCCGAGGGCAATCTGAGCAAACTAACTTTGGCTAGCAAACCAGGCTGTGGGATAGCTACCACAGGAAAAGCCCTAATCTAAGACACTGCCAAGCCCCTCATACAGAACAAAGGACTGAACCGAGATAGCTGGCTGCATACCATCCCCCTCTGGTGACAGGCAGTCAGAGCCGGAAGGGGGCAATTGCAGCCCCAGAGAGACATTATCTACCAAACTGCAAGCAGGCTTCTTTGCTAACTAAGACTTCTTGGGGTTCTGGACCGTCAACATCCACCTGAGAAGGTGCACCGGTTGTACACCCAGAAAATCGAGTGGCAGGGATGGGGGAGGTGATAAGTTGCAGCGACCACACTCACCAAACACCTCATCACCTGAGCTGCTCAGATCTGGGAAGGGCACAAAATGCAGGCCCAACAGAGTCTGGACCTCTGAGGACTACCCGAGTGCCTGAACCTGAACAACTTAGACCTGGGAGGTGCAGGCAGCCCAGGTCCAGCCTTGGATGGTTCCAGCGGAGCAACCTAGAGCCTGAGCATTGTGGGCAGGGAGGGCACACATGCCGTGAGCAGAGGCATTCCCAATGTGGCTGAGACACTGCGAGCACATGCCAGTGTTATTTGCTTGCAGCGTCCATCCCTTCCCACAGTGTGACTGAACAAGTAAGCCTAAAAAAAGTGTCAACCACTGCCCCCCTTGTGTTAGGGTGGAAATCAGACACTGAAGAGACCAGCAAACAGAAGGTAAAACAGAGGGAACCACCTTGGAAGTGACAGGTGCAATAGATTAAAACCCTGTAGTTAGTACTGACTTGGAGAAGGAAATGGCAACCCACTCGTTTTCTTGCCTGGAGAATCCCAGGGATGGTGGAGCCTGGTGGGCTGCTGTCTATGGGGTCGCACAGAGTTGGACACGACTGAAGTGACTTAGCAGCAGTTAGTACTGACTACATAGGAAGGGGCCTATAGATCTTGAGAAATACAAGCCGGACCAAGGAACTATCCGAAAATAAACTGACCCCACACTGCCTACAACACCACCATAGAAAATCCTAGATATATTTTTACTATTTTTATGATCATTCTTTTTTTTTAATTTTAAGTCCTCTATTACTTGTTTAATTTTTATTTTTATAACCTACTACTACTTTGCAAAAAAAAAAGATTGTATTTGTAAAGCAAACCATATATATATATATTATAATTTTGTGATTTTTTTTCTTTTCTTTAATATTGTATTTTTGAAAATCCAACCACTACTCTAGATTTTTAATCTTTGCTTTTTGGTATTTGTTATCATTTTGTACCTTTAAGAACCCAATCTTCAGTGCCCATTTTTACTTGGGAGCAAGATTACTGGCTTAACTGCTTTCTCTCCCTTTGGACTCTCTTTTTTCTCCACCAGGTCGCCATTGTCTCCTCCCTCCTCCATCTCTTCTCTACCCAACTCTGTGAATCTCTGTGTCTTCCAGACAGTGGAGAACATTTAGGGAACTGATTACTGACTGGATCTGTCTCTCTCCTTTTGATCCTCCTTTTACCCCCCTGGTCACTTCTGTCTCCTTCCTCCCTGTTCTCTTCTCTGTATAATTCCAAGAACATCTCTGAGCAGTCCAGACTGTGGAGACTAAGGAAGTGATTACTGGCTAGCTTGCTCTCTCCTCTTTTGATTCCACCTCATCTCATTCGGGTCATCTCTAACTCCCTCCTCCCCCTTCTCTTCTCCATGTAACTCTGTGAACCTCTCTGCGTGTCCCTCACTGTGGAGAAACTTTTCATCTTTAACCTAGATGTTTTACCAATGGTGTTATATAGAAGGAGAAGTCTTGAGACTACTGTAAAAATAAGATTGAAAACCAGAAGCAGGAGGCTTAAATCCAAATCCTGACAACACCAGAGAACTCCTGACTCCAAGGAACATTAATCAACAGGAGCTCATCAAACGCTTCCATACCTACACTGAAACCAAGCACCACCCAAGGGCCAACAAGTTCCAGAGCAAGACATACCATGCAAATTCTCAAGCAACACAGGAACACAGTCCTGAGCTCCAATACACAGGCTGCCAAAAGTTACTCCAAAACCATTGACACCTCATAACTCATTACTGGACACTTCATTGTACTCCAGAGAGAAGAAATCCAGCTCCACCCACCACTGACACAAGCTTCCCTAACCAGGAAACCTTGACAAGCCACCTGTATGACCACACCCACAGCGAGGAAACTCCACAATAAAGAGAACTCTACAAACTTTCAGAATACAGAAAGGCCACCCCAAACTCAGCAATATAAACAAGATGAAGAGAAAGAAGAATACCCAGCATGCTGGGAGCCAGCATGGGGAATCCTGCCCATGGCAAAGGTCATGAGGAAGAAGGCTGACAGGCAAAGGTGAGATCAGGCCTCGAGGGAACCCTCCTGGACCTTCTCGAGCATCCACACCAAAAATAGAGTCTGTCTGCCTTATTGCATTATGCCTTTCACCAACTTTTGTGACATTAACAAGGGGCTATCCCCCACCACCTTTCTCTGAAAAGAGTTAGCTTAGAGCTCCATTAATAAGTCTCCTGAGTGTAACAAAAGTGTTTCAGTCCAAAAACTCCTCTGATGGCTCTCTAGCCTGCCTGACAAGTTTATCCGGCCTCTTACAACCACACATGTGATTGTTCACAGCCTCCCAACCGTGAGAGGCACAAGAGGCTCTAAACTTTCTAAACACAGAGTCTTTTGAGAAGTCAGACATTATTAGTGTAGTATTAGTGGATTGTTAGAAATATACCAGTGGAGGGTTTCATTGTTGAGCCAATATTTTCTGCTAAGTCTCCATATCCCTGGTCCCTTATATACATTAATTGATATAACTGGCATATGGGAAAAATAAGTAATAACCTTTGATATTAATCACATTAGACCTTAGGCTAGTAAATTCTTTTCTTGATTATAGCCCACTTCACCTTTGCCCTGTAGGAATGCAACTTTATCTGGTGCCTTCAGAGGGTGGCACCTAGTTTAAGAAAAATCACCCTTGGAAAAAATAAGTTTTCTGGTTGACTGACCATTATCAGAAAGAAAGGGTCATAAAATGTTAACAGGCCCCCTGGCCAGAAGATGATGTAAAACCACCTAAGACCTTTGTATGCATGCATAAAGAAGTGCCTGGTATCGATAAGAGTCAGGACTGCTGACCCCACATGACTTGGTATTTCCTATTTATCTCTATGTACAACTTAAAGTATAAATGCTTTCCTGAAAAATAAAGAGATGGACCAGTTCCTAGAAAGACTGGTTTCCCCTGTGTCTTCTTTTCTTTCTCTCCTTTTCAGGCTAATTCCTGTCTGGAGCACAGAGGCTTGCCATGTCTACTTATTTGCCCAGGCTTCTAAGACCCACGCAAGAGGGAGCCCAAGGTGGGGCACCCTCCACTATTCAAGCGGGTGCCTGTGGCCTATGTAGACGGTGCAAGTCCCTTGTCTCAGGGCTTTATTGGCTTCCTGTGTAAACCAAGGAATTTCAGCCTCTTTTCTCCTCTATTTTTTCCACTATGCTATTCTTTCCTAATCTCTTTATATCTCTAAATCATAAATCTCTCCTCACTAACACTGTCCCTGCTTCGAATTCCCTGGATCCAGCAGGGCTGGACCCCAGCAAGTGGTGCCCGGAACAGGCTATTCAAAGGTAGGTCTCCCCCAGTGCTCAATTTTCAGTACAGATAGGACCCCACTCAGGGTGCCTAGGACTCCCCTGCATAAGATAGGTAGGGTGAGTAAGAGTGGGAAGTGTTCTAAGGGTTGAAAGAAACTTGCTTTCTAAGGGTTGAAAAGAAACCCCTTCTTTGCGAATGTTGAAACCAAACCTTCTTTACAAAACTTAATTTTCTGACATGGGTAACAGTGAGTCAAAGACAGCTTTTTATAGGAATAATCTTGCAATTGTTAAGTAAAAGAGGAATTAAAGTTAAGAAAACCAATATTCATTCCTTTTTTTCATTTGTACAAAAACAATGTCATTGGTTTCCAGAAGAGGGCACTGTTAACTTAGATACTTAGGAAAGAGTAGGAAAACAGCTAAAACCTTACTATACTGAACATGGTCCGAAAAGGTGCCTGCTGATGCCTTTTCCTTGTGGAATATGATTAGAGATGACTTAGACCCTGCTCCCGAATCTGAAAAGGTACATGTTAGAGAGGAAAGTGAAGAAAAAAAGGCACCTGTAAAAGAGGAAAGTGAAGAAAAAGAGGCTATACCTACTTACTGGCAGTTAAATGAAATGCTAGCTGCTATGACTGCCAATGAGCATGTAAAAGACAGAGATGAAAAGAAGATCAGCTTTCCCCTGAGAATGCAGAAGATTTAGAGGAAATAGCAGCTCGATACCATTCTGACAAAGACTGGCTTCTCTTAGATAAAGATGCTCCCAGGAGTTTAAAAGAAACCTCCCCATTCAGACCATCTGCTTGCAGGAGTTCAAGAGAAACTTCCCCAATTAGGCCATCCACTCCCAGGAGCTTAAGAGACACATCCCCAATTAGACCATCTGTAAGATTTAAACATCAAACAGTTAAAAGATCTCCAGAGTACAAAAAGAAAGACGTGGGACACTAGAAAGGTTCTTTCTAGCCCCAAAGATGAATTTGATCCCCACCTTGAGGCTTGTTTTCCTGTAATATTTGACGAAAGCGGTAGGGGAAAGGCTCCCCAAAGGGAACCCATTCCAATGAAAATGGTTAAAGAACTCAAACAGGCTTGTGCTTCGTATGGGCCTAAAGCCCCGTACACTATACAATTGGTAGAGGCCTTAGCAGGCAAAGGTATGTCACCCTATGACTGGAAGACAATCACTAGGGCTTGTCTATCCGTAGGGCAATATGTACTTTGGAGAGCTGAAGATGATGATCTTGCCCCAAAACAAGCCTATAATAACCAAAAATATGGCCCAACATATATTGTAAAAAGTATGCTGACAGGGACTAATGAATTTGGAACACTTAGCAATCAGATGAGATTAGACAAAATTATTCTAAACCAAGTAACTGCCTGCACTCTTGCAGCATGGCGATTGTTGCTTGAAGGGAAAGAATCAACTTCTTCCTTTTCAAACATTAAACAGAAACCAGAAGAGCCATATGAGGACTTTATATCACGACTTACAGAAGCAGAGGCAGTTCACAGAGTAATTTCCAATTTTGAAGCAGGTGGAATACTAATAAGGCAACTGGCATTTGAGAATGCTAACTCTACCTGCCAATCTATTTTACATCCCCCCTCACCAAAAAAAAAATCTGGACAAATAGATTACATCAGGCAATGTGCAGATGTAGGACCAGCAATGCTGCAGGGCGTTGCCATAGCTGCAGCGATAAAAGGGAACTCTTATCAACAGACAGTTCAATCCTTTTTTACAAATAAAAACAACCCAGAGCAGAGTTACCCCAGTAATCAAGGCCGAAATACTAGCTTGTCTAAAACTTGTTTTTCCTGTGGCCAAGAGGGACACATTACCTGCACCTGCCCTCAAAAATAGTCCGTTCTTATCTGCCAAATTCTGCCTCCCCGGCTGTGTCTGCTCCGCAAAATTCTCCCTCCCCGCCTTTGCTTGCTAATCTCCCTAGATCTCTTTGCCCTTGTTGTCAAAAAGGATATCATTGGGCAAAATAATGCAAGTCGAGATTCCATAGAAACGGAAACTTTTTGGGCCCTGACCAGCAGTCAGGAAACGGATTGAGGGGCCAGCCCCAGGCCCCAACAATGATTGGGGCAACAACACTAAACCCATTCATACCCTTCGTCCATTGCAGAACTCATCAGAGCAACCCCAGGCAGTGCAGGGCTGGACCTCAGTTCCACCACCTCAACAATATTAATACCAGATAGTCCCACTATAAAAATCCCTACAGGGGTCAGAGGTCCATTACCGACAGGTCTGTTGGGAATTATATTAGGCAGAAGTTGCTTAGCTATGCAGGCTCTCACAATTATCCCTGGAGTAATTGATTCAGATTATACAAGAGAAATTCAAATAACAATTTCACCCCTAACTAAAACTATACAAATTCATCAGTGACAAAGAAGAGCTCAACTTTTACTTTTGCCTTACCACACTGCAATTGGGCACACAGGTACTCAGAATGAAAGGCAGGATAAAGGATTTGGGTCTAGTGATATGGTTTTTTGGATAACAGAAATTACTCAGAAATGCCCTATGAAAACTATTCTGGTCAGTGGCAAGTCTATTGTGGGGTTATTAGACACAGGAGCAGATGTTTCTTGCATTTCAGGAAAAGACTGGCCCAGCTCTTGGTCCACATATACTACTGAATATGGGTTGGTGGTATTAGGGAGAGCCCCCACAGTAGCTAAGAGTGCAAAAATATTAGATTGGCAGTTTGAGGATACCTGTAGAACTTTCCAACCTTACATAGTTCCTTCTCTCCCCTTTACCCTGTGGGAGAGAGATGTGCTGTCCCAAATGGGAGTGTTACTTTTTAGCCCTGATGATAAAGTGACCTCTCAAATGCTGCAAATGGGCTATGATCCATGAAAAGGATTAAATAAACAACAAACAGGAATAATTGAGCCAATCTGCCCAACTCATCGACAGCTACGTACTGGATTGGGGTATCCAAATTTATAATGGAGGCCATTGTTTTTGCTGCTGACCCCATTACATGGAAATCTCAAGACCCGGTGTGGGTGGAACAGTGGCCTCTGCCTAAAGAAAAGTTACTGGCAGCTAAAACGTTAATTTTTGAACAACTAGAATTGGGACATATTGAGTCCTCCAATAGCCCCTGGAACACTCTTATTTTTGTTTTAAGAAAAAATCTGGCAAATGGCAACTTTTACAGGATTTGAGAGCAATTAATGCCACTGTGGAGGACATGGGGGCCTTACAACCTGGGCTCCCTTCCCCAGTAGCCATTCCAGAGGGATATAATATAATTGTAATTGATTTACAAGATTTTTTTCATCATTCCCATAAGTGCTGAGGATAAAAAGCGATTTGCTTTTAGTCTGCCATCAGAAAATCTTAAACAGCCTTATTTGAGGTTTCAATGGAAAGTACTATCTCAGGGAAAGAAAAATAGCCCCACCTTATGTCAAAAACTTGTCAATGCTGCTTTAGAAAATATTAGAGCTAAATATGAACAAGTATATATGATTCATTACATGGATGATATTTTAATAGCTCATCCATGTAGAGCTCATTTGCAAACTGTCCTGCAAAATTTAACCCAGGCATTGTCAGCTAGAGGCTTAAAAATTGCCCTGGAGAAAATTCAAATCAATCCACCCATAACCTACTTAGGAAGGGTTATAAATTCAGAAACAGTGACTCATACCCCGCTACAATTAAGAAAGGACCATCTTGTCACTTTAAATGATTATCCAAAACTTTTAGGTGATATTAGTTGGATTAGGCCCCATTTAAAATTAACCACTGCCAAATTAAAGCCTCTTATTAACATTTTGCATGGGGATCCCAATCCAACTTCAAAAAGACAATTGACTGCTGAGGCTCAGGAAGCCCTAGGGAAAGTAGAAAAAGCTTTATCTGATAGCCAGGTAAAAATTTTTTTAGCAGCAAACTGGCAATTCCTTTGCCTAGCCACCCTCACTGCACCTACGGGAGTTTTATGGCAAAGTGGCCCCTTAGAGTGGGTCTATCTTCCCGCTCAAGCTAAAAAAGTAGTGGCTTCTTATCCAGGCTTGATAGCTACATTGATATTAAAAGGAAGAAAGCGGAGCATTGAATTGTTTGGTAAAGAGCCATTAGAAATTTCAACTCCATATAATAAGGAACAGCTTGATGCTCTTCTAATGTTTGATGAAGATGGCAGAAGGCTATAGGAAACTATTGTGGTCAAATTTTGCATCATTTACCCTCACATGTTTTGTTAAATTTTATATCTAGACACCCAGTTATTTTCCCCATTAGATGCAAATAGTTCCCTATTCCAGATGCTCAGATAGCTTTCACTGATGGGTCAGCAAACAGCAGAGCTTCTATAGTTACAAGAAATCATCATATGGTTTTAGAATCGCAAGAAACTTCAGCTCAAAGAGCTGAACTCACAGCTGTTATAGAGGCTTTTATGTTTGCAGATGAAGAATTTAACATTTACTCTGACTCTCAGCTTCCCTGGTGGCA
>SJXQ01006035.1:0-39766 GCA_006408695.1 Aepyceros melampus
TTTGGCAATAAGGAGTTCATGATCTGAGCCACAGTCAGTTCCTGGTCTTGTTTTTGTTGACTGTATAGAGCTTCTCCATATTTTGCTGCAGAGAATATAATCAGTCTGATTTTGGTGTTGACTATCTGGTGATGTCTATGTGTAGAGTCTTCTCTTGTGTTGTTGGAAGGGGGTTTTTGCTCTGACCAGTGCATTTTCTTGGCAAAACTCTATTAGTCTTTGCCCTGCTTCGTTCCGTATTCCAAGGCCAAATTTGCCTGTTACTCCAGGTGTTTCTTGACTTCCTACTTTTGCATTCCAGTCTCCTATAATGAAAAAGACATCTTTTTTGGGTGTTGCTTATCAGGCAACAACTTCCCTTTCTTTCTCCCTACACTGAAGACAAGGTTTAAGGATAGGAGTGAGTGGGAAGAGCCAGGGAAAGAATGGATCAGAAAAGCAATGCCTTTAGGCCAAAACAAACATGTACAGAAAGAAACACTGGGAGACAGTTTTTCCTATTTGTGAAGTGAGTTATGGTTAATCATTTTTCTCTGATCTAACATCTATCTGGTTTTCTCTATGATTTCATTCTTTCTTTCCAAGAGGAGATGGCCAGCAGGTAGGAATGGTTGTTTTGCTGGTCATTTGTCCATGAGATTTCATCAGTAGCACGGTAGCATGAAGAACAGCAGCTGCCAGAGCTGTTCATAGCGGGATATTGATCTAGACAAGAGCCTGCACCCCACCCAGACATCACATCATAACTGGGGTAAAAATGATGTGCACAAGGAATCCTGTATATTCATTTAGTTTAGGCTCACTCCCTGAACTAACTGTGAAGGCTCTGCTCATCTCTCCCTTGTCTCTGCTCTGCTTGTCCTCTTTGTTCTCCTGAGATGTTTATTATCCTCAGGGAAGTGCCCTCTTTTCTGAGGAAAATACAATATGTTCCTGCCATTAACATTATTTCCTCCTTTGCAAACTCAACCAACATGCTGGGTCTCATTTCTTCAAAGTCTTTATTTTTAACTTGATGATTAATGCAATTTAGAATAAGTTACTCTAAGATAGCTCATGCATTTTCACTGGTGCTTTCTTAATGGTGCTTTTAAGCATAATGCTTTGTTTTTGATGGTTTGCTTGAAGGACAAGGACGGGAGTCATGTTCCTGGTTGAATACGAATCTTGACTCTCAGGCAGTGAGACACACCAAAAGAGGAAGTACTTTAGGATGTAGAGGCTTCCATTGAATCAGATAGTGAAGCAGCTCTTTCATTTTGAATGCTCTGGCAATGGATCTCAACCAGCAACCCTAGCTGAAGTGGGCTATCAAATGATGAATAATGGTGCTTGAGTTGATTTTTTTCCTATGGTTAAAGTCATGCCTGTTGGATTGTAGAGTTAAGCAGGTCATGCACTGCTGCAGAGAATTGAGTATGACTGGGTGCTAAGACAAGACAAGACAAGACAAGACACATTATATATACCATTGAGCTGGTGCTGAAAGGGGCTGTGTGTTTACTGAAACACATAGAAAAATGACCCTATGTGCATATGTGAAGGGTGGAGTGAAGGCAGTAAGTGGTTTCACTCAAACAACCTGTTGCAAGCCATTATCCCTGAGTATGATGTACAATACCTTTCTGTACTTCCAGAAACTAGCTTGATGCCTGGCATTAGGAAGGCACTCTAGTGGCTTTGTAATCTAAGGAGTAAGACTGAGGTTACTCTCTGCTAGTTACATGCACAGATCCACCTATATGACAATCTTTTTTTTTTTTTTAAACTGCATTCCTTTTTTAAAAAATTAATTTTTGACTCTGCTGGGTCTTTGTTGCTGTGAGGAATTTTCTTTAGTTGTGGAGAGTGGGGGCTACTCTCTGGTTGCTGTACAGACTTCTCATTGTGGTGGCTTCTCTTGTTGTCCAGCATGGGCGATATATTATATATATATGTGTATATATCCACTCTTTTCTAGATTCTGTTCCCATATAAATCATTACAGAGTATTGAATAGAGTTCCCTGTGCTCTATAGTAGGTTCTAATTACCTATTTTATATATGTTATGCAGTAATCTTGAATGTTTGGTAATCCTGCGTTTTCTTCAAAAAGCATATGATTGAAAAACGATTTTTGGTCCAATTGAGCATACTTACTTCTAAGTCTAGAGGTGAAATAGGTACTGATCTGCAAATAATATTATGTTATTAAGTTCATTGTAGTGAAAGTGTTAGCTGCTCAGTCGTGTCTGACTCTTTGTGAGCCCATTGACTATAGCTCACCAGGCTATAGTCTGGTGGAATTCTCTAGGCAAGTCTACTGGAGCAGGTAGCTATGCCCTTCTCCAGGGCATCTTCTGGACCTCAGGGATCAAATCCAGTTTTCCTGCATTTCAGGCAGATTCTTTACCATCTGAGTCACCAGAGAAGCCCATTTAGATCATCACACATAAATAAGTCAGGAGGTAACATTAATTTAAAGTACTCCTTTTTTTTCCACCTTTAAATTTGTTGAGACCATTTTATTCAAACTCTTCAGATGCATTTTTGATATTAGTGTCTTTGGCATTGTTCCTTCTTCTCCTACTCTTATACCTTCTGATGACTCACATTGTTCAAAGGAAGCTTAGGCTGTTGGCCCAGAGATATTTAGCAGTCAGCAGTATAACACTAAATTATGTAGAATTCCTTTGCAACCAATCAGCATAATGCTAGTTCTGGCATCTATTGATTCTTTATCTCAAGACCCCTTTTGGTGGTTTAGAAAGCACTGCTATTAGTGCTGGAGATATCAAGTGAGGATAATTTTTTCTTGGTCTTCCCCATCAGTCATAGAATCTAACCGGAAGTTTTCTTGTTGGATTCACTTTGGGGCTGTCTGGAGAATTAGAAGGAAGGGCTGGGAGTTGGTGTAGGACGATTAGACAGAGAAGCAAACTGGGGGGGCAGAGTCCAGCCTTGGGCTGGGTTGTTTAGACTTTGGGGGCACAGAGCTAGCAGACGTGGTGGAGATGAAGGAATTCAGCACTCTCACAATTTAGAAAAGGAACACACTTGGGGAGGCTTGCGTCCCAGAATTTGTTCTTTTAAAAATTTTTCTTCAAAGCTCATACTCTTTAACATGGTTCTCTGTCCTCCAGAGGAATCTGTGTGATTCTTGGCCTTGCTTGTTATTAACTATGAACCCTTAGGCTAGAGACTTAGCTTCTGTGAACCCGAGCTTTATTATCTTCAAAATGGGGTAATAATCCCCATGGTGATTTTGTGAGCAGAGATGAGATTAGTATATGGAAAGTGCTCATCACTTTTTCTGCCACAGCTCAACAGACAGTAGCTCCTCCTCCTCCTACCACTAGAGTTATTTTTAGGTCTTTTTCTAGGTATAAAATGTGCTCCTGCTCCCCTTTTCCAATCCCTTCCCACTAGAGAATTCCTTGGTTATCCAGTGGTTAGGACTCCAGGCTTCCACTGCAGGGTTGAACCCTGATTGAGGAACTAAGATCCCAATGCCATGTGTTGTGGCCAAAAAATAAAAATAAAAAAAGAAGCAATTTCTTCCTACATGGATCCACTATACTTTGATACTAAACATATAGTGAAAATTAAAAAAAATTCATTTACAGTGTTAAATGAAATTATTTTCCATTATTCACAACAGTTCACTTTCCTTTACCAGAACTCTTGTTGATTCTCTATGACCGAGATCAAGTGATACCTTTTTCAGGAAGCTGCCCTATTCATGCCAAACTGAGGCAGGGATGCTCTGAATGGTAAGAACATGGTGAGATGGTGTGTGTGTGTGTGTTAATTCAAATGCAGACCATAGCAAAAAATATCATCCAAATACTGACAAATACTTGACAGTTTGACTTGAAACAGAAGAAAAGGGGGCATTTTCTTTCCTGCAGTGCAATAGCAGGACGTCACAAAGCCCACTCTTTAATCTTCCTTGTTTGAGCAAATAAGCCCAACTTCTGACAGAAGCACTAAGTTATTATAGATATTGGTAAAAGCTGGTCATTGGAGCTCCGATCAGCAGTGTCTCACTGCTCTCACTCATGACGTGTAATTGATAGAGATGCTGGCAGAGGCCCGGAGACAGCAGCTGACATTATCCAAAAATATGGCAACTATTATTTTCTTGTCCCAGCTGAAAAGAGTAATTTAAAAACACCTTTATCTTTTCCTTTGAATTGCTCTGCCTGGAAAAATCGATAGTGTGCTTCCATGAGGCTGGGTTCTCAGAGGCCACTCTCTGAAGTCTGTGTGTCTCCGCCCAAAGGTTAAGTGCCAGTGGCTGGAGCAGCAGTTTAAAGGAGGGATGCGAGAGGCTGGCTGGTGGCTTCCTTTCTTGCCATGCCCTCCATCCCCCTCATTCTGAGCTGGGAGAGTCCTTTTCTTCTTGACTCCTGTCAGACTTCAGTGATGAATGCTCAAACTTTCTAGTGTGAGGTCTGTGCCTGCTTTTGAAGATCAGCTTAACATTTGCTGTGCATGTGTTTGCTTAGTTGCTCAGTCATATCTGACTCTTTGTGACCCCATTGACTGTAGCCCACCAGGTTCCTCTGTCCATGGGATTTTTGAAGTAAGAATATTGGAGTGGGTTGCCATTTTCTCCTCCAGAGGATCTTCCTGACTCAGGGATTGAACCCATATCTCCTGCATTGGCAGGTGGATTCTTTACCACTGAACCACCTGGGAAGCTCTTGAGTGCTTACTATGTGAAAAGCATTGGGATAATTTCTGTAGACTCTGCCTTAGAACAAAATTATAGTCTAGTAGGGTGAGAAAAGTGCATGCATAAGGTATGAGGAGGTGAAATAGGAATAAGGAGATTACTTTTCTTTTTTTTTTTTTGGCTTATCCTGGTATGTATGTATGCAAGCATGTACATACATATGTATTTACATTGGATAAACATGACATTTGTACTTATAAATTTAAGATGTACATTGTGTTCCTTGGATATATTTATATATGGTGATATGGTTGCCATTGTAATGATATTTATCACATTACATACTTCTAGTACAATATTACTCTCTGTGTTCAGTGAACTGTATAAGGATGTTTCTCACTGTGAACTGAGGCTGAACAGAATCAGATGTAAAGGTCCAGATGGAAACCAGACGTGATGGTGCTGGGTTAATCTTCTCTGCCCTGTTGGGACTGCTCTCTGCGATCCCAGGAGTAACAGTACATTATTGCCAGTTGGGAAGTGAAATGTGTACAGGCTCCATCTCAGTCTATGCCAAGACTCTTGCACTTCCTGTGTGATCTGGCCTCTCCTGACTGCAGCCTCAGCTCATTTTGGCCTCCACTTTTCCTCCATGACTGTAGACATAGTTCAGAATGCTGAGCTCTTCCTGCCTCAAGTCCCAGTGTGTCTGCCTCTAACTCCCTCCCTTTCTGCTTTCGGTTTACACACCACATCTGCATGGAGGCTTTTCTGCAATACTCTACCAAAGAACTCTCCCAGTTATTCTTTCTCCCACTACCCTGTTCTATTTCCTTTTTAGCACTTAACCTATAACTATCTTGCTTCTTTGTTGCTTTACATGTTCTGCCCTCACTATCATGAAACTGTAAGTCCCTGCTGTGTGAGCTGGGTACTAATTCCAGGAGGAGTCCGGAGCTGGGACTGAGTGGGTTACAGAGCCACCCTTTGACCGCCATGTCTAGCTGCCCTGTGGTTTTGCTTTCACTCTTCTTCCTCTGACATATTTTCTTGACAGTCCTAACACTTGTCTCATTGACCTCTTAATGCAAAACAAGCTGTCTTTAGAACACATGCTCAGGATTGTCTTCTTGTTTCCTTCCTTAGCTTAGAATCTTAGCAGGGGCATTTTTTCATTCGTGTTGCCTCAGTTGCTAGCACATTGCCCGACACACGACAGGTACTCAATAAATGTCACTTGAATTGTCTGCCACATACTGGCTGTGTGACTTTGGCATGTTATATGACTTCTTCAGGCATCAATTTATCCACCCTATAGAGGCTTCCTGGGGACCTCAAATGGTAAAGAATCTGCCTGCAGTGCAGGAGACCTGGGTTTGATCCCTGGATCGGAAAGATCCCCCAGAGAAGGAAATGGCAACCCATTCCAGTATTCTTGCCCGGAGAATCCCCATTGACAGAGGAGCCTGACAGCTACAGTCCATGGGGTCACAAAGGGTTGGACATGACTGAGTGACTAACACTTTCACTTTCTTTCATGGAAAGGAAAGGGGGAAATAATGGCACGTCAGTTACCCACAGAAGGCAGGAATATAAAGAATGCAAAGTGCTTAACATACCATGGATGGCAGAATGGAAATGTCACAAGCAAAAGGGGACCCTAGGAACCTCTGTCTCTCTTTTGGGGAAGTAACCTCAGATGCTCTGCCCCTGAGGCACAGTCAGCATTCAGGGAGTCCAGAGTTTGTGCCTGATGCATCTGTCAGCACTCAAGAGCTCTCTTCACTTTCAGCTAATGTATCCTTGATGAGGCCAGAGGGTAGAGTAACCCAGTAATTGCCTGGTCTGAGTTTGTCCTTCTTTTAAATTTGAAAGCTTTCCTTTTCTACACTGATTCCCTATTTTAACAAAATTCACAGCTGGATCCATTTTAAGGGAAAGGATAGCATATGGGTCAGAATCCTCCAGCTAACACCAAATCCTTGCTTGTGATAGCTTACCATTAACAATGTTGGATTTGTGATCTCTGAAGAAGACTTAGCTTCGGGATCAGGAGCCAGCCTTGACCACTCAAGAGCTTTTGTATAGCAGAGTTTTATTAAAGTATAAAAAGAGATAGAGAAATCTTCTGACATAGATATCAGAAAAGGGACAGAGAGTGTCCCCCTCGCTAGTTTTAGCAAAGCAGCTATATACTTCTTCGATTGGTTATGACAGTAAATCAAAAGAATGTCTCAAGGTTGTAAAGATCTTACCAGACCCACTCCCGCAATTTACATTTTAAGATAGCAGGATTAGTCAGAAGGTTTTCAAGAAGGAGAAACTGTCCTCAAGTAGGATACATTGTTGTTATATAATCCTTAGTACAGAGTTTAAGCTGAGTTGTTTTGTTGTGTAATCATCAGCTTTGGGTTTAAAGAAAAAAAAATGTTTTATATGATTAAAACTAAGGAATGTAAAAAAAACATTTGTCCTTTTCTCCTCCTTGAGAACTCAGACCTCTATCCCCTCTTCGAGAGCCCCAGATCCTTTTATCCTCCTTGGGGACCCCAGACTTATCAACCTACCTAGGAACTGACTCTCTCACTTGCATGCTGGAACTTCAGTAGGATGCTTGCTAAGTCACTTCAGTCGTGTTCGACTCTGTGTGACCCCATAGATGGCAGCCTATCAGGCTCCCTGTCCCTGGGATTCTCCAGGCAAGAACACTGGAGTGGGTTGCCATTTCCTTCTCCAATGCATGAGAATGAAAAGTGAAAGTGAAGTCACTCAGTCATGTCTGACTCTTAGTGACCCCATGGACTGCAGCCTTCCAGGCTCCCCCATCCATGGGATTCTCCAGGCAAGAGTACTGGAGTGGGCTGCCATTGCCTTCTCCGTTCAGTAGGATAGACAACTATAATTGTTGTGTATTAGACATCTTTCCTTAAAGCAATAACCTCTGAATAGCTAGAGGAATGATAAATAATTAATCTCATTTCTATAAGTTATGATTAAATTGGTATTTGTTGAATAATAACCATGGGCCATGGACTGAAGTTGAAGCTGAAATTCCAATACTTTGGCCACCTGATGCAAAGAACTGACTCATCAGAAAAGACCCTGATGTTGGTGAAGGCAGGAGAAGAGGGTGATAGAGAATGAGATGGTTGCATGGCGTCACCGATTCAATGGACATGAGTTTGAGTAAACTCCAGGAATTGGTGATGGAAAAGGAGGCCTGGCGTGCTGCAGTCCATGAGGTCACAAAGAGTTGGAAACGACTGAGCAACTGAACTGGACTGAACTACCATGGGCCAGGCCCTGTACTAGGTAATTTTGTCTATTTGTTCTAATTAATCCTCTAAATAAACCTGTGAGGTAGTTAAGGTAGTATTCTTATCCCCATATTATTTACAAGGAGACTAAAAACAGAGAATTTGTGTTGTTTTCCTGGAGTGTTAGAACAAATGAGTTAAAGCCAAGGCAAGGTAGATTTAAAGTTCTGTACTTTTTCCTGGGAAAACCTTCTATGCTACATAAATAATAAATTTCTTTCTGTTTGCCTATTGTTACATCATATGGCTGTATGAAATGGCTGAATGAATTTTAACTAAATTAAACGAATATGTTTGGGTTTACGAAGATGTAAACCCAGGCTATCTGACATGCTCAAAATTCATCTTAGAGGCATTCTGCTTCTGATAATGCTACTTAAGACTAAAACTCTGCATGAGGACAATGTAAAAAGCTGGATCAGTTCAGTTCAGTTGCTCAGTTGTGTCCGACTCTTTGCGACCCCATGAATCTCAGCACGCCAGGCCTCCCTGTCCATCACCAACTCCCAGAGTTCACTCAGACTCACGTCCACTGAGTCTGTGATGTCATCCAGCCATCTCATCCTCTGTTGTCCCCTTCTCCTCCTGCCCCCAATCCCTCCCAGCATCACAGTCTTTTCCAATGAGTCAACTCTTCGCATGAGGTGGCCGAAGTACTGGAGCTTCAGCTTTAGCATCATTCCTTCCAAAGAAATCCCAGAGCTGATCTCCTTCAGAATGGACTGGTTGGATCTCCTTGCCGTCCAAGGGACTCTCAAGAGTCTTCTCCAACACCACAGTTCAAAAGCATCAATTCTTCGGCGCTCAGCCTTCTTCACAGTCCAACTCTCACATCCATACATGACCACAGGAAAAACCATAGCCTTGACTAGACGGACCTTAGTCAGCAAAGTAATGTCTCTGCTTTTGAATATGCTATCTAGGTTGGTCATAACTTTTTTTCCAAGGAGTAAGCATCTTTTAATTTCATGGCTGCAGTCACCATCTGCAGTGATTTTGGAGCCCCCCAAAATAAAGTACTCAGCCTTCTTCACAGTCCAACTCTCACATCCATACATGACCACAGGAAAAACCATAGCCTTGACTAGACGGACCTTAGTCAGCAAAGTAATGTCTCTGCTTTTGAATATGCTATCTAGGTTGGTCATAACTTTTTTTCCAAGGAGTAAGCATCTTTTAATTTCATGGCTGCAGTCACCATCTGCAGTGATTTTGGAGCCCCCCAAAATAAAGTCTGACATGTTTCTACTGTTTCCCCATCTATTTCCCATGAAGTGATGGGACCGGATGCCATGATCTTTGTTTTCTGAATGTTGAGCTTTAAGCCAACTTTTTCACTCTCCACTTTCACTTTCATCAAGAGGCTCTTTAGTTTCTCTTCACTTTCTGCCATAAGGGTGGTGTCATCTGCATATCTGAGGTTATTGATATTTCTCCCGGCAATCTTGATTCCAGCTTGTGTTTCTTCCAGTCCAGCGTTTCTCATGATGTAATCTGCATAGAAGTTAAATAAGCAGGATGACAATATACAGCCTTGATGTACTCCTTTTCCTATTTGGAACCAGTCTGTTGTTCCATGTCCAGTTCTAACTGTTGCTTCCTGACTTGCATACAGATTTCTCAAGAGGCAGGTTAGATGGTCTGGTATTCCCATCTCTTTCAGAATTTTCCAGAGTTTATTGTGATCCACACAGTCAAAGGCTTTGGCATAGTCAATAAAGCAGAAATAGATGTTTTTCTGGAACTCTCTTGCTTTTTCCATGATCCAGCAGATGTTGGCAATTTGATCTCTGTTTCCTGTGCCTTTTCTAAAACCAGCTTGAACATCAGGGAGTTCACAGTTCACATATTGCTGAAGTCTGGCTTGGAGAATTTTCAGCATTACTTTACTAGCATAGTATATTTAAAAATTCTAGCTGAAGTAATCTGGAGAAGGCGATGGCACCCCACTCCAGTACTCTTGCCTGGAAAATCCCATGGGCAGAGCAGCCTGGTAGGCTGCAGTCCATGGGGTCGCTAAGAGTTGGATACGACTGAGTGACTTTACTTTCACTTTTCACTTTCATGCATTGGAGAAGGAAAGGGCACCCCACTCCAGTGTTCTTGCCTGGAGAATCCCAGAGAAGGGGGAGCCTGGTGGGCTGCCATCTATGGGGTCGCACAGAGTCGGACATGACTGAAGCGACTTAGCAGCAGCAGCAGCAGCTGAAGGCATCAGAGAGCTACCAAGAAAGTGAATGTTTGAAGGACAAAATTGTAAGAGAAAAGAGAATCTCTTAGTGGTGATCACGGCATTCAGTGCTGCTGCTCCCTTGGGGGTGGTTGTTGATTTCAAAAGCAGTGGCTGAAAAGTTCTGTTGAATGTTGTGTTTGGAATACTAATCAGGATGAGGGATGAAAACTGTAGTTCAGATCTTGCCAAGGAGGAAAGTCCCTCATAAAATCATAAGGTTTCAGTAAGGATCTTAGGAATAAGTGAATTGGAAATCAGTCAGCTCTCACGGTAACTCAAGCCCAACTTTGAATTATCTCACTTTGTGATTAGATCAGTATTATTTGGGACACCATTAGGAAGACAATCATCATTCAGTCTCAGATATCTCTGTTATATATATCTACATATAAAATGTTTGATAAAAATTTCAATAGTAGATGTGAGATTTGACCAAAACAACTGTAAGCAAACAAGCAAGAAATAAAAACAGATAATGTAAACCATTCCCTAGGAGATCTAAATGTTATAGCTAAAACAATTACAATTAATTTGTTCAAGGAAGTAGGACAAGATGGAAAATCTTGAAAAATATTACAAAAGAGAATCTAATAGCAAATTTGGAACCAAAAGATACAATAACTGAAATGAAGAATTAAAGGTTAAACTACAGGTTAGATACTACTGATGAGAGAATTTGTGAACTGGAGGATAAGAGAAAGAAAATATCCAGACTTAATCATGAAGAAAGAAAAAGACAAAAAATACATGAGAGTGTAGGAGACAAATGAAATGTGGTAAAATATATTAAAAAAATGTAATGGGCAGACCAGAAAAAAGTAAAGGATATTGCAGAAGTAGTATTTGAAGATACAATGATCGATTAAGTATTTTTCTAAATTGTCAAAAATTCTGAAGTTATTGATTCAATAATTGATGGATAGTTATACTAAACTCTAGGCAGGAAAGAAGATTGTACCTAGAATCATCATAATAAATTAAAGTGAGCCAAGGGCAAAGAGAAAATATTAAAAGCAGAAAGAAAAGATTGCCGTCAAAAAATCAACAATACAATAGACAATTGACTCTTTAGTGAAAACAATGGACAGTCTCAATTGTATCATCTTCCCTTACTGAAGACAATCATTATCTTGAAGAATTTTCATGACTACAAAAAATCTTTTACCATATATGCATGAAAGTGAAAGAAAGTGAAAGTGAAGTTGTGCAGTTGTGTCCAACTCTTTGCAACTCCGTCGACTGTAGCCTACCAGGCTCCTCTGTCCATGGGATTTTCCAGGCAATAGTCCTGGAGTGGGTTGCCATTTTCTTCTGCAGGGGATCTTCCCAACCCAGGGATTGAACCCGGGTCTCCTGCATTGTAGACAGATGCTTTACCGTCTGAGCCACCAGGGAAGTTATATATGCATGGGTCTACTACAAATATAGTATTGTTTGAATACTTACAAACTTTATTTAGTGTTTAACTCTTTAAATGATATTTCAGTACACCTTTTAAAGCCCCAGCATTATATTTTAGGATGCATTTGTGTTGATACATGAAGTACTAGCTCATTCTTGAACACATCATCTTATACAAGAGTCTCAGTATACACCTGTAAGTGGACTTCCTGAACTAACACGTATACACATCTTCTTTACCACATTTAAAAAAAAGTATGCATATTTTAAACTTTACTAGTTTCACCCAATTACTTACCAAAGTAAGTAGTGAAACAATTTCTAGTTCCCCTTGTAGTATACAAAAGTCCCCATTTCTCTACATTAGAACCAGTATTTGGTATTATCAAACTATTCCTTTGCTAGATATATGTTTTGCCAATATCTTCTCCCAGATTGGGGCCTACATTTTAACTTACTTATGGTGTCTTTTTGGAGAAGGCGATGGCACCCCACTCCAGTACTCTTGCCTGGAAAATCCCATGGACGGAGGAGCCTGGCAGGCTGCAGTCCATGGGGTCACTAAGAGACATAACTGAGCGACTCCACTTTCACTTTTCACTTTCATGCTTTGGAGAAGGAACTGGCACCCCACTCCAGTGTTCTTGCCTGGAGAATTCCCGGGACGGGGGAGCCTGGTGGGCTGCCATCTACGGGGTCGCACAGAGTCAGACACGACTGAGCAACGCAGCAGCAGCATGATGTCTTTTTGTTGAGAAAAACTATTATATTTTAGAAAGTCACATTTATCTTTTTCCTATGGCTTGTACTTTATATACTTTGCTTAAGCAAACCTTTCCTAACTCAGTATGATAAATATATTATTCTATATTCTCTCAAGTTTCAGAATTTTGTCTTTGTATATGGGGCTCTAACACAGGAGGTACTGGCATAAAATAATATAAAATCTTAATTTATTTTGCAATATTGATATCCACTATGTTGAATAAGTCATCTTTCTTTCTTGAATAGTAATGCTATGTATCATGTCACCATCTATCTATCATCAATAAATTTTCTATTTAAGTATTCCTGGATTCTAGTCTATTGATTTTTTTTTTTTGATATGCCAGTATCACAGTGTCTTAATTACTGTAACTTTGTTATCTGGGGGATGAATCCTTTAACTTGCTCTTGAATGTTGTCTTGAATACTCCTGGCTTTGCCTTTTCCAAGTGAATTTTTGATTCCTTTTGAAAACTACAGTTCTCTTTGTTTTTTGATTTCTGTTTTTTGATACTGATTCCAAGAAATATTTGCTCACTATTAAAAAATGTGAGTGCAATGATAAATGCCAATAAGCACAGACCTTAAAGTTGGATACAATAAAAGTTGGTGGAGACTGTGGAAAATTGGGGAGCACATGCCCTGTCCAAAGGGGGCAAATTCTCTTTAGCTTCAGCTGACTTTTGTCACCTGGGACTATAGACTCAGTGCCAAAAAGAAAGGAAATTCAAGAGAATCTGAAAAGCTGACTTTTTTCTTGCAATATAGAATTTTCAATTTATTAAATATTGGTTCAATTTTTTAAATAAACTGTTGTATAAGCTGAAGAAAACATCTCTGAGGGAAAAGCCCAGTCACTTTCCTGACATCAGATCTGAATAGTTTTTGGATCACTTTAAGCAGGAAAGAGGAATATAGAAGACTAAAATTTGAGGTGAGGAATCTTGGAACCATGATGGGGCATTGGGTACTATATTGTAACCTCAGTGGATCTAGGGTATGGTCCCCACGATCCAAAAGCAGTTATTACAATGACGAATCTATTGGCTCTGAATCCTTGAGACAGTTCTCAAGGAGTTTGGCATGGGGGATTTTAAGAAGATGCAGAAGCAACGTATTCTACCAATGCTCATAGATTGTAGCCCACTCCAACTTTGCACTTCTCCCTCTGGTTTTTATGATGGACTTGGTTTTCTTAAAAACTGATTTTGTAGCAATTAACTCACTCTTTTCCATATCCCTACCATATTCCATGTACAATGTTATATTTCTAAGATGTGTCCTAGCAGTGTAATATGACACAAAGGTGTCTTCTTAGAATTTTATGTAGGAGATAGCAGTTTTCCTTCTAACAGGTAAAGTTTCAAACCTGTTATGTAGAGACCTTTGTAAGTAGTCTTTCAAAGCCGGAGTTACATGTTCTTGGAAAGACTAATCTATTTCTTAATCATTTTGTTTTTCATTTGATGATTGATTCTCTTGAAGGATATAGATTCTTAGGACTAAAGCACTGCTTAATCCAGTTCTAAACCATTATCTAATATATAACATATTATCTTAGCCTGGCTTAAACTGCCTTCAACTCTGCCTGGTGTGGACTCATGTGCCAAGAATTAACAGGTATTGAAAAATGGCTACATTTGTTTTCATCACAGAAGACAAAAGAAAACAAAACCAAAATAGGACAACAGATCCAAGCTTTTCTCTTCTCTGATTCCTAGTAGAGGATTCTAAAAAGGATTTACGCATTTACAAGCTTTATTTACATGTTCATTCATTCATTCACAGACCCCCATCTTCTTTCAGACAATCTGAAGGAAAATGCATAAAAGGAATAAAAGGAACACATTGCATTGACTCAAGTCAATGGTATCTCCATTCAATCACTAAATACTTAATTCAAGGCTCTGAGGATAAGTGACATTCCAGACAAGTATAATTCATGCTCTCCTAGAGTTTACATTTTAGGTCAAGGGTAGGGGACTCGAAACTGCTTTGATATGCCATGGTAGCATGTACCATCATTGTGTACATAAAGCACAAGTGCTGGAGTATTGCCTAGTGCCCATTTAGTGGTGAGCACAGCATGGAACAGCTTGAGTCAAGTATCTCGTAGGTTTTCTAATATTGCTGTAGTCTCCTAACCATCTAGTAGCAGCAGTAATTATACTAACAGTAAGAATAATGCTAGAAATGGCAATATGGCTGTTGTGAAGTACATTACCAGTGCGTTCACATCCGTACCAGGAAAGTAATGTTGAGACTTTGAAAGAATCACTTTTCTCCTTCTTATCTGTTCCAAGAGGCCACTGGAACAGATGATGTCTGTGGTTCCTTCCACTCTTTTTTCAGAAAGGAAGAGCAATAAATCCTCTGAAGTTCTATCCTCTGAAGTTCTATGTGCCATCACTTCCTTAGATTGGGTTCCTTCTAATTGGTTATTCATTATTCATTTCATCTTCATCAGGTTTTCTTCTAACAGGTAAGTGTGTGAACCAGTTCTGAGAAGTGCTTTCTCTGGCAGAGAGACATCCCAGTTCTGGACAGGTCCTTGAGACTTTGCCAAAGAGCTAACACAGTATTGGAAATGTTTAAACACAGTGCAAGTAGAAATGAGGAAGTTAGGTTTCAGAGTCTGAGAGGCTTGGGTATGAGTCCTGGTTCCACCATTTGTCAAGTGTGAGTCATTGGACAAATAGCTTGACCTTTTTGAGATTTCATTTGCATATGTGTAAGATGCTGGCAATGGTAGGATCTACTACATTGGGTTTTTATAAGGTTTATATGGAATCATAAATGTAAAATGTCTGTTTTGTAGTTCCCAATAAGTGTTGCTATTACTATCATTATTTCAGTGTATCTGAAGACCTTCAGTGTGTCCAAAAACTGAAATCTTTTCATGATCACTTTCTGATCTGAATCAAATGTGAAATAATTCAAACTGGAAGAGTCTTTGGATCTAAACTTCAGACTTAGTGACCTTTGTTCCAATTCCATAAATAATGGAGACTTTTTTTTCCTCTTAATTATCTCCTACTTTGAGCAGTTCACTTCCTCCTTCCACTAATAGAATAGTTTGGATGAGAATATAGTATTTAAAAATAGTGGAAATAACTTGAAAAGGGAAAACAAGTGATTATCTCATCTCCAAAGGAATTATTCACATTAAAAAATATAGTAATTCAATAATATTTCTCCAAAGGCTACAGCTTGATCATGAGGTTAATTCTTGAAGGATATACATCTTCAAAGTTTGGAATCTTTGCCCTCAAAAGAACTCCCGGGCAATTTTCTGTTTAAGCTGTGAAACTCTAAACGAATATTTCCGTTCCCTTTAGATATGAATCTACCTCTGCTGGTGCATAGAAACAGCTGTCTAATGGCTGTCTAGCAACATTGCTCAGTGGCTGAGGACAGGCTAGGCGATGGTTTCACCCAGTGGAACAGCCAAGGGCAATTAGAAAAACAATATAATTACACAAGTTGGAAATAGGTCAGGATCTGGGACAAACACCCAGATGCTTGGGAAAGTAGCTTTGGGATTTGAATGCCCCTGGAGTGAAAAAGTTATTTGTTGGTGTGCCTGGGGGCTCTCTTTGTTTTGCTCTGAGTACTTATGCAGAAAGAGAGCAGTTGTGATAGTGCTCTTTAGGTGCTGAGGTTGGGTGATGCTGGTTGTTGGTATAAGTTATGAACAGAGATAGATGACATTGGAAGCATTGTATAAAAGTGATCATCAGTGTAGGCTATGGAGTTAGACCTGGGTTTGATTTCTGCTTTTCTACTTCTTAGCTGGGTACCTTAGGCAATATTAACTACTCAGTGTCAGTATTTTTCATTTCTATATTGGGTATAATAACACTTGTATAGTGTTGTATGGGTTTAATAAGATAATGAACATAAAGTATTTAGCGCAGTGCCGGATACGTGGAAAAATAGCAGAATGTGATAAAAATGCTAAGCCCACTCCTTAACTGCTGTCATGTGTCCTGATATGGCTCTCCTTCCCAGTCCTCGAAATTCCCTTGCAAAGAGTACACACTATGGTTTAGTTGCCACATGTGGAGGGCAGGGTATTTGTTTTACCTCTTGTATATGGATTTAGGTGTGTGTAAGCTGGATGCTGGATTTTTGTCCAGGTAGAAACTAATGTTGCCCGTTTAATGGGTATCGCTGATGAAAATATGCGTGGATGGAGCAAATCTTCCCCTAATAGATTATTGATGGCATAAGGCCTGCGAGCCAGAGTAGATATGACCCTGACTCCAGAAAAAGTTTTGTGAAACTTTGTAGGCCTGGTTTGTCACAAGCGCAATAAGACCCCATGGAAAAAGTAATACCAGGCTTCACTATGGAGGCTTATGCTTTTGAGATGATGTGAACTTTTAGTCATATGGTACATTGAGAGTGAAAATACAGTATTAGTGAAAAAAGGTCAGGTATTGGGCCCAGAAGGGTTCCCCAGGTGGCATCAGTGATAAAGAACTCACCTGGAAAAATAGGAGATACAAGAGATGCTGGTTTGATCCCTGCATCAGGAAGATCCCCTCAAGAAGGAAATGGCAACCCACTCCAGTATTCATGCCTGGAAAATTCCATGGACAGAGGAGCCTGGCGGGCTACAGTCCATGGTGTCGCAAAGAGTCGGACATGACTGAAGTGACTTAGCACAGGGCCCAAACAGATATGAGTTCAGATCTTGGATCTGCCATTTACTATGTAATCTCTGCCAGTTTGTGTGAATTCATTTTCAGTTTCCTCATCTGTAAGGTAGGAATATTAACCTACCATGCAAGTTTGAGTAGATTACAAGGAATGAATATAAAACATTTCTTGGTGTATGGTATGCAGTTAATATCTGGTAGATATTATTATTATTATACCCTTTGTGTGGTGCTTAGTCGCTCAGTTGTGTCTGACTATTTGTGACCCCATGGACTGTAACCCCCAGGTTCCTCTGTCCGTGGGGATTCTCCAGGCAAGAACACTGGAGTGGGTTGCCATTTCTTCCTCTAGGGGATCTTCCCAAACCAGGGATCAAACCCAGGTCTCCCATATTGCAGGTGATTCTTTACGAACTGAGCCACCAGGGAAGTCACCATTATACCCTTTAATTCTTTAAAAAAACTTTTATTGGTGTATAGTTGCTTTACAATGTTGTGTTAATTGCTGCTGTACAGCAAAGTGAAACAGCTATGTATATATGTATCCCTTCATTTTTGGATTTCCTTCCCATTTATATACCCTTTAATTCTAAAACCACATTAAACCACATTGTTATCTTACATAAAGGGACTATGTATTACCTAATATTATAAATATTTATTGAGAACCATTTATGGCTCTGTGATGACTAAAACATTGTTACTATCCTTGAGGAATTTGTATTTCAGTTGAAAAGAGACAGACACACAAACACCCAAGACAAAAACTCCAAAGTGCTAAGCAGAAGGCAAAAGGAGGAACCAGAATCTAATCCTGTGTTGAAAACCAAGTAAGTTTATGGAGGAAATGTCTTGGTAGTAGGATTCTGGTGAAAGGGACAGTGTGAACAAAGGCTCAGAGGTAGGACTGTGGGGTGTGTGGGGGGAGTGTAACAGATGGTTTACTCTGCAGGGATACTGTAGAAGAGGTTGGGAAACTGGCTTGAGGTTTGATTCTGAAGGGCTTTGAATATGCAAGTACAATTTTGGCAAAAATATCTTTGAAAAGAATGACTTCATTCACTTGTTCCTTTCTTTATTCACCACCATTAAACAAACAAACAAACAAAAAAACACACTCTGCCAGATACTATTATGAAGGTAAAGCTGTGAAATGGATGAAGGCAGCTTCACTTGTGTGTGTGTGTGTGTGTGTGTGTGTGTGTGAGTGTGTGTGTGTGAGAGAGCCACAAATAAGTGATTCCATTAGGGTGTGCTGAGTGTTTCCATAGCCAGGGAGGAGGCGCAGCGTGTTTCAGGTTTGCCCTAGCTCACGATTAAGGGGTCAGGGGGCGCTTTTCAGGGGAAAACACTCTAAGCTGAGATCCAAGGGAATAAATCAGAGTTAATAAGGTGAAGGTGGTAGAGGAAGAACATTCTGAGCGAAGAAATGGCATCTTTTATAATGTAGAGGTGAGACAGATTGTAAGTGGGTCTCACGAACTTCGTATTGGTTCAAAATTGGTACGAGACGGTAGAGTTTGCAGGGATGTAGGAGAAGGAAATGGCAACCCAGTCCAGTGTTCTTGCCTGGAGAATCCCAGGGATGGGGGAGCCTGGTGGGCTGCCGTCTATGGGGTCGCACAGAGTCGGACACGACTGAAGCGACTTAGCAGCAGCAGCAGCAGGAATCCTAGACTCTTTACAAATCATGCTGAAAAATCTGGGTTTTACTTAGAGGCCCCAGAATAATTTTGAGCAATGTTTGCCTTGTGTGTGCAGAGGCAGAGTGTGCACTTGACCTGAGGACAGTATGTATTTTAGAAAGATAACTCTCAGCTGATTGAAGAATAGGAATTGGATGAAGGAAGATTGAAAGCGAGAAGACTGACTTTGAGGTTCTTGAAGTCACCCAGGCAAATGTCTCTGTTTACTTCTCCCAAAATTCAGCAGAATTTGAAAGAAAGGAAGGCAACCCGTTTCCCTGGATCCATATCCTCACTCTGCTGATGCGCATAATGTAGTTGATTGCATGGGGAGGAGGGTTTCATGATTTTTATAATATTGGGCAGTATTCTAGCAATTGTTGAGAGGAACAGAGCCAGCTGTGCTCTGCCAGGAAAGGCATCCTATCTTCTGCTATGGGGACATTGGGAATGTGGTCTTTGCATACTAGGGCCATGTTTTCTGACAATCAGAAACCATCTCACAGAAGTATTTTAGAAGTGGTTGCATCACTCTCTAAGAGACCCCCATTTGTCTACAAGAGCGACAGGCAGGAAAAAACAGTGCCCACTTACTCTAATGACATCCAGAACCAGCAGCATCTACTCTAGAGAGATACAAGTAGGGTGGCTGATTTCACAGTGATTGAGTGCACTTGTGAACCTTTTTTCTCCTAGGAAATCAGAATAGCAAACATAGTACTAAAGTATGTTGATGCAAAGCTTTCCAAATCAGAGCTTGCTGATCAGATGGATCAGTCTCATAGAGTTGTAAGAGATGATCAGAGCTGCTTTTCTTCATCTGGTGAATGTGTAGTTTATCTTCTCTGTTGCTGGCTGTTTGCTTCTGCTATGGCTGAAGAGAGAGTGAGGGGAAAATGTGAATCATGGTTTGCTGTTCATGCTAAGACTGACTCAGATATAAGACCTGGGAGCAGGCATGAAGCACATTGAATCTGAAAATTGGTTACTAGCTTGTATGTGACTTGATTCTAGAACCCGTCTCATTACTATGTTAAGTCTTTCTTATTGCTGCAGAACAAATGACCACACACTTAGTCACTTAATAGAACACAAATTTAGGGAATTCCCTGGTGGTCCAGTGGTTAGTATTATGTACTTTCATTGCCGAGTATGCGGGTTCTCTCCCTGGTCAGGGAACTAAGATCCTGCAAGCCTTGTGGCATAGTGAAAAAAAGATAAAGAACACAAACATATTATCTCAAAGTATCTGTGGGTTAGGAATTCAGCATGCTTTAACTGTTTCTCTGCTCAGGATTTCACAAAAGCAAGGTCTTGGTCAGCTGTGTTCTCATCTGGAGGATCAACTAGGGAAAAACTTGACTGAAAACTTCTTCAATCAAGGAGGATGTTGACAGAGTTAATTTTCTTGCAAATATAGGACTGAGGCCTCTGTTTTCTTTATGGCTGCCAAGTGCAGGTTGATCTCAGCTTCTAGAGGCCACCCATCATAATATGCCACATGGCCCTCCCTTCTGTACCATGAGATGGCCACTACATGACCAGGAGCTGAATGTCTCTCTTTGAATTTTTCAGTCCTTTTTTGTGGGCTCACCTGATTAGGTCAGGCCCACCCAGGATAATCCCCCTTTTGCTTAACGTAAAGTCAACTGACTTGGGATCTTAACTCTATCTGAAAAATATCTTCTGCTATATAACATAATATAACCATGGATCAATATCCTGTCATATTCACAAGTTGGACTTGCATTCAGGGCGAGAGGATTGTTCAGGACGTGTATACAGGAAGTGGGAATCTTGGGGTTATCTTAGCATTTTTCCACAACTACCTACCAGCTTTTTATTCATAGGCAGCCCCTCAAAACCTATGGAGATTATTCTCTACTTTGCAAACAGGGGTATTCTCAGTCTATGTCTATCCCTGATCAGGGTGACTCTCAGATGATATGATATTTGTGGTTGGTAAATTAAGTGTTGTGTGTATATGAAAGACTGTAACCTTGGAGCCAAGGAGGCTTCTGGATGTGAGTTCTTTTCTAGAGGTCACCATTTAAAAGTAATAGCATGTTTTAAAAATTGTTTAAGTTTTAAAAATTATCACTGTTTTATTGTCATATGTTTAAAAGGTTTATATTTTTTTATTAATAGGGTCAAGAGGCACCATTTTAAGGTTTATTTGTCTTTGATAGATATTGCAAAATTAGAGTTTAAGAAGAGTGTCAGTGGTGACCATTTTTAAGTGTTCACAGTTCACCTTGTGTAAGAGAAAATTTCAGAGGTCTGGGACTCTGTTTACTCAAGGGTGAGAGAGAGTGGCCTCTCTGAATTGGATGAGGCAGGACATGGGATTTGACTCCTACCATTAAACAATTCTTCAAAGACCTAATATGTCAATTCTTGCTTTGTTAAGTGCTTGTTTTGTTTTTTAGTTGCTAAGACAGAGTTGACTCATTGGAAAAGACCCTGATGCTGGGAGGGATTGGGGGCAGGAGGAGAAGGGGACGACCGAGGATGAGATGGCTGGATGGCATCATGGACTCAATGGACGTGAGTCTGAGTGAACTCCAGGAGCTGGTGATGGACAGGGAGGCCTGGTGTGCTGCGATTCATGGGTTACAAAGAGTCGGACACGACTGAGCGACTGAACTGAACTGAACTGAAGTCATGTCTGACCCTTTGCAGTGGCTTCTAATTTCTTTTACTTTGGCATTCCCCTTATTATTGATTAAATGTTACTTTAAAACAGTGCAATGAGTTAATTAGCTTTGAACACATCTAGGGACAAGAGTGGCTTTTCAGAGTGATTTCTTGTTCGCAACCATGGTCACTGTAGAGTCAAGGGCATAGTTTTCTGTTTTTTTTTTTTTAAATTAATTTTTATTTTTTAGTTTGTTTTGCTTTACAATACTGTATTCGCCCTGCTACTAATTATAGTTGATAGATAACAATAGGTAAGTTATAGGTGTACAATGTAGTGATTAAAATTTTAAAATTTATATTCAATTTATAGTTATAAAATATTGGTTTTATTCCCTGTGTTGCACAGTATATCCTTGCAGTTTATTTTATACCAAGAATTCTTTGGAAAAATGGAGTAGCCATCATAAAAATGGAGTAGCCGACAAAAGAGTCTGAAATGCAGTACTTGGATGCAATCTCAAAAACGACAGAATGATCTCTGTTCATTTCCAAGGCAAACCATTCATTACCACAGTAATCCAAGTTTATGCCCAACCAATAATGCTGAAGAAGCTGAAGTTGAACGATTGTTTGAAGACCTACAAGACCTTTTGGAACTAACACCCAAAAAAGATGTCCTTTTCATTATAGGGGACTGGAATGCGAAAGTGGGAAGTCAAGAAATACCTGGAGTAATGGGGAAATTTGGCCTTGGAGTATAGAATGAAGCAGGGCAAAGGCTAACAGAGTTTTGCCAAGAGAACACACTGGTCATAGCAAACACCCTCTTCCCAACAACACAAGAGAAGACTTGTGTTGGACATGGACATGGACATACACATGGACATCACCAGATGATCAATACCAAAATTAGATTAATTATATTCTTTGCAGCCAAAGATGGAGAAGCTCTATATAGTCAGCAAAAACAAGACCAGGATCTGACTGTGGCTCAGATCATGAACTCCTTAATGCCAAATTCAGACTGAAATTGAAGAAAGCAGGGAAAACCATTAGACCATTTAGGTATGACCTAAATCAAATCCCTTGTGATTATACAGTGGAATTGAGAAATAGATTCAAGGGACTAGATCTGATAGTGATCAAGACCACTGCCAAGAAAAAGAAATGCAAAAAGGCAGAATGTTGTCTGAGGAGGTCTTACAAACAGCTGTGAAAAGAAGAGAAGTGAAAGGCAAAGGAGAAAAGGAAAGATATACCCATTTGAATGCAGCATTCCAAAGAATAGCAAGGAGAGACAAGAATGCCTTCCTCAGTGATCAGTGCAAGGAAATAGAGGAAAACAATAGAATGGGAAAGACAGGAGATCTCTTCAAGATAATGAGCAATACCAAGGGAAACTTTCATGCAAAGATGGGCACAATAAAGGACAGAAATGGTATGGACCTAACAGAAGCAGAAGATATTGACAAGAGGTGGCAAGAATACACAGAAGAACTGTACAAAAAAGATCTTCATGACCCAGATAATCAAGATGGTGTGATTACTCACCTACAGCCAGACAATCTGGAAAGGGAAGTCAAGTGGGCCTTAGGAAGCATCGCTATGAACATAGCTAATGGAGGTGATGGAATTCCAGTTGAGCTATTTCAAATTCTAAAAGATGATGCTGTGAAAGTGCTGCACTCAATATGCCAGCAAATTTTGAACACTCAACACTGGCCACAGGGCTGGAAAAGGTCAGTTTTCATTCCAATCCCAAAGAAAGGCAATGCCAAAGAATGCTCAAACTACCACACAATTGCACTCATCTTACACACTAGCAAAATAAAGCTCAAAATTCCCTAAGTCAGGCTTCAACAGTATGTGAACCATGAACTTCCAGATGTTCAAGCTGGTTTTAGAAAAGGCAGAGGAACCAGAGATCAAATTGCCAACATCCACTGGATCACTGAAAAAGCAAGAGAGTTCCAGAAAAAAACATCCATTTCTGCTTTATTGACTGTGCCAAGGCCTTTGACTGTGTGGATCACAAGAAACTGGAAACATTTCTCCTGAGAAATCTGTATGCAGGTCAGGAAGCAACAGTTAGTTAGAACTGGACATGGAACAACAGACTGGTTCAAAATTGGGTAAGGAGTACGTCAAGTCTGTATATTGTCACCCTGCTTATTTAACTTATATGCAGAGTACATCATGAGAAATGGTGGCTGGAAGAAACACTAGCTGGAATTAAGATCACAAGGAGAAATATCAATAACCTCAGATACACAGATGACACCACCCTTATGGCAGAAAGCAAAGAAGAACTAAAGAGCCTCTTGATGAAAGAGTGAAAAAGTTGGCTTAATTGGATAAGACTGAGCGACTGAACTGAACTGAGCTTATGTCTTATCTCCTGCCTCTTATTCAGTCAGTTCAGTCACTCAGTCATATCTGACTCTTTGCGACCCTGTGAACTGCAACACGCCAGGCTTCCTTGTCCATCACCAACTCCTGAAGTTTACTCAAACTCATGTCCATCGAGTTGATGATGCCATCCAATCATCTCATCCTCTGTTATCCCCTTCTCCTTCTGCCTTCAATCTTTCCCAGCATCAGGGTCTTTTCAAATGAGTCAATTCTTCTCATCAGGTGGCCAAAGTATTGGAGTTTCAGCTTCAGCATCAGTCCTTCCAATGAATGTTCAGGACTGATTTCCTTTAGGATGGACTGGTTGGCTCTCCTTGTTGTCCAAGGGACTCTCAAGAGTCTTCTCCAACACCACAGTTCAAAAGCATCAATTCTTCAGCACTCAGCTTTCTTTATAGTCCAACTCTCACATCCATACATGACTACTGGAAAAACTATAGCTTTGATTAGACAGATATGCTGTCTAGGTTGGTCATAGCTTTTCTTCTAAGGAGCAAGTGTCTTTTAATTTCATGGCTGCAGTCACCATCTGCAGTGATTCTGGAGCCCCCAAAAATAAAGTCTCAGTTTCCATTTTTTCTGCATCTATTTGCCTTGAAGTGATGGGACTGGATGCCATGATCTTCATTTTCTAAATGTTGAGGTTTAAGCCAACTTTTTCACTCTCCTCTTTCATTTTCATCAAGAGGCTCTTTAGTTCTTCTTTGCTTTCTGCTGTAAGGGTTGTATCATCTGCGTATCTGAGGTTATTGATATTTCTCCCTGAAATCTTGATTCCAGCTTCTGCTTCCTCCAGCCCAGCGTTTCTCATGATGTCCCTGCATATAAGTTAAATAAGCAGGATGATGATATATAGCCTTGACATACTCCTTTCCTGATATGGAACCAGTCTGTTCTACCTCTTATTGCTCCTCCCTGTTTCCCTCTTCCCACTGGCAATGACTAATATTTCTCTGTATCTGTGAGTTTGCTTTTTTGCTATTTACTAGTTTGTTGTATTTTTCAAATCCTATATATAGGAAATATTATACAGTATTTGTCTTCTTTTTTTTGTCAATCTGATTTATTTCAGTTAGCATAAACCCTCCAAGTGCAGCCATATTGCTGCAAATGACAAAATTTCTTTCTTGTATGGCTGAGTAGTATTCATTGTATATAGATACCACATCTTCTTTATCCATTCATCTGATAATGGACAATTAGGTTGATTCTGTATCTTAGCAATTGTAAATAATGTTCCTATTGACATTGCAGTGCATTTGTCTTTTTGAATTAGTGTTTTTGTTTTTATCAGATATATACCCAGGAGTAGAATTGCTGGGTCATATGATAGTTCTATTTTTAGTTTTTCGAGAAACCTCCGTAGTATTTTCCACAGTGGCTGCACCAATTTACATTCTCACCAAGTGTACAAAGGTTCCCTTTTATATCTTTGCTGACATTTTTATTTGTGGTCTTTCTGATGGTAGGTATTCTGACAGGTATGAGGTGGTATCTTAGTGTAGGTTTGACTTGAATTTCCTGGATGATTTGTGATGCTGTGCACCTTTTCCTGTGGCTCTTGACCATCTGCATCTCCTCTTGGGAAAAATGTCTGTTCAGTTCTGCCCAGTTTTAATTGGGCTGTTTAGTTTTTGATGTTAACTTGTATAAGATGTTTGTATATGTTGGGTATTAATCCCTTATCAGTTATGTAATTTTCTTGTATGTTTTCCCGTTTAGTAGGTTGTCTTTTCACTTTGTTGATGATTTCTTTGGTATTTAAAAGCTTTTAATTATTGATTCCATTTGTTTATTTTTGCTTTTATTTCCTTTGTTTTAGGAGCTGGATCAAAAAAATAGTGCTATGATTTGTGTCAAAGATTGTTCTGACTATGTTTTCCTAAGAGTTTTACAGTATCTGTATGGTATGATGAAGATATTTAGGTTTTTAATCCACTTTGAGTTTATTTTTGTATATGTGTTAGAGAGTGTTCTAATGTCATTCTTTTACATGTAGTTGTCTAGTTATCCGAGTATCACTTACTGAAAAGACTGTCTTTTTTCTGTTGTATATCCCCCTCCTTTTTTTGTGGTAAGATTAATTGACTATAAGTGCATGGGCTTATTTCTGGGCTGTCTGTCGTTTTTCATTGATCTATATGTCTGTTTTTGTGCCAGTACCGTATTATTTTCATGACTGTAGCTTGAAACAGACTTCAGACTGAAGTCAGGGAGCATGATTCCTCCAGCTCTATTCTTTGTTCTCAAGATTGTTTTGGCTATTTGGTGTCTTTTGTGTTTTAACATAAATTTTCCAATTATCTTGGAAATTATCTTTCCAATTTGTCTTGGTTCTGTGAAAATGCCATTGGCCTTTTGATAGGGATTGAATTGAATCTATAGATTGTAGGGCATGGTTTTCTATGTTCTGCTTCTTTGTGTATTTAAGAGAAAAATTGCTTCTATAGTATGTACATTGTGGGGTTAATTTACTCATAAATTAAT
The DNA here is from genome assembly GCA_006408695.1 of Aepyceros melampus. Classification (NCBI taxonomy): domain Eukaryota; kingdom Metazoa; phylum Chordata; class Mammalia; order Artiodactyla; family Bovidae; genus Aepyceros; species Aepyceros melampus. Next base: position 26,265 of record SJXQ01006035.1, read on the forward strand.
ATGTAGATAAAAACAGTATTTGAGTTTCAGGCCTTAAATTTTATGTGCACATTTGGAAGAATAATACTGGTGACAATGGGGAGTTCTTTATTAATCCTTCATTCATTGACAAATATTTATTGAATGTGTATTATGTGCCAAGCACTATTCTAGATGCAGAGGAAACAGAAGTGAATTAAACAGCCCACATCTCCTCTCCTCGTGGTACTTACATTTTTATAGAGGGAGACATTATATGCCATGGTAAAGACTTTAGTCTTAGTATTTTTGAAATAGCTTGATAAATTGCCTTTGATCCACATCCTGTAAAGCCTGTAGAATTATAAAGGGAAGTATTATTTTCATTTTCAAAGTGTGAAATTGAGGATCCGATTGCTGTAGGATTTATCCAAGGCCACGTGGTGCGCAGAGGGGAGAGTTGCAGGACCTGATATCTGGTGTTCGTGGGAACCAGGCAGGTACAGAGCCCCTAGATGCTTGGGTTACCCACCAATAACTGAGTGACGTCATGATACAGTGACTGATAACTGGTATGCCTAAGATCTTTCAAGCATTTACTTTCTTGGAGGAAACTTTGTGGTATAATAATATTCCATCGGCAGTAGTGGGAGGACTATTGGACTAAGAATCTTCTGGAGAAGTCCTGTAATGGGTGAATAATGAGAAAGGAATAATTGTGTGCTTACACTACACTTGGATGGAGTTTCATTTACAAAACACACCTGTAGTCATTTCTTGTCACTTATCTCCATGATCTTGAGAGATAAGCAGAATTGGTGCTTATCTCCATTTCCCAGATGAGGAAAACTGAGTTATAGAGAAGTTAAGTGAGTTGGCTCAGACTTCATGTTTAATCACTGGCAGAATGTCATGATGGAGAGAGGTAAAACCCTGTTTGCATTTTCTTTGTATGCTTTTCCTTTTTGAAAATCTGTTGAACTATAAAATTCTAGTAATCACAGGAAGAGTGAAATAACTATGCAACACAGGAGACCTGGGTTTTGATTCCCTGGAGACCTGGGTTTGATCCCCTTGAGACCTGGGTTGGGAAGATCTCCTGGAGGAGGAAATGGCAACCCACTCCAGCATTCTTGCCTGGAAAATCCCATGGTCAGGGAGTCTGGCAGGCTACAGTCCATGGGGTTGCAAAGAGTCAGACATGACTGAGCAACTTCACTTTCGCTTTCAATCACAGGAATAGTGAGATAATTATGGTCGTACTGTGTGTATACCAAGTGTATGTTGACCTAAAATATTCATATTGAAGTTCTGTTTTGCAGTCTTAGGTGAATTTTTAAAATTAGGCAACCAATGATTTACCGTCTAGACCTTCCCCATGGGCTCAGGGGACTGTTGAAGGATAGGATCTCCTCTACTTCACCTGACTCTCTTAGGTGTCCTGATGCTGAAGCTTACTTGGAAGCAGCTTCTCTTATCTAAGCTAACACAACAGAGAAAGAACTGGTTACTAGGGAAATGGAAAATAACCCTTATAGGTAACATGATGTGTTGGTTTAGTTGACTTAGATACACTCAAGGAAGAACTGCAAAATGAGAATATTGGTCTTGTGGGCTCCTCCTTGCTCTTTTATGTATCAGCTTAAAACAAATTAATTAAATTTTGGAATGTATAAGATATACACAAAGGCACAAAATGTGAACGGCACAAAAGGGTAGATGGTAAAAGGGGAGACTTTTTCAGATCTCCCTTCCCAGTCATCTAGCTCCCAGGTAATCAGTTTTGTTTTTCCCCAATTTGAGGATCACTCTCTTAGCTCCGTTGCCTTCAATTTGCCCACTGACTGTTCATGGGGAGAACAGTGAGAACAATTCATTCATCCATCCATCCACCCATACACAAGTATTTTTTTGAATACTTACTGTGTACATGGTACTATGATAGAGTCTGGATATGCTGAGACAAAAGTTACAGTCCTTGATCTCAAAGAGCAGACATTTTTCAGTAATGTCTTGAATCTTCCATCCCTACTGAAGCTTAAATTCCTTATGTCTCTCTTAATTAGGTGTCTTCTTTCTGCTAGCTGGTCTGAGAAAACAATTTATGTTAAAATTTTAATGGCTGATTATATGCTGTGCTTTCTAGGTAATATCTGTAGTTAATCTTGTGCTCAATGCTCAGTTGTATCTGACTCTTTCTGACCCCATGGACTGTTGCCCACCAGGCTGCTTTGTCCATAGGATTTTCTAGGCAAGAATACTGGAGTGGTTGCCATTTTCTCCTCCAGGGTATCTTCCTGACCCAGTGATTGAACCTGTGCCTCCTGAATTGCAGGCAGATTCTTTACTCACCGAGCCCCCTGGGAAGTCCTATCTGTACTTAATGAGGGTTTTCAATTCAAAGGGTTTATTTAATGTAAATATATAGAAAAATATCAGGAAGTAGCCATTTTTTAGGTAGGCCAGATAGCTTTTTATCCTTTTTAGGAAGGCTGTAGTGTGTACAAATCATTAACTTCTCTAAGTCTCAGTTTTCTCCTCTGTAAAATAGTACAGCAATATTAATCCCAGAGAGTGTTATAAGGATCTAATTTAGATGAACCCTATAAAGAACTTAGTAAAATGCCTGGCATATATTAAATTGACACAATTGTTGTAATTGTTACCACTGTAGTCAACATCACACAGTGAGTGTCTACATCTACCTATCACAGGCCTGCCTGTTGAATTGTTCCTCTGCCTCCACATTCCTAGAGGCAGGCACTGTCCACATCAATGGTCAGGGCCCAGCAGTCTTCATCTGTTATTAAAAAAAGACAAGAAAGCAAACAAACAAAAAACAGTAGTACTGAAAAAATGTCAGGATGCCCCTTAAAAGTAAAAAGGACTTGGATGAACTTGCCTTTGGGCTGGAAGACAGATGTAGACAGCACACTACACTAACTCACACCACTCTCCTCATCAAGTGTGACCTTTCTGCTCTAGAGTCTCTTCTTGACACTTAAATTAAGGGCCTCTGGGGCCCCACCACAGCCCTGCCCTCTCCAAGTTCCTGCAGGAGCCATCCTGAGCTCTACCTGTGGAGCAGCCATATTGAGCAAAAGCCACCAAGGTCCAGCCAAGCCAGTGGTTCTGACAGCTGACACGTGACAGCGCTGCTTTCACTCCTCTGAGACCGAGAATGAACTCCAGCCAGCACAAGTAAAGCAGAGTTTGAAGCCGCTTTCCTTTCTCTCTACTCCTTTCCTGATTTTCTCATGGCTTTCTGTATGTGCTACAAGCTATGCTGGGCTAAATGATCCTTTATCTTATTCTTTGGGGAGGGAATTCCAATCGCTCTGTAACCCTCGTACATGTGTGGCTGGTGAAAGATTATATTGCTTTTTAATATCGCTTTAATTGAGAAGTCAGATCATGACTTAAATTATGGTTCTCCTGTCTTCCATTTCCATTTTCTGCTCATAAAATGCTCAGTTAATAACCGAGATCATAGTTCTTCCTGAAAGACTGGGAGGAGCTGGCTCTGATAAAGGGGCTAGTTCTCCAAGTTCAGGTGATCATTCAAAATCTCATTAAGAATATATTTCTAGAGAATCTTTCATATTTCCTGAGAAAGAATATTTAATAAAGAAAACACATTTCCTCATGGGCAGGCGGGGGTGATGGTGATTATGGGTAGGTTGTGAGTGGAGTAGGAGAGGATGATACATATGTGTTCTTAATAGAACCTCTGCAGATTGCCTGTAGAGATAGTATATTTTGGGCAATTAGATAATTCTGAACAAAACACAATGTGTAAATGGGTTCCAAGTCATGCATATAAAATGTTTCTAAAAATTCTTAAAAAGGAAGACATGGCTTCCTTTGCATCAGACCTGATAGGCTGGATTTACTGACTCACAGGTGCATAGACCTGGATCATTCATAAACGCTGGACCATGCTGCATTTTTATCATTTGTTCTTCTGGGACCCAGCTTTAGAAATTTAGTGATTTAACAATAGATACTGAGGCTCCAAGGTGGAAGTCTGCTGTGTGCTTTTAAGGACCAGAAAAAAAAAAAAAAAAAAAAAGAAAGGCTAGCTTGGCAAAAGTAGTGAATGTTAGAAGATGAAGTAGCCTGGGCTGAGGATCATGAAGGTCTTGGATTTCACTGTGAAGTGAGAAGTCATTGATGGGGATTGAGGGGTTGATTAGAGGAGTGATGTGGTATAAATTGCATTTTCACATGACCACTGTTATTGCTACTTTGAAAGAACTTGATATGGGGAAGAGCTGATCAAGGATTGATGCCGGGGCTCAGTTAATGGGTGCTTCCTATGGTTCAGCTGAGAGATGGCAGTGGTTTGAACCACAGAGGTAGTGTTGGCAGTCATGAGAGATGAGTGATTTTGCAGTTTGAAGATAAAGCCTGCAAGAGTTGTTGGGAAGGTGGAAGGAAGTCAAGACTTAAAACTTGATATTCCTTTTAATTTTGTAATTCACATATGCTTTTAATGGTTCCTCATTTAAATTCTTCATTTCAGGTAACCAAAAGTCTCCATTTTCTGATGATACCAGAGTTACAGTGTTGGAGATTTTTTCCTTCAGAGCACTAATTGGCTCACTCTAAAGATTTGCTTAATTAGCCAAAAGAATAACATTTATGTCCGTTAGGTTTTTTTCTGCACACAGCCAGTTCCAATAATTCTGATTAGAGAAACAAACGACATTGGGTTTTTGTTGGGATTTTTAAAAACTGACTTTTTCCCCCCTACCTTTGGAAAGAAATGAAAGTTTTGTAAAAAATGGTATATGCTGTATGTAATCTACTGTGATTAGTTTTTTAATTGATTACTTTGTTTTTAAGGTTCATCTGTGATGATGTATACAGCTAAAGTTCTTTAATTTTCATTGCTGAATAATAATTCTGTGTATAAATACACATATAGCAAATAATTCATTTTCCTGGCAATGGTCATTTAAGTTGTTTGTAGATTCTTGCTGTTAGAAACAATGCTGCTATGAATGTCTTTGTACATGCCTTCTGATGCATGAGGTTAATTTTCTTTTTATTGAATTGTAAGTTATTTTTGTATTCTGGTTACAAGTCTCTTAACAGATGTATCACTCTGACTTTTGGAAGTTAGGTTCTCTGGTACACAACTCTAGCCTGTTTTTTCTCATTGCTTTGAGCGTGTGATTCCAATGTCTTTTGGCTTTCGGTGTTGCCTTTGATAAATCAGACATCAGTCTAATCATTCTCTTGTAAATTATTTTCCTGTGGACACTTTTCAAATGTTCTTTTTGCTTTAGTGTTATGTTTTTCTCTTCACTATGATGTTGGTAGATGTGACTCTCTTTTTATTTATATTATTCAGTATTCAGCTTGTTACTTCTATCTGAATAATGGAATATTGTTAGTATACTTACATACATAACTAGGAGAAGAATAACTTTGCTATATAGTATATATATTTTCAGTTTTATTACGGAATGCCAAGCTATTTTCCAAAAAGTTTAACTGATTTATAGTAGTTTGTAACAATTCCATTGCTTCTCATTCTACAAATATTTGGTATTTTCAGATTGTTAAATTTTAGCTAATCTGGTGGGTATGTATTATAACCTCATTGTGGTTTTTAATTTGAATTTTTGTGTTACTAATGAGCGCCAAAGAATTGATGCTTTTGAACTGTGGTGTTGGAGAAGACTCTTAAGAGTCCCTTGGACTGCAAGGAGATCCAACCAGTCCATTCTGAAGGAGATCAGCCCTGGGATTTCTTTGAAAGGAATGATGCTAAAACTGAAGCTCCAGTACTTTGGCCACCTCATGTGAAGAGTTGACTCATTGGAAAAGACTCTGATGCTGGGAGGGATTGGGGGCAGGAGGAGAAGGGGACGACAGAGGATGAGATGGCTGGATGGCATCACTTACTCGATGGGTGTGAGTCTGAGTGAACTCCTGCAGTTGGTGATGGACAGGGAGGCCTGGCGTGCTGCGATTCATGGGGTCGCAAAGAGTCGGACATGACTGAGTGACTGAACTGAACTGAATGGGTTTTCATATATTTACTGATTTCCTATATTAATAGTGAGTTTTCTTATACTTAGTGGCCATTTTCATTTCCTGTTTTGCAAGTTGTCTATACAGGTATTTTACCCATTTAAAAAAATTGTCTCTTACTTTATTGTAGGATTTCTTTATGTATTATAATGATTATGATTCCTTCATCATTTATACATGCTTCAAATGTCTTCTGTGGTTTTCCTTTTATTTTTTGAATAAAAATTTTAAATGTGAATGTTTTCAAAGTATACAATTATTTCCTTTAGGATAAATCAGAATCTTCCTTTAAGTCACAAATATGTTCATTTATGTTATTTTGTTTTATTTTTAAATCAGTATTTTTCTTTACATATTTAGTTTATAATCCACCTAGGATTAATTTTTGTATATTCAATGAGGTGAGAATCAAATTAAAATGTTTTATTATTTTTTTCTGTAAAGATATTCAGTTGTCCTCAGTTCAGTTCAGTTTAGTCACTCAATCATGTCCCACTCTTTCCACCCCATGAACCACAGTACGCCAGGCCTCCCTATCCATCACCAACTGCCAGAGTCTACCCAAACCTATGTCCATTGTGTCAGTTATGCCATCCAACCATCTCATCCTCTGTTGCCCCCTTCTCCTGCCCTCAATCTTTCCCAGCATCAGAGTCTTTTCAAATGAGTCACCTCTTCACATCAGATGGCCAAAGTATTGGAGTTTCAGCTTCAACATCAGTCCTTCCAATGAACACCTAGGACTAATATGCTTTAGGATGGACTGGTTGGATCCTCTTGCAGTCCAAGGAACTCTCAAGAGTCTTCTCCAATACCACAGTTCAAAAGCATCAATTCTTTGGTGCTCAGTTTTCTTTATAGTCCAACTGTCACATCCATACATGACTACTGGGAAAACCATAGGCCTGACAAAGACCCACCTTTGTGGACAAAGTAATGTCTTTGTATCATCAAATAAAAAGTCTGATTCCCTTGTTCTGCGCTGTCATCTTTGGCATGAAAAGTGGAAGTGTTAATTGCTCCACTGTGTCTGTTTTTGACCATGAGCTATAGCCCTCCAAGTTCCTCTGTCCATGGAATTCTCTAGGCAAGAATACTGGAATGGGCAGCCATTCCCTTCTCCAGGGGAACTTCCTGACCCAGGAGTGGAACTTCCTGACCCAGGAGTGGAACCCCAGTCCCCCACATCTGAGGCAGATTCTTTACTGTCTGTGCCACCAGGAATCCCCCATCTGTGGCATAGTGTTGTTTATATATGGCTCTGTTTTCTTCTGATCTCTTCCATTGGTCTGCTTATGCTTGTACCATTGTCACACTTTCTTAGTAATTGTAGCTTTTTAATGTCTTGATTTTTCATAGAGCAAGTTCTACCATATTTTATTAATCTTCAAGTATGTCTTGGATATTTTTGGCATTTTGCAATTGCATACTAATTTTAGAATCAGCATGTTAATTACCATAACAAATAATCAAAATAAGCAAAATATTCTGGGATATGATAACAATATTGTTTTGAAATATGTATCATTTGGTAAAAATTAATTTAAAATGTTATATTTTTCCTGTATCAAATCATAGTATATCCTTCTATTCAATTCTCTTGTTTAGCTCAAAAAAACTTATACTGTTTTATATAGAGTTATGACATGCACTTTTGTAGACTTATCCTAGGTATTGGTGTTTTTGAAGTTATTATATATTAAATTTTTTTCCTTCTAAATTTGTTGTTGGTTAAGGCATTGCAACTGATTTTTAAAAACTCACTGTGCATCCATCAACCTTGCTAAACTCATTTCTTAATTCTAATAATGTATCTGTAAAGTCTTTGGATTTCACTGTGTAGAAACATATTATCTGCAAACAATGACTATTTTATTTCTTCATTTATAATCCTTATTGTCTCTCTCTCTCTTTTTTTTTGCTCTACTACACAGTCTAGTATCTCTTGTCCATTGCTGAATAAATTTGGTGAGAGTAGTTTCTTGTCTCTTGTTGATTTCAGAGAGAAGAATTTTGACATTTCTTCATTAACTATGATCTTTGTGTATATTTTTATAACTAACCTTTATAAGCAGAGGGCTTCCCTGGTGGCTCAGAGAGTAAGGCGTATGCCTGCAATGCAGGAGACCTGGGTTTGATCCCTGGGTCGGGAATACTCCCTGGAGAAAGAAATGGCAACCGACTCCAGTACTCTTGCCTAGAAAATCCCATGGATGGAGAAATCTGGTAGGCTACAGTCCATGGGGTCGCAAAAAGTCAGACATGACTGAGCGACTTCAGTTTATAAGCTGAAGATCTTTCTATTTCTGATTTGGCCACTTCTGAAGAGAATGTGAGAAAATACCCATCTTGAAAGCTGAATATTTTTACAGTTGTTTTTCTACACCTGCTACTCAACCTCAAAGCCAATAAGATATATTTTCAGCTTTTATTATTGGCACCTAGTTGTGGAGTGCTACAATTTTTGTCTCAGCTAGATTTTAATGGATAACAAGAAAACACAAAATCTTAGCATCATTCAACAGTTCGTCTGCATCTCTCAAGAGCCGTAGATTGACTAGTATGGCTGTGATTTAGGCTGTGGTTCTGTGTCCTTATGTTCTAGATAATTCTCTTGAATTATCTTTTTCTTTGTTTTAATGAGACTAATAGTATTTTCTCTTAACTTGAAGATATTTAATTTATTTCTGTTCAGTGTCATTATTGATATTTGAAATCTGCATCTTATTAAGTATTTTTAATTTATCCTGTGTATATATCACCATTTCTCTCATTTCCTTTTCTGGTTTGAATACTTTACTGTTTAATTATCCTATTTATCTTCTAGTAGGACTAGTGGTTATTCACTCTTTGTCTATTTTTTAGGGATTACTCTAGAAATTATCATTTGTATTTTTCACTTATGAAAATCTTTTAATTATGACTTTATCTTTCCTCCATAAATCAATTCCCCTTAGAACACTAACTTTATTTATCCCCTCCCAATTAAATTCTAAAGTGTGTGTGTGTGTGTGTAAAACCTCAATTTATTATTTTATTCTTTCACAGAGTCAGTGCTTATTTAGGTATACCTATACATTTTTCTTTTACTCTCCCTTCACTTTTTTTCTGCATCTTAGATTTTCTCTTTGTAGTAATCATTCTTCAGTCTGATATTCCTTGAGAATTATCTTATTTTGTACATATTTTGATGGTGAACTGTCAGTTTTTGTTTGTCTGAAAAGTCTTTATTTTATTAATCCTCCCATGTTAAACTATGTGTTTGCTTGGTAGTGTTCTGGCTTGACAGTCATTTTTCTTTCCCACACTGAAGAGTCAACTAAACACTGTTGCCATTGAGAAGCTAGCTTCTAGTTTAAATTCTACTTCTTTGAAAGTATTTATCATTTTTTAAAAAAGTTTATTTTAAGATTTTTTTCCTCTGGGTTTTTTTTGGGGGGAGGGAGTCTTATTCTGATATAACTAAGTGTCCTTTTCTTTTTATTTGTTCTGTTTAGTTTTTGTTGATCTTGAATATGCGGCTTGCTGTATTTCATCAGTTCTGGTAAATCCAGACATTATTTCTTCTAAACTGACTCTGTCCACTTGCTTTCTCTCTCTTCCTTTTAGTCTGACTGTATGTATGTTAAGTCTTCTCAATGTGTTCTCTGTATCTCTAACACTGTATATTTTTACGTTTTCGGTGCTCTCTTCCTGATTTTGATTTTTTTCTAAATGTCTTTCACTTCACTGATTCTGATTTCACTTCTGTCTAATCTGCTCTTAAACCCATCCTCTGAGTTCTTAATTTCATATTTATATTTTTTAGTAATAGAACTTGAATTTATTTATTTTTAAAGTTTCTGTTATAGTAGTTTTTATAGTTTCCAATTTTCTGTCAAAATAGTAATGCTTGGCTTTTATTTCCTTGACTATAATAAACATACTTGAACTGTGTCTGCTAATTCCATTACCCTAAGTGTTGTGGGTCTGTTTCAATTGTCTGTTGCTTTTACTAGCTCTCCTTTATGTCTCCTGCTTATATCTTGTTTTTCTTTGTTGTTTTCTGAAAATTATATTTGAAAATTTATATGTAGAAATAACTTAAGTTCTAGGATATTACCTCTTATCCAATGCAGATTTTCATTTTCCTCTCTGTTAATAAGATCCATTCCTTTCAGGTCTCAGAAACAGTAAAGAACATTTTACCCTCATCTGTGGTACATGCTGAGCTGTGGCTTTTTCCCTCTAGCTCTGTGAAATCACCTAAAGCAGGTGCTTATATTATCTTATCCTTACATACTGAGATATGTAAAGAGATATATCTCATTACACACTAGCCTGACTTCCAGCTGCCAGCATCTACATCTCTTTGCCTGAGGGCTTTCCCTGGTAGCCACACATAGGCCAGCAGTGCCAGACAAGGAGTAATTCCCTGGAGTCACACTTAACCAATGACTCTTGAGAGTTGGTGTATAAACATCCAATTCCCTTTTCCCTAGTGTGAAGGAATTTTTAGTCCCATGATCTACACATGACAGAGTTATGCTGCAGTTACCTGCAGTGGGAACTTATTTAATGGTGGCGTTATTTGTTGCTGTTCCTTTAACTTCTCACTCTCCTATGTGTGTTTTCTAGGATCAACTCTCAGTGCACTCAGTTTTGTCCAAGAGAATGAAAAGTCATTGAGCCCAGGTATACCTCAGTCTCAGATACCTTGTCTGGATCAGTAAACGCTCTCAATGTGAATGTGAACCTGAGTCCTGGATTCACTTGTCTAGGTCCACTGTTTCTACTGGAACTTATTCAGTCATTTCTTACTCTCTTATTAACTCCTCGATACTATGTAGAAGTTCTTCTTAACCTATCTATTAATATTTTATTAATTTAAAAATTTTGTGGGAGTTCATTCAAATCTCCATCATTGACAAGTGTGGCAACTTCAACTGTTACCTCTTCAAACTTTTTTCTTCTATTCTTTTCTTTGGGATCCTAATTAAACATATTTCACACCTTCTCATTCTACCTTGCATATCTTGAATAACCTCCCCTCCATAGTTTCCATCTCTTTTCTTTCTGTATTGTGATCTGAACAGTTTATTTTTTTACTTCTATCTTCTAGTATAGAGCTTCCCTGATGGCTCAGTGGGCAAAAAAAGATCTGCCTGCAATGCAGGAGACATGGGTTCAATCCTTGGGTTGGGAAGATCTCCTGGAGAAAAAGATATCAACCCATTCCAGTATTCTTGCCTGAAAATCTCCTTTAAAAGGAGCCTGACAGGCTATAGTCCAAGGGGTAATAAACAGTCAGACATGACTGAGAGACTAAGCATACATTTTTATCTTCTAGTGTTTCATTTCTTCTATGAACTGTTTCTAACCTGCCATGAAAATATTCTGAATTTTTATTTCACAGTTGTGTTTTCTTCTTTTTTAAACAAATAATTCTGCCTTTTTTTTTTTTACATTCTTTTTCTTTAACATTTCGTACATAGTGATTTATAGTATGAGTCCAATATCTGAAACCTGAGGTTGTCTGTTTTGTTTGTTTGTTTGTTTCTTCTGGTGTTTTATTTCCTTGATTGTGAACTTAAATTTGGTTGTCGTTAACCTGTGGTAAACTTGGAACTCTAAATGAGACTTTTCCCCTCCAATGATAAATTATTTTTGATTCTGCTGAAAGTCAGGAAGTGCTATTGAACAAGCGTCACTGGTTTTTCCCCAGTCCAGGCGTCCTTGACCTTATATGTGAGCCTCAGGTTCGGGTTTGTTTGTTTGTTTCTTCTAGCTTTATTGAGATATAATTGGCAGACGCACTGTATACGTTTAAGGTATATGTGCACGTGTGTGCTAAGTCACTTCGGTCATGTCCAGCTCTTTGCGACCTATGGACTATAGCCTGCCAGGCCTCTCTGTCCATGGGGATTCTCCAGGCAAGAACACTGGAGTGGGTTGCATGCTATCCTCCAGGGGATCTTCCTGACCCAGGGGTAAAACCCACGACTCTTATGTCTCCTGCATTGGCAGCCGTGTCCTTTACCACTAGAGCCACTCGGGAGTCCCCAAGTGTAAGGTATACAACATAATAATTTAACTTATATACACTATGAAATTTATCACAAGTTTAGTAAAGATCCATCATCTCACAAAGATACAAAAATAAATAGAAAAAGTTATCTTCCTTGTGATGAGAACTGTCAGGATTTACTCTTAACAACTTTCATATGTAACATATGGCAGCGCCAATTATATTTGCCATGTTGTACATTACATCTCTAGGACTTGTCTTATAATTGAAAGTTTGTACATTTTGACTGCCTTTATCCAATTCCCTCTTCCTACACTCCCTCTAATAATCACACGTCTGATCTCTTTTGGAGTGTGTTTGTTTATTTTTGAAATATAATTGACCTGTGACACTATGTTACTTCCTGTCACACGACATAGTGATTTGATATTTCTATACATTTCAAGATGATCACAAGTCTAGTTACCATCTGTCACTATACACAGATACTATATAGTTATTGACTACATTCCTCATACTGTACATTTCATATTCATTTATTTTGCAACTGAATGTTTTATTAATACCTCTTAATTGACCTTATTTATTTCTCTTTTCCCTCCATGCTCTTCCTCTCTGTCAACCACCTGTTTCTGTATCTATAACTCTGTTTCTATTTTGTTATATTTGTTCATATATTTTATTTTTTAAATCTCACATTATACTAAATCATGGAGTATTATTTGTTTTTCTTTATGTGACATTCCACTTAACATAATACCCTGTGCATCTATCCATGTTGTCACAGATGGCAAGGTTTCATTCTTTCTTTATGACTGAGTAATATTCTATGGTATGTTTATGCTGCTTTTTTAAAAAAAGTTAATTTATTTTAATTGGCGGCTAATTACTTTACCATATTGTAGTGGTTTTGCCATGAATCAGCCATGTGTGTGTACATGTGTCCTCCATAATGAACCCCTCTCCCACCCCCTCCTATTTATGCTACTTTATTCATTCATCTATTGATGGGCACTTGAGTTGCTGCCATATATTGGGTACTGTAAAAATGGTACAATGCACACAAGGGTGCATAATATCTTTTCTAATTAGTGTTTTCATTTTCTTCAGATAAATACCTAGGAGTTGAATTGCTGTATCATATGGTGCCTCTCTTTTAACATTTTGAGGAATCTCCATACTGTTTTCTACAGCGGCTATACCAATTTACATTCCCACCAACAATGCTCCAAGGTTTCCTTTTTTCTATACCCTCACCAATGTTTGTGATTTGTTGGTAATAGCCATTCTGATGGATTACAAATAAAAACTATCTTACTGTGGTTTCAATTTGTAAGTCCTTGATAATTAGTGATGTTGATCATCTTTTCATGTGTCTGTTAGCCATATGCATATCTTCTTTGGAAAAATGTCTATTCAGATTCTCTGCCCATTTTATTTACTTTTTAAATTAAATTTTATTTTTTAATGTGGTCTTCTTTTTTTTTTTTTT
>SJXQ01006035.1:39854-95714 GCA_006408695.1 Aepyceros melampus
TTAAATTAAATTTTATTTTTTAATGTGGTTTTTTTTTTTTTTTTTTTTGATTGTCTTTTTCTTTTGGCTACACTTGGAACATTCAGGATCTTAGTTCTCTCACCAGAGATCAAACCCATGCCCCTGCAGTGGAAAGGTAGAGCCTTAACCACTGGACTGCCATAAAAGTCTCCTCTCTGCCCGTTTTAAAGTCTGTTTGTTTTTTCTGACTTTGACTTATTTTAACATTTTTTGGGTATTAAACCCCTTATTAGATATATAGTTTGCAAATATCTTCTCCCATTCAGTAGGCTGCCTTTTCATTTTGTTGACAGACTTTTGCACAGAAAAAGAAACTTAGTTTGATGTGGTCTTTATTTTTGCTTTTGTTTCCCTTGTCTGAAGAAACTTATCCAAAAAATATTGCGAAGACCTATGTCAGAGTTTACTGCCTAAGTTGTCTTCTAGAAGTGTTATGGTTTCACTTGACTTTAATCCATTTTAAATTTCTTTTTATGTATGATATAAGAAAGTAGTTCAGCTTGATTCTTTTGCAAATAGCTGTCCAATCTTCCCAACACCACTGATTAGATTCAGTTTTTCCATCTTACTTATGGGTCAAAGCTTAGTCTACCCATCATAGCTATGATATAAATTCTTTCTTCCAAGTAACCCGTGTTTTTTGGATGTACTTACTCTTCATCACTCCGCTATCCACACACTTTTCCCCTCTTATTGGCGATTTCTCTTATTTTCTAAAATTCTAACCATGTAATAAAAATGAGATATTTCCAGGAATCTAGTTATTTTATCATGCAGAAAAACTTTAGAGTAGCTGATGTGGCATACTGAAAGAAGCAGGGACTCTATTTAGCATATACACACTACTACATACAAAAGAGAAAACTGGTAAGGACCTACTGTATAGCACAGGGAACTTTACTCAACGCTTTCTAATAACCTATGTGGACAAAGAATCTAAAAAAAGTGGATATATGTATATGTACAACTGATTCACTTTGCTATCCACCTGAAACTAATATAACATTGTAAATCAACTATATTCCAATACATTTATAAAAAGAAATTTAATTATATTACATTGAGGGTCTGTGGTAAAAATATTTGTTGGATAAAATTTTTGACTTTACTATTTAGAAAGATAAACTTGAGTTCATATTCATTTTCTTCTGGCCATTTAGAGCCAGTGTTTGTAAGAACCTTAAAATATCACAGTTAGCAACATGTAAAATACTCTTTCTTGTGAGCTCCTAAACTTGTTCACCGTAGGGCCACATTCTATTGGTACTAAATGTGGTTTTCTGTTTTGAAATTGATTGCTCAATCAGTAGATTTCAAAGCTACTGCAGAAATACCTAGGAGGACTTTCTGAAACACAGATTTCTTAATTCTAGCCTAGATTAGCTCGGTCATATTCTTGGGTGTTGAGGGACAAGGAAAGTGGAGCCCAGGAACTTACATTTTGAATAAACTACTAGATTATTCTAATGTACAATCAGGTTTAGAAGCCATTTATCTAGAAAATGTCTGCTTTTCTTTTGCCAATGAGAGATACTTTAAGGATTCTTTCCTGAAATTCATCTATCAAGACATTCATTTGCTCATTCTTTTTTGCCTGACATATTTATTAGGCACATACCAAGTGCTATGGAGAATATAAGATTAATACAACTTCTTCAAGATGTTTATAGTCTATATGATAGGATTAGGTGTACACTCAGATGTCTTATATAAGATATTTGCAGTTTCATAAGCATGAGACAGAAAGGGTCCAGTGCTGAGAAGGGAGTGACCCTGGGAATTCTTCAGTATTCATTAGGACAGCTAGTGAATGTAAGAAGCTGAGACCTTCATGACTAAAAGCCTAAAGGTGGGGTGGTCAGAAGAAACATAGAAAAATGTTTTCTGGGATCTTGGGGCCTGTTGAGGAGAAATTCAATGATGAGAATAAGAATTTTCTGTTGATTTAACCAGATGTTTGAATTCCCTGGAATTCCAACGGTATAGCAATATACTCTATCATTTTAGACTTTGCTAAATAACTGCTAAAAACGGCTTTCGGCCTTGAATGGCTGGCAGTAATAGAACTGTCAGGGGTGGAAATATAATTTCCTGCCAATAAATATTTACTACTAAGGTTTGGATTTATGGCAACAAATATCATCTCCATGTTGATTCTCTGCTAGTAAGTTAACGGCCACCTCAGCTGCACTTTCAGTCCCCTAACTATTTCAGTTCGTTAGTTGGAAAGGGTAGCAACCAATAGGTTGACCCAAGCTTTGACATAGTGCTAGAAGAAGGAAAGGACAAGGAAAGGAAATTATACTGCCTTTGAAATATGTGGTTGTAGTTTATTTGCTGGACTCTAATAATTCTTTCTGCTTTTAGCTTAATGGACCATCTTCAGTGCACCTTCTTACTACTATCATGGAGAAAATCCTTTTCTTATTTTCTGTCGTTGCAGTAAGTTTGTTTCCTTCATAACACTTATCACAGGTTGTAATGATATATATATATGCTGCTGCTAAGTCACTTCAGTCGTGTCTGACTCTGTGCGACCCCATAGACAGCAGCCCATCAGACTCCCCCGTCCCTGGGATTCTCCAGGCAGGAACACTGGAGTAGGTTGCCGTTTCCTTCTCCAGTGCATGAGAGTGAAAAGTGAAAGTGAAGTCGCTCAGTCATATCTGACTCTTAGCGACCCCATGGACTGCACCCTACCAGGCTCCTCTGTCCATAGGATTTTCCAGGCAAGAGTACTGGAGTCGGGTGTGTGTGTGTGTGTATATATATATACTTTTTTCTTTTTCCTGTTTACTGTTTCTCTCTCTTCCTAGAATGTAGCTATTTGAGAGAATAGATTGTGTCTGCTTAGTTCATCCTTACATCCCCAGAGCCCAGAAATGTCTGAAACAGAGTGCTTGTTAAATATTTGCTGAACAAATGAAGTACTAAAGTGCTACAACATTGTGGAATGCTGAATTAGTGTCTGGTGAAATGAATACAAATTCATTCCCAAATTATTCATTTCACTTTATAAGTAACCTCCTTTTAGATTTTTTGACTGCAATTTATTACATATATTTTCGTTACCTCCTTCTTCTCTAAAGCAGAGAAGTTCCTTCTTAACAAATTTCTGATTGTCTCTCTTGCAATCCATCCTAAAGAGAGATGTCAGACCAGTTTCTTTTCCTAGAACATTCTATTCTGTCATGTCTCAACAGCATTCAACAGCATCATCCATAGGTTATTTAGAGAATACTATAAAATGTTCATTAGGCTGCTTCCTGCACTGTCATTTCAACTTTTTTCTCCAACCTTACTGCTCAGATTCTCTTGGTGAAATTTCCACTTCATTCATACTTTAAACCTCTCTTCTCCTACCACCCTTTGCTCCCTTCAGATACATCATGAACATTCCACTTTGATCACACAGTTCTTTTTGACTAATATATCATCTATTTTTCACTGTCTATTGAAATCCTATTTATCTAAAAATTCAAATTTTAATGAAGACTTTCAGATAAATCTAGCCCATAGGATTGTTCCTCTCTCATTTCTCGAAGCTAAAATATCCTTTTATTTTCCCCAATAGCATCCTAGGTTTATTACCTGATCTTGGTATATGCATTTGTTAATATATATAATCTACACATACAAGCAACTTATTGATTCCCGGGTATGGTCTCTCTGTGTTTCCCCTAGCTCTTTACTCAGTGCTGTTCACAGGGCAAATAATCAAAAGTAATTGCTAAATGAATAAATGGATTGATAAATAAGTCTTATAAGAACAGTGTGTTAAAAGAGGGACCTAGATCTGAGCTGTCAGATAAGCTTCTTCTCTTCTTCTGAGTATCAACCAATCATATTGGATATGTTGATTCGTTCAGCAAAAAGAGTACTGTTTGCCCAGGTGGGGCAGAGGAAGTGGCAGGCTATATGACATCAGTTCATTGAAAGTGTATTAAATTGTGGTTTTCCTCTGGATATATGCTCAAGAGTGGGATTGTAAGATTATATGATAGCTCTATTTTTAGTTTTTTTAAGGAACCCATCAACAGTATAGGAAGTTTCCTTTTTCCTCTCAACCCTAGCCAACAATTTATTATTTGTAACTTTTGATGACCAGTGTGATTGCAACACTTTATAATAGCCAAGACATGGAAGTAGCCTAAATGTCCACTGACAGATGAATAAATAAAGAATATGTGGAGCATATATGCAATGGAATTTTATTCAGTCATAAAAAACACTGAAATAATGCCATTTGCAGCAACATGGATGGACCTAGAGATTATCATACTAAGTGAAGTTAGCCAGGAGAAAGACAAATATATGATATTGTTTACATGTGGAATCTAAAAAAAAATGATACTAATAAACTTATATACAAAACAGAAATAGACCCACAGACAGAAAGCAAACTTATGGTTACCAAAGGGGAAAGTGTGGGAGAAGGATAAGTTAGAAGTTTGAGATTAACATATACACATGACTTTATAAAGTAGATAATCAACAAGGACCTATTGGGGAATTCTATTTACTATTTTTGTAATAATCTAAATGGGAAAGAATCTGAAAAAGAATAGATATGTGTGTGGGTATGTATATATATATGTGTATATATATATACACACACATACTCACACATATAAAACTGAATCACTTTGCTATACACCTGAAAATAATACAGTGTTGTATATCAGCTATTCTCTAATATAAAGTAAACATTAAAAAAATGATGACCAACAAGGACCTACTGTATAGCTCAGGGAACTCTAGGATTTTTAATAATCTATAAGGGAAAATAATCTATTAATTTATGTATTATGTATAACTGAATCACTTTGTTGTACATCTGAAACTAACACACTGTAAGCCAATTACACTTCAATTTTAAAAAGCCTATGAAATTACCTTGTTTGTTGGTAAAATAATCATATATTGGCAGCTTCATATTGCTCAACCTAATAGTTAGTGATCTTGAATTACGGATTATTCCAATCTGAATTTTTTCCTACCCTGTGAAAGTCTTGGTGACCCCTCCCATCAGAATTCATACCGATGAGTTAGTTGGGTGTGCATTCATCATCAAATAGTTGGTAAATATCCAGATCAGTTAGGTGGTGTAGCTACCACCAACATGGCTTGAAATCCACATGTGCGTAAAGCTGAGTACTGCCTTTTCTAAGGAGAATAAATGAAAATAAATATTCTGGTACTAAGTGGTGGTATATTAAATTATTTTCAGCCACTCACATAGGTTAATTTGTTTATTTAAATGTTATTTCTAGGAGCCTTATATGTTAATAAGATGTCACCAATTTTCTTAGATCTAGGAATCTTTGATCAAAATTCAGCTGTTTAATTTTTATATCAATATTTGGTCTTGTGGTAGCAATAGTTTCTAATGATTTATGTTCAACAAAGTTGACTCTACTAATGTGCTGGTGTTTTCACTATGTAGTATTTTTTTGACCATATGGA
The DNA here is from genome assembly GCA_006408695.1 of Aepyceros melampus. Taxonomy (NCBI): domain Eukaryota; kingdom Metazoa; phylum Chordata; class Mammalia; order Artiodactyla; family Bovidae; genus Aepyceros; species Aepyceros melampus. The sequence continues at coordinate 45,342 of SJXQ01006035.1, forward strand.
GCCCTTAATTTGCATGTAGTGTTTGCCATCCATCTTCTCAATGGACTACAAAACAGTGACAAATGACTACTCACTGAGGGAAGAAATGTTAGGTCTCAAGCCAGGACAAGGCACTAATGAATAGCTTCTTTAGTTTGAAACATTTTCATTCAGTTTCTCAGTTCAGTTCATTTGCTCAGTTGTGTCTGACTCTTTGTGACCCCATGAAGCCCAGTACGCCAGGCCTCCCTGTCCATCACCAACTCCCGGAGTTCACTCAGACTCACGTCCATTGAGTCCGTGATGCCATCCAGCCATCTCATCCTCGGTCGTCCCCTTCTCCTCCTGCCCCCATTCCCTCCCAGCATCAGGGTCTTTTCCAATGAGTCAACTCTTCGCATAAGGTGGCCAAAGTACTGGAGCTTCAGTTTTAGCATCATTCCTTCCAAAGAAATCCCAGGGTTGATCTCCCTCAGAATGGACTGGTTGGATCTCCTTGCAGTCCAAGGGACTCTCAAGAGTCTTCTCCAACACCACAGTTCAAAAGCATCAATTCTTCTGCGCTCAGCCTTCTTCACAGTCCAACTCTCACATCCATACATGACCACAGGAAAAACCATAGCCTTGACTAGACGGACCTTAGTCGGCAAAGTAATGTCTCTGCTTTTGAATATACTATCTAGGTTGGTCATAACTTTTCTTCCAAGGAGTAAGCGCCTTTTAATTTCATGGCTGCAGTCACCATCTGCAGTGATTTTGGAGCCCAAAAAAACAAAGTCTGACACTGTTTCTACNAGCTTTTTATAAGCTTTACAAATAACAAAAAGCCAGGGGACTTTTTTATTTTACTCAGATAATGAAAATAATTGTGTTCTGAATGTATATTGCATGTATTATCTTGTAATAGAAGGGCTCCAGAATTCAATGTGAAAGACTTGGGTTCAAATTTTGGCTTCATCTCTTAGTCACTGGATGATATTGGACACATCATTTAATTTTTTTGATTCTTAATTGCTTCATCTGTTGAGAACCTAGACTGTAATAGGCACTATTTTAAGCATGGGGGTACAGTAGTCATGTGTATTCTATCCCTCATGAAATTCATCTTTTAAATGGGGAAGATACTAAGCAAGCAAAGCAATTTTAGAGTAATGAGGCTCCTGGAGAAAATTAAAAGAGCCATAGGGGGACTTCCCTGGAAGTCCAGTGTCTAAAACTCTGCACTCCCAATGTAGGTCAGGGAAGTAGATCCCACATACCTCAACTGAAAAAAAAAAAAAAAAGATTCCACATGCCACAACTAAAAATCCCACATACTGCAACTAAGACCCTGTGCACCCAAATATATAGATATGTTTTTTTAAAAGGCCCATAGGATAATGACCAATGTGGAGCAATGTCCGCCAATTTTAAAAGGAGAGCTAACATGGACTTCTCTGAGAAGCTCGTGTTTGACACCTGGATGATCCAAAGTCGGCTATGTGAAGATCTGCTCTGCTGCTGCTAAGTCGTGTCAGTCGTGTCCGACTCTGTATGTGAAGATCTAAGTAAGTAAAGTCACTCAGTCGTGTCCGACTCTTTTGTGACCCCATGCACTGCAGCCCACCAGGCTCCTCAGTCCATGAGATTCTCCAAGCAAGAATACTGGAGTGGGTTGCCATTTCCTTCTCCAGGGGATCTTCCCGACTCAGGGATCGAACCCGGGTCTCCCGCATTGGAGACAGATGCTTTAACCTCTGATGCTTTAAGCCACCTCTGATGCTTTAACCTCTGATGCTTTAAGCCACCAGGGAAGCCTGGTTCCCTGATGATGTGAACATCTAGGGGAAGAGATTTCCAGGCAGAAGGAACAGCCAGTCAAGAAGGGGCTTGGTGTGCTTGGGGCTAAGAGAAAGCTGGTGTGGCTTAAACGCAGAATGGGGGCGGGGACATGGAGGGTTGTTTACTGAATGAATTCAGAGGGCACTGTGTGCTAGAGCTTGAAAGCCACAGCAAAGAGTTTGAGGTTTATCTGAGAAGAGAAACAAAGGATGGTTTTAAGTAGGGGAATAACCTGATCTGATTTGCTCTGATGGCTGTTCTGAAAATGAATTACAGGAAGGCAGAAGAGAAAGCAGAGAAACTAGTATTAAGGCATTGTGTATATTGTAATGAGGTATGATGATGGGTGGATTACAATGGTTGCAGGGGAAATGGAGATAGGATTGTACTGATTTGGAATGTAATGTAAAGATAGAGTTAAATTTATCATGAGTTAGTTAGGGATGAAAGAACAATTCAGTTCAGTCACTCAGTCATGTCCGACTCTTTGTGACCCCATGGACTGCCAGGCCTCCCTGTCCATCACAAACTTCCAGAGCTTGCTTAAATTCATGTCCATCGAGTCGGTGATGCCATCCATCCATCTCATCCTCTGTCGACCCCTTCTCCTGAATTCAATCTTTCCCAGCATCAGGGTCTTTTTCAATGAGTCAGTTCTTCATATCAAGTGACCAAAGTATTGGAGTTTCAGCTTCAGCATCAGTCCTCCCACTGAATATTCAGGACTGATTTCCTTTACGATGGACTGGTTGGATCTCCTTTCAGTCCAAGGGACTCTCAAGAGTCTTCTCCAACATCACAGTTCAAAAGCATCAATTCTTCAGTGCTCAGCTTTCTTTATGGTCCAACTCTCACATCCATACATGACTACTGGAAAAACCAAAGTTTTTACTAGATGGACCTTTGTTAGCAAAGTAATGTCTCTGCTTTTTAATAGGTTGGTCATAGTTTCTGTTCCAAAAAGCAAGCATCTTTTAATCCTGAAGGAAAAAATTAATTAAGGTTTTTTTTTTTCCAAAATCTGAGCAGATGGGTAAATTATGATGCCATTGCNAGTTTCTCAAGAGGCAGGTCAGGTGGTAGGGTATTCGCATCGCCTTCAGAATTTTCCACAGTTTATTGTGATCCACACAAAAAGGACATTAAAAATATCATTTGACAAACCCTTTAGTTTTGTAACTTAAAAAGAAAATTCAGGTAGGTAATTTGTGTTTCTTAGGATCTCAGATCTATTTAGTAACAGACTGAGAAATGACACCCAGGTCTTATTTTCTGATTTTTGTTCCTTCTATTATCCATGCTCTTTTATTTTTTGCTCTCTTTCTGTCTCTCTTCAGTGTCCAGCAATTAATGTGTGATACATAAGTACAATTTAGTAACTTCTGTGTCAGCAGCTTAATAATTTTCAAAGAACCATCATTATTTTTAATCTTCCTCAAAATTTTGTGAGGTATTTGGGAGTAGGTCTTTGATTGGTCTCATCTGATTTTCAGATAAAAAACCTGCATATGATGATTACTACACTACCACATTGTATCCATACTTGTATTTCAATTATAACTCTTTCTCTTGGAGATAAAAAGGTAATCTTAAGTGTACTGAAATAAATGTGAATTTACAAGATGCTAATCATATTATGAGCCCAGAATTTTTGTCCAGTAACTGAATGATCGGAGTCACGTGGCCATTGCCATCCTCTGAGCTGGACAATAAATATCAGAAACTGAGGTAGAGCTCCATGATGAAGATGTAACAAAAAAATCAGCTTTAGGGAAAAGGGATTTGGAAGGTAGGATGAAGTAAACTATTTCAGAGCTATGGTAGATGTCCAGAAAAATGAGTATCTTCTTAGAAGAAGAAAAGAGAAGCCATTTCAGGCAAAGGGAATAATGTTGGAAAAGGTCCAGTTACCTAAGGACCATGTTGGCCATTGATTTCAGAAAGGTTGTTTGAACAGAATGAGTAGGAGGCTGAAGACAGAAAAGGAGGGGAGCACACACACATTTTTGGAGAAAGAAATTCCACAGAATTTTTAAAAATGAGTTAAAGTGGGAAAAACAAAGAGAGTGATGTCATGAGTCCAAGGGAGGAAAAGAACCATGACAATTGTTAGTAAAGAAGGTACCATGATAATTGGAGGGCTGTGACAAGAATCCTGACCTTACTGAGGTGGGGAGATAAAATAACAACAGATGCGGCTTTTTTATTAAGAGTGCTGGTGAAATAAAGGAGAGGGAGAGAGAGCCCAAAAAAAAAAAAAAAAGGAGAGGTAGAAGAGAGAGAGAATTGAGAGAAGATACTCTTCTTTATTGGGATGAAAACTGACCTTTTCCAGTCCTGTGGCCACTGCTGAGTTTTCCAGATTTGCTGGCAAATTGAGTGCAGCACTTTCACAGTATCATCTTTCAGGATCTGAAACAGCTCAACGGGAATTCCATCACCTCCACTAGCTTTGTTCGTAGTGATGCTTTCTAAGGCCCACTTGACTTCACATTCCAAGATGTCTGGCTCTAGATTAGTCAACACATCATCATGATTATCTGGGTCATGAAGATCTTTTTTGTACAGTTCTTCCGTGTATTCTTGCCACCTCTTCTTAATATCTTCTGCTTCTGTTAGGTCCAGACCATTTCTGTCCTTTATCGAGCCCATCCTTGCATGAAATGTTCTCTTGGTATCTCTAATTTTCTTGAAGAGATCTCTAGTCTTTCCCATTCTGTTCTTTTCCTCNCTTCTCCAGGGGATCTTCCCAACCCAGGAATCGAACCCAGGTCTCCCACATTTCCGGCAGATGCTTTACCATCTGAGCCGCCAGAGAAGATGGTAAATAGAGTATACTACTTCAAAATAAGAAATTCAAGTTTATTTCAGACTTCTTATTGTAATAACATATATTTAAAGTATCAAGTTATCAAAAATGATTGATTTATATATGCAGGAACTAAAAAGCAATCATGGTAAGATTAACTGAAGTAAATAAATATTCCTTGAGTTTAATTTTTATGATTCATTTATATGAGTGTGATAAATTGCACATGCTGATCTTCTCAAGTGGAAGCTGAACTGTAAAGAAGGAGTTAAAAGAAATTAAATTTGAAGCATTATTGGATCTAATGACCTAGCAGCTTGAGGATTGTGTCACACTGAAGAATTTAAAAGTCCATCTTATGTTATTTTGTGGCTTAATACCAATTATTCATTTAGAGTACCCTTTACATTTGGTTGTTTCAGGTAGCTCTTGCTGTGTAATAAACTACCTAATGGTTTTAAACAATGTATTTGCTTCAAATTTTGTGACTGTAATTTGAGTTGACATAGGTGGGTACTTCTATTCGGCTCTGTTGATTCACCTGTGTATGGATTTGGTGTCAACTACCAGTCAGCTGGGAAAGTCAACACTGTCTAGGGAATTCTGAAATCTGGCTAGGCATGTGGTACAAGGTCTGCGTCTCTGGTAACAAAGAATTGTCTTCATTAGGTTTAGCTTTTAGAAGGAAATGGCAATCCACTCCAGTACTCTTGCCTGGAAAATCCTATGGACAGAGGAGCCTGAGAGGCTGCAGTCCATGGGGTCGCAAAGAGTCGGACACGACTGAGCGACTTCACTTCACTTCACTTCACTTCACTTCAGGTTTAGCTTTTGCTCCCTGGAAGTTTCAGCTGTTACTTGTAACAACTTGCTTTGGTGAAGCAAGAGAATAATGTAATACTTTCTCCCAGGCTTTACAGAGCTCAGAAGAATATGCCTCACTACACATGATTTAGATATTCAAATATTTTGGATTAGAAATTCCAGTTTTTTATGATGTTAAGACCATTTGGAGTTGAATATATAACTTTTTTTTCTTCTTTTCTAAAATTAATTTTTATCTTTTAGTTTGTTTTGCTTTACAATACTGTATTTGTTTTTTTATACATTGACATGAATCAGCCACGAGTGTACATGAACTAGGCTGGGTGGGCCCAGGAGGGCCTAGAGGAGCTATCCTACATTGAGGGTCGGGAACAGTGGCAGTGAGGAGATACCCCTCATCATAGGTAAGGTGCAGTGGCTCTGCTGGAGCAGTCGTGAAGAGATACCCCACACTCAAGGTAAGTGAAACCCAAATAAGACGGTGGGTGTTGCAGGAGGGAATCAGAGGGCAGACACACTGAAACCATACTCACAGAAAACTAGTCAATCTAATCACACTAGGACCACACCCTTGTCTGACTCAATGAAACCAAGCCATGCCTGCAGGGCAACCCAAGATGGGAGGGTCATGGTGGAGAGGTCTGACAGAATGTGGTCCACTGAAGAAGGGAATGGCAAGCCACTTCAGTATTCTTGCCTTGAGAACCCCATGAACAGTATGAAAAGGCAAAATGATAGGATAGCAAAAGAGAAACTCCCCAGGTCAATAGGTGCCCAATATGCTACTGGAGATCAGTGGAGAAATAACTCCAGAATCAATCTAATCACACTAGGACCACACCCTTGTCTGACTCAATGAAACCAAGCCATGCCTGCAGGGCTGTCAACTCCACTAGCTTTGTTTGTAGTGATGCTTTCTAAGGCCCATTTTACTTCACAGTCTAGGATATCTGACTCTTTGTGAAAGATCACACCATCTTGATTATCTGGGTCATGAAGATCTTTTTTTGTATAGTTCTGTGTTTTCTTGCCATCTCTTCTTAATATCATCTGCTTCTGTTAGGTCCAAACCATTTCTGTCCTTTATTGAGCCCATCTTTGCATGAAATATTCCCTTGGTATCTCTAATTTTCTTGAAAAGATATCTAGTCTTTCCCATTCTATTATATTTCTCCCTTTCTTTGCACTGATCACCAAGGAAGGCTTTCTTATTTCTCCTTGTTATTCTTTGGAACTCTGCATTAAAATGGGTATATCTTTCCTTTTATCCTTTGGTTTTCACTTCTCTTCTTTTCACAGCTCTTTGCAAGGCCTCCTCAGACAGCCACTTTGTCTTTTTGCATTTCTTTTTCTTGGGGATGGTCTTGATTGCTGTCTCCTGTACAATGTCACAAACCCCTGTCCATATTTCATCAGGCACTCTGTCTATGAGATCTAGTCCCTTAAATCTATTTCTCACTTTCACTGTATAATCATAAAGGGTTTTATTGTATACATATATAAATATATACATATAAACAGGTTATATTTAATTCATTGGAAGATTATGACTGCATCAAAAACGAGTAGCCAGAAACAATACATCTGAATAATTCTGAGGATAAACAATCCTAATTTGTGTTCCATTTTCTACATCTGAAAGCTTTCCTCCAACAGAAATTTTCATTGGACATCAGAAACTATGCATTGTTGAACCTGCACTAGAGTTTATAAAACCTGAGAGAAAATAAACTTATAGAAAAGGTGAAAGCATTTCATTTCCTCTTATGCTCATAAATTTTCTACTTTACTACTTAAAAATGTCCACATGTCTTTCTGGCAGACTTATACAATTCCAGCTGAGGCCCTGCTGTGGACAAAATGTCTAAATCCTTTGAGCTAAAAATGGCATCTGGCTTGATAACAGAGGTGTACCTTTTTTTCAGTAAATGTTATGCATTTGCCCAAATTTGTGCTTTTAGAGAAGTGCCCAAGGTCTGTTATTGCAAAGTAAGACAAATTTACTTTCTATATCAAAATATTTCTAAAAAACACATCTTTATGCATATATTATTTGTGCTGTGGTCTAAAATTCTTTATATATATAGCTAAGCACACAAAGGCAATAGCATATAAAAAGAACATTGGTCTTTCAATACCATGCTTCTCATCTGATTAGTTAGCAATTTGTACAATTAAACCTAAATGGATGCAATCCTAATATCACTTCTTGTTTTATTACAGCAGTAAAGCTGTTACAGTACTATCTGCCCTGCTCATTTGTAATATTACTCATAAACACTTTTGTGTACACTCTATTTCACTTTCCCAGCTTGATTAGCTAATAACATGTACTAAAATATTCAAGGTAAAATGGAAAGCTAATTCCATAGAGATTTTTAAACTCATTTTTACACAGCAGGATTTATTAATGCCAAAGAAGTTAAAAAGCAGTAGGACTTCTGTCATACCCTCAGTAATTCCCTCTATTAACTCAAATATCTGTGGAGAACTTAAATGGGATAGAATGCAGCAGTAGCATTTTTGGTAAGAATAGTATTTTAAGAGAAGAAAATGTTGCTTGAGTCTATGTGTGGATTATGACTTTTTTTATTGCCTGAATTTTAGATTGCTGCATCAAATAATGGGGAAAAAGACAAAGCTTCTTTCTATTAAGGGCTGTTTTCCATTTATTGCATTCTCTCACAATTTCCCATTTGAGGTCTCTGTCGTATTCCCCTTAAATAACAATACCGATTATAGGATTCCACAAGAGGAATACAGGTGATAAAAGGCTCAAAATATATAACATGGACTAGAGGCTAAAAATATGCAATTCTCGAGTAGAAAAGAAAAAAAAAAACTTGAAATTGTCTTCAACAATGTTCATTTCAGTTCAGTCACTCCGTCATGTCTGACTCTTTGCGGCCCCATGAATCACAGCACACAGACCTCCCTGTCCATCACCAACTCCTGGAGTTCATTCAAACTCACGTGCATCGAGTCCGTGATGCCATCCAGCCATCTCATCCTCTGTTGTTTCGTTTTCCCCCTGCCCCCAATTCCCCCAGCATCAGAATATTTTCAGTGAGTCAACTCTTCACATGATGTAGCCAAAGTACTGGAGTTTCAGCTTTAGCATCATTCCTTCCAAAGATATCCCAGGGCCGATCTCCTTCAGAATGGACTGGCTGGATTTCCTTGCAGTCCAAGGGACTCTCAAGAGTCTTCTCCAACACCACAGTTCAAAAGCATCAATTCTTCAGCGCTCAGCCTTCTTCACAGTCCAACTCTCACATCCATACATGACTACTGGAAAAATCATAGCCTTGAATAGATGGACCTTAGTCGGCAAAGTAATATTTCTGCTTTTGAATATGCTATCTAGGTTGGTCATAACTTTTCTTCCAAGGAGTAAGCGTCTTTTAATTTCATGGCTGCAGTCACCATCTGCAGTGATTTTGGAGCCAAGAAAAATAAAGTCTGACACTGTTTCCACTGTTTCCCCATCTATTTCCCATGAAGTGATGAGACTGGATGCCATGATCTTCGTTTTCTGAATGTTGAGCTTTAAGCCAACTTTTTCACTCTCCTCTTTCACTTTCATCAAGAGGCTCTTTAGTTCCTCTTCACTTTCTGCCATAATGGTGGTGTCATCTGCATATGTGAGGTTATTGATATTTCTCCTGGCAATCTTGATTCCAGCTTGTGTTTCTTCCAGTCCAGCATTTCTCATAATGTACTCTGCATAGAAGTTAAATAAGCAGGGTGACAATATACAGCCTTGACGTACTCCTTTTCCTATTTGGAAACAGTCTGTTGTTCCATGTCCAGTTCTAACTGTTGCTTTCTGATCTGCATACATATTTCTCAAGAGGCAGGTTAGGTGGTCTGGTATTCCCATCTCTTTCAGAATTTTCCACAGTTTACTGTGATCCACACAATCAAAGGCTTTGACATGATCAATAAGCAGGAACAGTTGTTTTTCTGGAACTCTCTTGCTTTTTCAACGATCCAGCAGATGTTGGCAATTTTATATCTGGTTCCTCTGCCTTTTCTAAAACCATCTTGAACATCAGGAAGTTCACGGTTCATGTATTGCTGAAGCCTGGCTTGGATAATTTTTTTTTCTTTTTTTTTTAATATTATTTTTTTTCTTTTACTTCACAATATTACTTTGAGCATTACTTTACTAGCGTATGAGATGAGTGCAATTGTGCAGTAGTTTGAGCATTCTGTGGCATTGCCTTTCTTTGGGATTGGAATGCAAACTGACCTTTTCCATTCCTGTGGCCACTGCTGAGTTTTCCAAATTTGCTGGCATATTGAGCACTTCACCAGCATCATCTTTCAGGATTTGAAATCCTCAACTGCAATTCCATCACCTCCACTAGCTTTGTTCATAGTGATGCTTTCTAAGGCCCACTTGTCTTCACATTCCAGGATGTTTGGCTCTTGGTGATTGATCACACCATCATGATTATCTTGGCCATGATCTTTTTTTATACATTTCTTTTGTGTATTCTTGCCACCTCTTATTAATATCATCTGCTTCTGTTAGGTCCATACCATTTCTGTCCTTTATTGCGCCCATCTTTGCATGAAATGTTCCCTTGGTATCTCTAATTTTCTTGAAGAGATCTCCAGTCTTTCTTATTCTGTTGTTTTCCTCTGTTTCTTTGCATTGATCACTGAGGAAGTCTTTCTTATCTCTTCTTGATATTCTTTGGAACTCTGAATTCAGATGCTAATATCTTTTCCTTTTTCCTTTGCTTTTCACTTCTCTTCTTTTCACAGCTATTTCTAAGGCCTCTCCAGACAGCCTTTTTTTTTTTTTTTTTTTTGCATTTCTTTTCCATGGGATGGTCTTGATCCCTGTCTCTTGTTCAGTGTCACAAACCTCAGTCTATAGTTTATCAAACACTCTATCTAACAGATCTAGTCCCTTAAATCTATTTCTCACTTCCACTGTATAATCATAAGGGATTTGTTGAGATCATATCTGAATGGTCCAGTGGTTTTCCCTACTTTCTTCAATTTAAGTCTGAATTTGGCAATAAGGTTTTCATGATCTGAGCCACAGTCAGCTCCTATTTTTATTGACTGTGTAGAGCCTTTCCATCTTTGGCTGCAAAGAATATAATCAATCTGATTTTGGTGTTGACCATCTGTGATGTCCACGTGTAGAGTCTTCTCTTATGTTGTTAGAAGAAGCTGTTAGCTATGATCAGTGCATTTTCTTGGCAAAACTCTATTAGTCTTTGCCCTGCTCCATTCCTTATTCTAAAGCCAAATTTGCCTGTTACCCCAGGTGTTTCTTGACTTCCTACTTTTGCATTCCAGTCCCCTAGAATGAAAAGGACATCTTTTTTGGGTGTTAGTTCTAAAAGGTCTTGTAGGTCTTCATAGAACCATTAAACTTCAGCTTCTTCAGCATTACTGGTTGGGGCATATACCGTGATATTGAATGGTTTGCCTTGTAGACGAACAATCATTCTGTTGATTTTGAGATTGCATCCAAGTACTGCATTTCGGACTCTTTTGTTGACCATGATGACTACCCCATTTCTTCTGAGGGATTCCTGCCCACAGTAGTAGATATAATGGTCATCTGAGTTAAATTTCCCCATTCCAGTCCATTTTAGTTCACTGATTCCTAGAATGTCAATGTTCACTCTTGCCATCTGTTTGACCAGTTCCAATTTGCCTTGATTCATGGACCTGACATTCCAGGTTCCTATGCAATATTGCTCTTATAGCATTGGACCTTTCTTCTATCACCAGTCATATCCACAGCTGGGTATTTATTTATTTATTTATTTTTGCTTTGGCTCCATCCCTTCATTCTTTCTGGAGTTATTTCTCCACTGATCTCCAGTAGCATATTGGATACCTACTGACCTGGGGAGTTCCTCTTTCAGTATTCTATCATTTTGCCTTTTCATACTGCTCATGGGGTTTCCAAGGCAAGAATACTGAAGTGGTTTGCCATTCCCTTCTTTAGTGGACCACTTGGGTCAGACCTCTCCACCATGACCCGCCCATCTTGGGTGTCCCCATGGACATGGCTTAGTTTCATTTAGACAAGGTTGTGGTCCAAGTGTGATTAGATTGACTAGTTTTTTGTGAGTATGGTTTCAGTGTGTCTGCCCTCTGATGCCCTCTTGCAATGCCTACTGTCTTACTTGGGTTTCTCTTACCTTGGACCTGGGATATCTCTTTATGGCTGCTCCAGCAAAGCATAGTTGCTGCTCCTTATCTTGGACGAGGAGTATCTCCTCACTGCCACCCTTCCTGACCTTGAACATGGAATAGCTCCTCTAGGCCCTCTTGCACCCATGCAGCCACTGCTCCTTGGGCATGGAGTTGCACCTCCCGGCTGCTGCCCCTGGCCTCAGATGTGGGGTAGCTCCTCTCAGCTGCTCCTGCACTGTCGCAGCCTGGCACTCTCTACCGCTGCCCCTGACCTTGGACGTTAGGTAACTCCTCCTGTCCACTGCCCCTTGGGCATGGGGTCCTCCCGGCTTCTGCCCCTGACCTCAGACGTGGGGTAGCTTCTTTTAGCTGCACTATGGGCTCTGGTCACAGCTCCCCACGCTATGTCCTTAAACTATGTGCTACTCCTGCTAAGTCACTTCAGTCATGTCCGACTCTGTGCAACCCCATAGATGGCAGCCCCCCAGGCTCCTCCATCCCTGGGATTCTCCAGGCAAGAACACTGGAGTGGGTTGCCATTTCCTTCTCCAGTGAATGAAAGTGAAAAGTGAAAGTGAAGTCGCTCAGTCATTTCCGACTCTTAGCGACTCCATGATCTGAAGCCTACCAGGCTCCTCCATCCATGGGATTTTCCAGGCAAGTGTACTGGAGTGGAGTGCCATTAACTTCTCCGTTAAACAATGTCGAGCAGGCCAAAACTGAATTTTTAAGCTCTCAAAACTTTTTTAAATGAAATTAAAGTATAATATTTTAGCACAAAATACTATTGATTGACAAAAATTTACAGTTGTCACAAATATTTATGGACTTAGAGATTATTAATTCAAATAACACTTAAAAGATAAATTTTTATGGTAGATATTCTATAAGAGAAAGTCCAAAACTGTTGTCAATGTTCTAGTTAAAAGATAAAAAGACCAAAAAAACAACAATACTCATCAATATTTATTCTTAGCCTAAATTAAATTACGAATGCCATTACTTTGAGAAAGAAACATTTTTATCCAGTTATTAAGAGGTGCTGACTTTCATTTACTGTACTTTTTGTACGTGTGTTTTCTCTGTCACTCAGTTGTGTCTAACTCTTTGTGACCCTATGAACTGTAGCACAGCAGGCTCCTCTGTTCACAGGATTCTGCAAGAATACTAGTATGGATTGCCATTTCCTGTTCCAGGGGACATTTTCAACCCAGGGATTGAACCAACATCTCGGGTATCTCTTGCATTGGGAGGTGGAGTCTTTAACACTGAGCCACCTGGGTAAAGACATTCATGTTACTGTCTTTGCAAACTCTCCCCCATATCCATTTTTCCACATCCTTAGATGAAATTTCAGTCTTTCATCATATTTAGGAAGAAAATTGTCTTTTATATATATTAGAGAATGCTGAATCCAAGGGCATAGTCAAACCTGCAGACTTTTCTCCAATTCTAGACCCCTCTGCCCTTTCTCCAATGCTGAAATGTTGCACACCTCTGAGTAGATTGGGTGCTAAGAGCCTTGAATCTCTTCCCCATCATGAGCTCCATTATTGGCCCTGCAGTGGTTTCTTCTGACTATGGACATCTCAGTGTCTGATATGTCTAATGGTGGGGAAGAAGGGAATGTTTCTCTGGTCACTTCCTCCCATTGCTGGGTTGCTACCAGTTCTCTGAAGCAAACCATGCCTCTTCTGACCCTTCAGGATATCTCTATCTGCTGTCAGTTTCTGAATTTCCTCTCTGTGAACTCACATTTCCCTTTCTACTTTCCTCTTGAGCAGCTTTCATGCCAAGCATCATGGTCCAGCTGCTTTCTCATGAATCACATTGTACTTATGCTGTACATTCACGTAAACTTCATGACTTTTCACTCTGAAAGGAAAGACATTCACAAACAACTATGTCTACCTTACTGCCTTAAGACAACTTTCTAACCACTGACTCTAGACCTCAGGTTTTTCAGAATATGTCAGATACTAGTTCTTCAGCTTCCAGAGAATCTCAGTTCAGTTCAGTCACTCAGTCATGTCCGACGCTTTGCAACATCATGGACTGCAGCACGCCAGATCTCCCTGTCTATCACCAATTCCTGGAGTTTACTCAAACTCATGTCCATTGGTTGATGCCATCCAACCATCTCATCTTCCATTGTCCCCTTCTTCTCCCACCTTCAATCTCTGCCAGCATCAGTTCAGTTCAGTCGCTCAATCGTGTCCGACTCTTTGAGACCTCTTTGCGACCCCTTTTCGACCCCACGAACCACAGCACGCCAGGCCTCCCTGTCCATCATCAACTCCCGGAGTTTACCCAAACTAATGTCCATTCAATCGATGATACTATCCAACCATCTCATCCTCTGTCGTCTCCTTCTCCTCCTGCCTTCAATCTTTTTGAGAATCAGGGTCTTTTCAAATGAGTCAGCTCTTCACATTAGGTAGCCTAAGTATTGGAGCTTCAGCTTCAACATCAGTCCTTCCAATGAACACTCAAGACTGATCTCCTTTAAGTCAACAATTCTAACTGAGGCTTTTGGACTTCTGAGATTAGGGTGAATTATTTTCCTACCCATGATTTGAAAGTTTGGGAACTGTGCATAAAAGTAGTTTCCTCCAAAAAAAGCCTTGTCTTATCTCTTCACCTAATTAAACCCATACTTAGTTTTCTCTTCTATAGACTAAGGTCCTGATGGACAAATGCTGACTAAACCAATTGCACAGTCTTTTACCAAGGCCAGCCTATATATTCTAACAAATCAGGATGTGGATACATTGTTCTTATTTTACTCTTCTTTGGAAACTCAGGCCTAACAATATAAGAAAAGTGACATTGTTATTCTTCTCTATCTGTTCTCTGTCACACAAAATCATAGTAGACCTGACTATTCCTCATTAGGTTATTGTGAGTTTGCAGACTTAACAGAAAGGCAATAGGGGTAGAATTGTCACCTATTATCATTGATTTGTCACCTACTACCTAATTGATTTATGGGCTTCCCTGATGACTCAGATGGTAAAGAATCCACCTGCAATGTGGGAGACCTAGATTTGATCCCTGGAGTGGAAAGATCCCCAGGAGGAGGGCATAGAACCCACTCCAGTATTGTTGCCTGGAGAATCTTATGGACAGAAGAGCCTGATAGGCTATAGTCTGATGGGATAGCAAAGTGTTGGATATGACTGATTGACTAAGGACACACAGCATTGATTTATAATTCTAATTTTTTAACGTATGATTTAATCTTAAAATTTCTTAAAAGATTGCCATCTTCTGCATTCTTTTTCTCTTTAATTAAAGGGCTGAAACCCCAGCACTTATTCATTTATCCTAATACAATCACACATAAAATAAATCTATTTGAAATATAAGACAAATTATTATACATTAGCAAAATGGTCGATTGTCTTCTCTGGACAATTACAAAAAAAATTCTATTGTTAGATGTGAGGTAAAATTCTGAAGGTATTTCATTCATGTACATAGAAATGCAATTCTTTTTCTTACAATTCCCCTCTCTCAATCTCCTTCTACTTTTCAAACAAGTCATCTACATGAAATAAACAAGTTTAATGGGAACTGAAGCATTACTTCACCATGTTAAAGTTCACAAGTTCACAGTACCACTTTCACAGCCAAATCTCGCTTAGACTAAGTCCTAATGGAGAAGGAAATGGCAACCCAGAATTCTTGCCTGGAGAATCCCATGGACAGAGGAGCCTGGCAAGCTACACTCCATGGTGTCGAAAGATTCAGACACAACTTTGCAACTAAACCACCACCACCAAGTCCTAATTGACCTAATCTAAATCTTGTGAATCATGTTTAAGCATACTTTTGGGGATGTTGGGGAGGGAAAGATGAAAAGAGAGAGAGAGAGACGAGGAATGTGTCAGTCAGCATAGGGATTTTTTTTATCATAAAAAGCAACCACAGTCTCAGTGACTTAATATAAGATATTTACTTCTTGCTCACTCTTTACTTTCAAAGTGCATCAGCACGTGTGTTCTTTGTCAATATTCAGGAACTCACAGCAAGAAAAACAGAATGTGGTAAATTGCATATTGCCTCCTAAGCTTGTACACTATCTTCCTACTCAGACTAAATCTTATTAGCTAAAGCAAATTGTATATCTAGATTTAGTTTTAAAGAGGACAGAATAATACAACTCTACCTATGCCTAAGTGGAAAAGAGAATCAGAGTATTTGAAAACACTCCTAATGACTTCCACAAGTCCATTAACCCTGTCAGCAGCAAGAGTTAAACAAGATATATAAATGAGGTCATGCTTTTAAAGAATAGTGACTATGTTCATTTTCAGAATATGGTCTAAAGATGTGATTCTTAAAGCACAGTCATGCCTCCTAAGCTTGTACACTATCTTCCTACTCAGACTAAATCTTATTAGCTAAAGCAAATTGTATATCTAGATTTAGTTTTAAAGAGGACAGAATAATACAACTCTACCTATGCCTAAGTGGAAAAGAGAATCAGAGTATTTGAAAACACTCCTAATGACTTCCACAAGTCCATTAACCCTGTCAGCAGCAAGAGTTAAACAAGATATATAAATGAGGTCATGCTTTTAAAGAATAGTGACTATGTTCATTTTCAGAATATGGTCTAAAGATGTGATTCTTAAAGCACAGTCCACAGACTCCTATGTGTCTCCAAAACCCAAAACATTTTTTATAAGAATACTGTGATGTTATTTGAATTTTCAGTTCTATTCTCTCATGAGTTTGCTGTGGAAATTTCCAGAAGTTATATGATGCCATAGGGCAACAAATTAAATCCAGCTTCTTCTACTAAAATAGAAAATAAAGAAATTTACACGCAAAAAAAAATGTTCTCCTCACTAAAACATTTATTTTCAAAATAGTTACTTTTTATGAAAATACACTGTATAACATATAATGGCTGTATTATTATCTTAAATTAATTAAAAAATACCTGACCTCAGCATCAGAGAATCCCATAGGATGGGGTGGACCTCTGTTGTTGCTCTATTATAGTTTATTACAGTTTAAGTTCTTCCTTTGCCCAGACTCCCATCCTTCAGTCCTCCAAGGATGATAGTCCAAAAACAGTTTTACCCTAAAATTCCTACATTCAGATCTCTATATTGGAGTCTGTTTCCTAGACACTCATTTAAGATAGTTGGTGCAAGGAGTCTAAGGAAGCTAAAATTGGATTTTTGGGTTCTGTCACCCAGGAGGCACTGAGGGGATCCTCATTGGTGGTAAGTGGAAGACTAATTGCATTTGTTAAGTGAAGTGGTAGAAGTGCATTTTAAAATACTTCACTCATGGTGGTGGATTGGATAGGACACCAAGATCACACTAGTGGGTCCTGTGTCAGATATTTGGGAAGAGTGAGATAAATAATAATAGAAGAATTAGAGAATTATGTCTCTAATAATATGAACCAATGAATGGCATGAAGAAATAAAAGACTAAGACTGATTAACCACCAAGAAACCACAAAGGATGAAAGCAAGAGGGCCTGGGAGCTTATAAAGAGAGTCAATTCTTATAGCAGGAAGACAGAAACAGCTGATCACCCTTTGTTACAATGATCAGAGTAGCATAGCCCTGGGAGAGGGTGAATTTTAAAGTGAGGAGTCTCCTATCTCAGTATTAGGATCCTGAAGGGAAGAAGTAATTTCCTGAGATATTATGAACTAGATAATCTTGACTCCTCAGATCCTCTTGAACTCTCTTGAAAAAAACTGAAAGTGTTAGTTGCTCAGTTGTGTCCAACTCTCTGTGACCTTAGGCACTGTGGTGTGCCAGAATCCTCTGTCCATGGAATTCTCCAGACAAGAATACTGGAGTGGATAGCCATTCTGTTCTCTAGGGGATCTTCCCAACCCAGAGATCCAATCAGGTCTCCTGCATTCCAGACAGATTTTATTTTATTTATTTATTTAATTTTTACCATATGAGCCACCAGGGAAAATCAATTGCAACTGTCTTGCTAAATATAGTACCTCTACTAGAGCAAATTAGCACTGTCTCAGGAAGATGCCATGTGGGCACTGATCTGACAGAAACATTCTTTTACATCCCTATAGAAAAGGAGGATTAGGGACACTTTACATTAATTTGGAACAGACTACATTGCTCCCTTATGGTCTTGCTATATTAACTCCACTACCTTCTGTTTAATACTTCCCTAGGGACGTGAACCATCTGGGCATTTTACAGAATATCATATTGATTCAAAATACAGATATTAATAGGAATGACTGGGCAAAAATGTGCACAAACCATGAAAGAACAAGTTGACAAGCTGGAGTTCATCAAATTTTTAAAGTTTACTTTTATATGTCAATATTTAAAAGACTAGCTACTTTAAGAAAATATTTTCAAATTTGTTTGATAAAAGATATTCAATTTAGAATATAAAATCTTCAATATCAATAATAAGAAAAGCATTCATTTTAAGAATGGACAAAAATTTGGAAAGAAACTTAAGCAATAAAATATAGGGTATGGGAATAAGTAGATGAAAAATATTCAACATTGTTAGAAATTGGGAAAAACAAAATATAATGAGATACTATCACACACCAATTATAATTAATGGGCTTACAGATAGAGAAACAGACAGGGGGAAATAAGTGGCTTATAATGTTCCAGCTAGAAGCAGAGAAGAGCTAAGATTCAAACGTAGAATTGTTTGACTTCAAAAAGTTACCACTTCAATGCACTGTGTAACGCACTAGAGGTGACATAATTGTTTAAAAATACTTCCATCTTTTGCATGTGATTATTTTGAAATTAACAACTATGGCTTTGCACATGTTCATACACACAAAATCAATAAACTTCACTCCTATTCACTTTTTACAAATTAATCGATTCATTAATAACATTTCCTTAGTGGGTCTTTAAGTGCTTTTCAGCAGTATTGGAATCATGTACTTCATTTAAAATTATATGAGGCAGTATCACACAGCAGTGAAGGGTTTAAAGGTCAGTTTTCCAACTAGTTGAAATAAATTAATAAAGCAAAATCAAAGGCCCTGAGATTTCTCTTGTCTATTCTTGAAGACTCTCATCCCCAGCCATAATCCACTTCACCCCTGGTTGTGAATAAACTTTATTTTATAAGTCATATCATTACCATATTGGAGCATGAAGGAAATAAATTATGTTATGCCTTATCTTTCCCTCAAAACTACTAAAATGTTTTATTTTACAACCTACCACTCTAGAGTCTGTTTTAAATCCATTTTCATGTTTTCTTCTGAACATAATCCTGGAGACTTTGTGATGACTAAAGCATATATATATATAATATATATAATTATAACATATTAAAATAATTAAAATATATTTAAAATATATTTAAAATAATTAAAATATAATTAATATATATAATTATATATATATATAATTTTTTAATGGCTTGAGAAATCTACTTCAGAATTACATAGCCTTAGTGTTTATACTTATATATAGAAGAGTTCAAATCTAGGCATTCACTACATGTGAGAAGTTTGAAGAGGTTTCAGAATCTTTCTGAGTCTTTGCTTATCCTTTTTATATGAGAACCCTAGTACCTATATTTAAGATTTCATAAATTAAAAAACAGAGACATTACTTTGCCAACAAAGGTCCATCTAGTCAAGGCTATGGTTTTTCCAGTAGTCATGTATGGATGTGAGAGTTGGACTGTGAAGAAAGCTGAGCACCGAATAATTGATGCATTTGAACTGTGGTATTGGAGAGTCCTGGGTGTTCTTTGGAAGGAATGATGCTAAAGCTGAAATTCCAGTACTTTGGCCACCTCATGCGAAGAGTTGACTCATTGGAAAAGACTCTGATACTGAAAGGGATTGGGGGAAGGAGGAGAAGGGGATGACAGAGGATGAGATGGCTGGATGGCATCACCAACTTGATAGACGTGAGTTTGAGTGAACTCCGGGAGTTGGTGATGGACAGGGAGGCCTGGCATGCTGTGACTCATGGAGTCGCAAAGAGTCAGACATGACTGAACAACTGAACTGAAATTCAAGATATCAGTATGAAAAGCCCAATTAAAAAAAAAAGTGTAAACATTTTATATGTATTAAGTTAAGGCCTTTCTATTTACTTTTAAGATATGTGAATTTTTATAAGATTTTTTAAAGGTTCTGGGTTAACTGTTTCAAAGTATTTATAATGTGGATATGTATAATTTTTTGGATGAATTTAGGAACTAAGGCTAGACTGAGTTGAATTCTTCTATAGCAAAGGGTGAGAAGATGAAGTTAGAGTTCCCCAAGACCATCAGGTGGGGAGACGAGAAGTAAAAAGAGAGAGATGAAGAATAAAAGCAAGTCTAGAGATTTTGAATTATTTCAGAAAAGTCAAAACTGCTATTACAAATTACAAACCTAGTAGTGGCATAGCCAAAAATAAAAAAAAAAAAAAAAAAAAAAAATGTTCAGTGTGTGGTATTTGTTTTTCTCTTTGTAATGAAAATGAGTGAGTATAAACCTTTCCCTCTAATCCTGTATTTTAAGTCCCTAATGATATAATGCTTACCACAATCCTATTTTAGAGGATACATGTGTGCATGGTTCAAAAAGTCAGCTGAGGGGCTGATAAGAGAAAAGGATGTTGTCACAGTTTGGGTAAAATCTAAGAAAAAGTTAAAGGAAAAGCAGAAAGTCCCAATAAAGAAAGAGCAATAGGTCAGAATAATGAATCAAATCCAGGTAGAAGGTCAAAGGCAATGTAGACAAAGAACAGAAAAGTCCATCTGGGAATTTTCTGACGTCTTGGAGGAGTGTGAAATGCTATAAAGATCGTGTTGACCCCATCTAGTATTTGTGATAATACAGTCAGAGTGATGAGATATGTAATTATAATATTCAAAATTTTGTCTATATTAAGTATGTTACTTTTCTGCCTTGATATTTCCTTTTCCATTGAAGACTTTAAGATAGAATTGAAAATCTAGACCATTGCGAGTAAGGTCTGTTACATAAATAAGAGAAAAATAAAAGCACAATACGTCTGATAATGATATTATAGTAAAGGATTCCTGGGCATCTTATCAAGGCTAGTGGAATATTTCTTCAGAAGACTTTCTTGTCCTCCAGCTACTTTTTAAATCCCAGTCAGGATGCGATCTCCAAAGGCTCACAGACTATATCAATTTCTATTCTCCTTCATGACAGATAAAACCTTCTGTAGCCAGTATAATATGGCCCCTTCACATATAACTCAGCTTTGTTAAAAGCAAGCAATCTTTGTTTAATTCTGCTCTCAGCCCAATAGACATTGTGTGCATTGGTCTTTAAAGCAATGCTTTTATTTCCTTGAGTTTATGTTGGACTGTGTGTTTTTTTTTTTTTTTTTTAGTTCTTAGATGATTTATGTATTTTCAATGTACAAATGTCTACAGGCTAAGATAAATATATTTGTATAGTAAAATTTGAAAAATAGTTCAAGGCTTGAAAAAGCAAAGCCTATTAGATGCTCAAAATTAAAATGAATGCTTTTTCCACCATATTAATTTTGCAAGGGACAAAAAAACACATGTGAAGAGAAGGTCTATTAGATTTTCTACTTTTTATCTCTATCCACAGCACAGCCTAGGATAAATATTAAGTCATTTACTGTAAGATATATGGATGTTTTAGAAGAAGATAATCCTGACAGTGATAACACTCTAACTTGGGCACATGGGTACTGGTATATTTAGGCCTCAACTCTTTAAATGTTGGAAATATTAATAGGTGTCAGCAAACATGCCAATGTGACCATCATGCCTAAATTTACTTACCACATTTCTTCCTCATGCAGAAAGGTCAGATTTACATGTATCCATTGATGTATTAAACCATTAAGGTTGTTACAATTATATTAAAAATATTTCACATATTTGCACACTTCTATGCCTTGATCAATTATCATTATAAGGGGATTTGTTATCTTAATGTTACAGAAAGGCATCTTCCCGCCCATGGTGGATGGAGAAAGCATCTTCTCATAAAGTACACTATTATAGAGAGTAGATAAAACCTATTTTCTCTAAAAATCATTTTTAATGTATTAGAGAGATAAATTGTTATTGATGTTTCCAATTTTATGTTTTGTAGCTGTCACATTAATCCCCCCATCAAGTTTAAATTATAACCCTCCAAATTCCTGATATTGAGTATGCTTATGATTAATTATTATTTGGGCTTCCCTGGTGACTCAGATGGTAAAAATCTCCCTGCAATGTGGGAGACCTGGGTTCAACCCCTGGGTCAAAAGATTCCCTGGAGAAGGGAATGGCTCCTCACTCTACTAATCTTGCCTGGAGAGTCCCATGGACAGAGAAACCTGCTGAACTATATAGTCCATGGGGAAAGATTTAGAGAGGACTGAGTGACTAACACTTTCACTTTTCAATTGTTATTTATATAAAGCAACAAGCATGTTCACTTAAGTATATATGAATACTATCTAATTTAAAAAATCAAAGTTAAAAGTATTTTGGGGTAAAGTGCTAAAGAGGTTTACTGTTAATGACTTCAATTATTCACAGCAAAAGTCTTGACAAAATGAGTATTGAGCAGTGCTGCATGGAGAAGTGTTCTGGGAAGTACAGAGGTTAGACATAAGTAGCTGATGCACCTTACTACTCTCAACGATAGATACAGCTTGTGAGATTGGTTCACAGCCTGCATGAAGGTGATTAAATTCAGCATCAGGTAGTCAGCCCTGATTTTGACAAGGTGCCCAGAGGCAATGGACAGAAGGGGAAAGGGCAGGGTTATGACTGGGCTGTGGTGAACACAGATATTAAAAAGTGAATAGAAAATTAAAAAGGCAGTGAAAGTACTGAACAGAAGCCAGAGATGTGAGGGTGGAGAGGGGAACAGAAAAGTATGTGTCAGGAAAAGAAAGGACTTTCCTGGTGGCTCAGTGGTAAAGAATCTGCTGGAAAATGAATGCAGGAGATGTGGGTTCAACCCCAGGGTTGGGAAGATCCTGGAGAAGGAAACAGCAATCCACTCCAGCATTCCTGACTGGAAAATCCCGCTAGTGGGCTACAGCCCATGGGGTCACAAAAGTGATTCAACAACAACAACACAACAAAGGAAATGAAGAAATGGGAGTTTTCAGAGAAGGCAACAGAGACCATGCTGAAGAGGGCAGTTTCTACAAAGTGCTGAGGGCAGAGGACAGAAGGTAGTGTAGGGATGATGAAGTGCACGAAGAGCTGATTAATCATTTTGAAAGTTCAAATTAGGGTAACAAAAAAGTTACCAAACAGCAGGCAATGCGTGTTAGAAAAATAGCTTGTTTTGCTTTTGATATTAAATAATTAATTACATGTGTTTGGGATAAAAATCCAATAAGAAGACAAAGGCTGATCATGAAGAAAAGAAAGAGCTTGCTGAATGGATCAAGGGAACGTTGGGAAGGCTGGAAATCAAAGCTGGTGTGCAGAGATCTACTGTGTTTGGGGGGCGGGGGTAAGCATGCCACTTCCAAGGATAAAGGAGGACAATTGGAAAGGGAGAGAATGAATGCCTGTTTAGGTGTAAAGCCAAGGAGAGACAGTACAGAAATCTATGAGTCTGATTGTCTTATTAAGGTAGGAGACAAATGAATTTGTCCTGAGATTGAAAGAACAGCTTGTAGGTAGGGAGTTCAAAAGGAAATTCAGAGTCTGGATGGGTTGCTTTGGGCAATGAGGTATAATGTGGAGTAGGGATACTTCAGAGGACCCATGGACAGTATTGGAATTGCATGTATCATCAGAGAACAGGGATTTGTATTAACTTCAGTGTGCAATGCTGGGACATTTTGTCCAGGCATACTCGGGGACTGAGGTGAAGGAGTGACTGTCTGTGATCACATCAATTCAAAGCAGTTACCATGAAACAAAAATGTGGGCATGTTTAGGATAACAGGGTGAAATGAGTTGTATGTTTCACAGTTGGGTGACAGTATAATTTATCATCCAAAATGGAACTTATTTAAGAGTGAAAGAAGACAACCATTTAGGAAGCCAGGAAAACAGGAGTAAACTGAGTTTGTCACCAGGAAAATGGGATAAATGGATATAACTAATTTTTAGAAAGAACATAAAGATTGAGAGGAAATTTTAGAAATTGCTCTAAATCTAGTAAGGTTGGAGAAAAGTTAGATCGTGAGTAAAAATATATATCCTCGAAGTGTGGTGGAGTACTACAGCTAAAAGAAAAAATTGGCTATAAGTGTGCAGTTCTCAGAAGTTTAATAGATATTGCAGCTCTGGTTAATGGAACAATTTAGTGATGCTGGAGTAGAGAAGGAGAGGAATCTGCTGGGTTCAGAAAGTCACAGTGAACTAAAGTTCAGGTGTGGATGTTTATTATCCCTTAGACCCTAAAATTGTCCAGGAAGAGTGGATTGATGGTGGAAAGAAAGTGTATAAGCCAAAGGCCAGAGTCCTCAAAGAATGTGAAGAAATGAGCTTGAGGGACGTTATGAATGAGGTCTGGGTGACATGAGTTTCAATAAAAATAGTTTTATAAGGGCACAAGAGGTTTGATAATAGCTATTAAGGAAATTAATACATTTGTTATTGCTTCATGGCATTGAGTATTTCAATCACCCTTGATCCAAGCTCATCCCGACTGATGATAATTTTATTTCCATTGCCTGCAAGGAGAGAATTCACTATTTATGGTAACCAAGAATGTACAGTTCTACATATCAGTTTTTAAATTCCTTTTAAATGAATAACTTAGACTTCTTGTGCATGTTTTGCTTTGATTAAAAATGATTCATCCAGAGAGGATCATCTATTCTTCCTCTGCCAGTAAAAATAAAATCCATTGCCTATATGTGATGTTAATTGACAAAATTTAAGACTTCTCTTTATCAAGAGATCCTAACTGTTTTTATACACTAATTTTTAAATATCAATAAAATTTTAAAATTCAGGGGGAAATGTATTCATATCTTTGATTACATCATAAATATTTCATATCTTCATTCTTTGTCACTGATTTTAAAACACAAAAATCCTATTACATTCATAAGTACATAAGTTTTATATTTTTTCCTTTCAACCATTATTCAAAGGAAAAATTTCTTACTAGTATTCATTAAATGTCTCAGCATAAACCAAATAAGATAAGGCTAACAAGAGAAACTCAGACATTAAAATATTACTTGTATCATTACATTTGACATACTTTTTTTAACTACACTAAAATCATAGCTTCATGTGGGAAACAGTCTTTCTTGAAAATTTGAAGAATTTTGCAAGTACCAAATATCATCACTCAATGACCTGCAAATAAACTAATTATAATTCATTAGTGTAAGTAAAGTTTTACTTTGTTGATTATTTAAGATTGTTGAAATTATGGCAAGTGATCTAAGTTATTGCAGACCAAAACAAATAATATTACCTTAAAATTTAATTACCATATTAATTATTTCTACAATTTTTATATCAGTTCTTGTACTTGTAACTCTGTAATTATATATAAAACAATGTTAATACCTAATATGTTAGCTGAGTAAATCTTCCCTTGGCCCTTACTTTTTCTCTGAAGGTGGACTTATTAATGAAAATGTTGGTTTTCTTTTCTCCATCCTTTCACTCAGAGGCCTCTCAATATACTTGAAAATTAACTTAATTTTCAACTCCTCTAAAGTGATCACTCACATAGAGCCAGAGATCCTGGAACGTGAAGTCAAGTGGGACTTAGGAAGCATCACTACCTACAAAGCTAGTGGACGTGATGGCATTCCAGTTGAGCTATTTAAAATCTTAAAAGATGATGCTGTGAAAGTGCTGCCCTCGGAAAATTCAGCAGTGGCCACAGGACTGGTCAGTTTTCATTCCAATCCTAAAGAAAAGTAATGTCAAAGAATGCTCAAAATATCACACAATTGCACTCATTTCACATGCTAGTAAAGTGATGCATAAAATTCTCCAAGTCAGACTTCAACAAAACGTGAACCATGAACTTCCAGATGTTCAAGCTGGTTTTAGAAAAGGCAGAGAAACCAGAGATCAAATTGCCAACATCCGCTGGATCATTGAAAAAGCAAGAGAGTTCCAGAAAAAAATCTATTTCTCCTTTCTTGACTATGCCAAAACCTTTGACTGTGTGGATTACCAGAAACAGTGGAAAATTCTGAGAGAGAGCAAATATCAGACCACCTGACCTACTTCTTGAGAAACCTGTATATAAGTCAGGAAGCAACCATTAGAACTGGACATGGAACAACAGACTGGTTCCAAATAGGAAAAGGAGTGTGTCAAGGCTATATATTGTCACTCTGCTTATTTAACTTATATGCAGAATACATCATGAGAAATGCTGGGCTGGAAGAAACACAAGCTGGAATCAAGATTGCTGGGAGAAATAACAATAACCTCAAATATGCAGATGACACCACTCTTGTGGCAGAAAGTGAAAAAGAACTAAAGAGCCTCTTGATGAAAGTGAAGAGGAGAGTGGAAAAGTTGGCTTAAATCTCAACATTCAGAAAATGAAGATCATGGCATCTGGTCCCATCACTTCATGGGAAATAGATGGGGAAACAGTGGAAAGAGTGGCTGACTTTATTTTGGGTGGCTCCAAAATCACTGCAGATGGTGATTGCAGCAATGAAATTAATGGACACTTACTCCTTGGAAGGAAAGTTATGACTTACATAGACAGCATGTTAAAACGCAGAGACATTACTCTGCCAAAAAAGAGCTGTCTAGTCAAGGATATGGTTTTTCCAGTGGTCATGTGTGTACGTGAGAGTTGGACTCTAAAGAAAACTGAGTGCTGAAGAATTGATTCTTTGAACTGTGGTGTTGAAGAAGACTCTTGAGAGTCCCTTGGACTGCAAGGAGATCCAACTTGTCCATCCTAAAGGAGGTCAATCCTGGGTATTCATTGGAAGGACTAATGTTGAAGCTGAAACTCCAATACTTTGGCCACCTGATGCAGAGAAGTGACTCATTTGACATGACCTTGATGCTGAGAAAGATTGAAAGCAAGAGGAGAAGGGGCCGACAGAAGGTGAGATGGTTGGATGGCTTCACCAACTCGATGGACATGGGTTTGGGTGGACTCCGGGAGTTGGTAATGGACAGGGAGGCCTGGCGTGCTGTGGTTCACAGGGCCACAAAGAGTCAGAGACAATGTAGCAACTGAACTGAACTGAAAGGGAATCTATCAAACTTCCAACGTTCATTGCATTTTCATAGTCCCTCTAAACTCATTTCACAGATCTTGCCAAGCTGCAATCTTCATATGTAGTCAACCACATGATTAACCATTTATAAAGAAGCTATTTTGTAATCTTAAAAATAAAAATAAGCTAGTTTTAAGTTGTATGTTTATCAAATTATGCCAAATATTTCTCTCAGTTACATGGCACAAGTCTGTTACCAAATAGTTTATCTGTATGAGCAGAGAATTTTACAGACAACTTAAGTAATGAGGACAGTGATTGTTATCTGAATAGGTTCAGGGCTTTTTAAATCATGGATAAAATAGAGAACTAAAAACATACTTCAGGAATTATAGGATCAAACCAGTTTCTGGTCTTTTATGTTGATGAGAAGCTGCAGCTGTCTGTTTGCTGATCCCTTACTAGGCTTATTCTGAAAGAAAGTATAATCTTCTTTGTAAAAGCAAGCATGTTCAGTTTTTGAAAGTACAGAAATCTAAGATAGATGAGAAGGACATAAAAATGGCAGCTTCTAAAAGAGACAATGTCCACAGAAAAAGAAAAAACCTTGACATACATTCTACATGTATCTTAGTATTTTATTCAACATTTTTTTTCTCCAGCTTCAGAACCTACAAGACTTTCAGTCGTCATTTTCTTCTGTTTCCTTTACAATATTCTTTTCTCTGAAAGGTGGACACCTCTGTATTGGGTTTAAACAATAAGCTAAGAGTAAATAAGTAAAAGGCAAAAACAGTGTGCATTTTACTATTTTTGAAATGTGTTAATTGATGATTCTTGTGCAGCAGCATCAGTATCATTTGGGGAACACAAATTCTAGGTATTATTTGCAGACATACTGAAGCAGAAACCTTGGGCATTAGGCCCAACAGTCTGCGTTTCAACTACTCTTCCCTGTGATTCTGGTATATGCTAAAATTGGGAATCGACTGTGAAAAGGAAGGTAACTAGTTATTGGTATTTTTTTTTGCCAGTTTTTTCCTTTTTAATATAAATTTATTATTTTAATTGGAGGCTAATTACTTTACAATATTGTATTGATTTTGCCATACATCAACACAAATCCACCACAGGTATTAGCATGTGAATTTTTCTTCCTATTAGAAATTACAAGAAACTGTCAATGGCTTGTTATCACTAGAGACAGAAATGTGGAAAGGAAGAATCATTACCTTTATTTGCCATTAGAATTTTCTAACAAAGTTATATTATTTTTAAATTTTAGGACTTATCTGTATTTTGCACTTAAAGCTCATTTTTTGTTTGCACTTTTATAATTTATTATATATATAAAGTATAGATAAAATGTTTTTTTTAAAGATATGAATTGAATTCAGTTCTTCTCAGAGCATTGATTCATTCCAGCAATAAATCTTGCTACCATTCTAAATCCTTGCTTTGTGCCAGAAATTGTGCTAAGCTCTTAGATAGAGAAAATGATGAATAAGATATAATTCTTAATTCTAAGATATTCTGATCTTCTTGAGGAGAAAAATGTAGACACTAATATAATTTTTCAGTGTTGAGAGGGTTAAACTCTAGTCTTAGAATCTTTCACCCATAAAAATCTACATTAAAAATTAAAAGTTCTATCATTTATTTTTCCCAAAAGGATTTGAGTTCTGATATATGTAAATGGTATTAAAAATAAGCTGTCAGAAAGACAAACAAAGTCTTAACCATGTAGACTCATTTTATTTCATTGTTTCAATAAACACTTCTTAAACATCTGCTTTGTGTCAAGTATTATGCCATGCACTGAGAATTCATAGGGTAAAATAGTTATTTTCTGTGTTATAGGAATGAAGGAAGCTAAGTCAATTTACAAGGACTTAATCATCAAAACCCCAAGAGAAAAATCTGGACAGGATACAAGAAGGATGAGGTTTTAATGATAAAAGTAGAGAATGGTCAGTTTTTCTGGGAATAATTTTCTGTAACTTATTCCATCATTTTCAAAGTAACAAATCTCAGTAAAGGACTATGCTCTCATAGTTCAAAAGCAACCTCTGAAGAAAAGTTTGTATATTTATTTTTCTCTATTTTCCGACCAATCTTCCCTTCCTTGAGTTTTTGCTTTATCTAAAATGATATTTTCTGCTAACAAATGAGATATTTCTAATGACTTTTCACTATATTCAATTTTTTGTGTTTTAAATTATGGAAGTGTAATCACACATTTACAGGGGACTTGGAAAATACACAACAAAGTTTCACTATATATTATCATTATTTTTAAGTAGATAAATTAAGATTTTTAGTTGGATTTCAATATCAAACTCACAAAAATTAATTGAATGAATACACAGAAAAGAAGGAAATAGTACACTGAAAAGCATCATGAACCAATTCAACACAATTAAGAATTATATAATTTTCACACAGCTATAGGATAAAAATTCTATTCAAGTTCCCATAGACTATAAACTAGGACACCCTGGAATGTACTCAGAGACATAAAACAAAATGCAAAATTTCGAGGACTAAAGGTATTGAAACCATACAGAGTCTGTCCTCTTATCATTGGGGAATTATGTTAGAAATCAATATCAAAAGATATTTGAAAATAACCCACATATTTTCATTTGCAATGTGACATTTACCAAGAGAGATCTCTGACTTAGCCACTAAATCCTCAAAAAAGTTAGAAGACTGAAAAAACACAGAGGGTGATTACAGAGATGAAACCTTTTAAATGAGAAATTAATATCAAAGATACTTT
Organism: Aepyceros melampus; assembly: GCA_006408695.1. NCBI lineage: Eukaryota > Metazoa > Chordata > Mammalia > Artiodactyla > Bovidae > Aepyceros > Aepyceros melampus. Next base: position 74,861 of record SJXQ01006035.1, read on the forward strand.
AAAAACCAAATGTATTTGAAAATTAAATGCCCAGTTTTAAATGATGGCTGTATCTAAGAAGCCCTAACAAAGAAAATTAGAAAATACTTGTACCAGAATAAAAATGAAAAAGAGAATTTACCAAAATCTTTAGCATGCAGTTGAAGCTGCTCAATGAAACGAAATAAAAGATGGAATCTTAAATAAGGTATGAAAACAAATAATGAACACTGGCAGAAATTTTTGTGAAATTTCAACTAAATCTGTAATTTAGTTAATAATATAATATCATGTTAATATCACTTTTTTAACAACATAGCATTTATTAATATTCTCAGATTATAGTTTCAAATCACATTAATTTTTTTAATCACATGTGAAATGCTGGGAGAAATGATTCACAAGCTGGAACCAAGCTAGGAGAAATATCAACTACCTGAGATATACAAATGATACCCCTTTAATGGCAGAAAGTGAAGAGGAACAAAAGAGCCTCTTGAAGGTGCAACAGGAACATGAAAAAGCTGGCCTAAAACTCAACATTCAAAAATTAAGACTATAGTATTTGGTCCCAACACTTCATGGAAAATAGATGGGCAAAAATTGGAAACAGTGACAGATTTTATTTTGGAGAGATCAAAAATCCCTACCAATAGTGATTGTAGCCACGAAATTAAAAGATGCTTGCTCCTTGGAAGAAAAGCTATGACAAAACTGAACAACATATTAAAAAACAGAGACATCAGTTTTCTGACAAAGGTTCATCTAGATAAAACTATGATCTTTCTAGTAGTCATGTAGAGATATGAAAATTGGACCACCAAGAAGGCTGAGCACCAAAGAATTGATGTTTTTGAATACTGTGGTGCTCGAGAAGACTCTTGACCATCACTTGGACAGAAGAAAGTTTAAACCAATCAATCCTAAAGAAAATCAACCATAAATATTTATTGGAAGGACTGATGCTGCTGAAGTTGAAGCTCCAATTCTTTGGCTAGCTGATGCTTTAGAAAAGACCCTGATGCTGGGAAAGATTGAGGACAAAGGGAGAAGAGGGTGACAGAGGATGAGATGGTTGGATGGTTTCACTGACTCAATGAACATGAGTTTGAGCAAACTGGGAGATAGTGAAGGACAGGGAAGCCTGGTGTGATGCAATTCATGGGGTCAAAAAGAGTCAGACACGACTTAGTGACTGAATAGCAACAAAGATAATAAACTTTCTAAACTGTTACCAGTAATGATGCCAAAATAGATGGAATTATATCAAAGTTTGATTTGGGAGACTGGCATTGAAACATATCTAACATCATATACGAAATGAATCGCCAGTCCAGGTTCGATGCATGACACTGGATGCTTGGATTGGTGCACTTGGACGACCCAGAGGGATGGTACAGGGAGGGAGGAGGGAGGGGGGTTCAGGATGGGGAACACGTGTATACCTGTGGTGGATTCATGTTGATGTATGGCAAAAACCAACACAATATTGTAAAGTAATTAACCTCCAATTAAAATAAATAAATTTATATTAAAAAAGAAATCTAGCTTTCTATTCATATTAAGTCAAACAAGTGGAATCAAAATATCATAATTTTATAGCTAGGCAAAAATTCATGTTTTCTAAAATATGTATATTATGTCATACATATTATATATAGAGAGTAAGTTTATATATACATATATATAGTCAAAAGACTTTCTACTATATTTGATAAAGACTTGGGAAAGAACAAAAAAAGAGGCACAGAAAGTGGAAAACACAAAACTAAATGAATGGGACAAACCACTGAATATAAATTGAAAAAAAAATGAAATAAATGATAAAAATAAAAGATCATCACATAATTGATTTACTTTTAAACATAGTTGCTCAATAGAAACACATATTGATTTTTGGAGAAAATAAGCAATACCTTGGCATTTGTATTTTTCAAAAATTTCCAAGATAGTTCTTAAATGCATCTGGATTTTAAAAACTGATTATGCGTTTCTCTATTAAAAGTGATTACATGTTTTAGTGATAGAGAATTTTATTATTTTCTATTGACCAGTCACAATGTTATTAAGTGAATAATAGTTACATAATCATAATAATAAAAGATGTTTATCAGTTTTCACAATCGGTTACCAGGCAAAAAAATAAAGGATAGTTACAACTGCAAGCCATAATGAAAATGTGATTGACAACAATATAAAATCGTTATATACATTTGGGAGGCTAAATAGAGTCATGCGGTAAGTGAAGGTGCATACATGCACATATTTTCTTCCTCCTAATCCATCTATGTCTTTTGTTTGGTGCATTAAATCTATTTACATTTAAGGTAATTGTGGATATGTATGCTGGGACTCTGATGCTGGGAGGGATTGAGGGCAGGAGAAAAGGGGACAGCAGAGGATGAGATGGCTGGATGGCATCACTGACTTGATGGACGTGAGTTTGAGTGAACTCCAGGAGTTGGTGATGGACAGGGAGGCCTGGTGTGCTGCGATTCATGGGGTCACAGAGTCGGACACGACTGAGCAAATGAATTGAACTGAACTGATAGATATGTATGCTCTTATTACTATTTTCTTGATGTGGATTTATTCCGTGTAGGTCTTTTCCCTCTCTTGTGCTTCCTGCCTAGAGAAGTTCTTTTAGCATTTCTCATAAAAGTGATTTGAAGGTGCTGAATTGGATTAAGTTTTTCTTGTCTTGAAATCTTTTGATTTCTCCATCAAATCTGAATGAGAGTCTTGCTAGTTAGAGTATTTTTGGTTGTAGATACTTCCCTTTCGTTGCTTTAAGTATACTGTATCATTCATTTCTGACCTGTAGAGTTTCTGTTGAGAAAACAGTGGATGATGTTTTGGGAGTTCAAGTGTATGTTATTTATAGTTTTTCCCTTTTTGCTTTTAATATTTTATCTCTGTCTTTAATTTTCATCATTTAAATTACTATGTCTTTGTATATTCCCTCTTGGGTCCATCCTGTGTGGTAGTCTGCACTTCCTGGACTTGGTTGACTATTTATTTTCCCATATTAAGGAAGTTTTCAGCTATCGTGCCTTTGAATATTTTTTCAGGTACATTCTTTCTTCTTCTGAGCCTCCTATAATGTGAATGTTGGTAGATTTAATGTTGTCCCAGAGGTCGTTCAGGCTGTCTTCCTTTTCTTTCATTCTTTTTTCTATATTCTCTTCTGTGGCAGTGACTTCTGCATTCCTTCTTTCAGGTCACTTACCTGTTCTGCTTCAGTTATTCTGCTATTGTTTCCTTCTAGTATATTGTTTATTTCTGTTTGGTCTTTAGTTCTTCTAGGACTTTAGTGAACATTTTTTTTTTTTTTTTTTGTATTTTCTTCATTCTTTTTCCAAGATCCTGGATCATCTTCACTATCATTATTCTGAATTCTTTTTCTGGAGGTTTCCTATCTCAAATTGATTTAGTTGTTTTTCTGGGTTTTGTGTTGTCCCTTCATCTGTAAACAAGATGTCTTCATCTCCTTTTTCATTCTGATTAGCTTTCTGTGATGTGGGATTCATTCTAGCTACTGTGAGATTGTTATCCTTTTTGCTTCTGTCTGCTTTCTGGTGGATGAGGCTAAGTGTCTTGTGTAAGCTTCCTGCTAGGAAGAACTGGTGGTGTGAAAAATTGGGTCTTGTTCTGGTGGGCAGGATCATGCTCTTATGACTAGGGTTGTGCTCCCTTCCTGTAAGTTGTTTGGCCTGATGCAACCAAGTTCTGGGATGTAAGGGTTCTATGGTAAGATTAACAGTGACTTCCAAGAGAACTTATACAAAAGGACATTTTCTGGATTGCTGTTGCCAGTATTCCCATGCTTCATCAAAACACTACTGACCCACACCTCCACATGAGACTCTCAAACACTAACAGGTAGGTCTGGTGCAGTCTTCTGTGGGGTCACTGCTACTTACACAGTGTCTTGGTGTGTATGCAAGATTTTATGTCCTCCATGAGTGGAGACTCTGTTTCCTCAGTTCTTTGGAAATCATGTAACCAAATCTGATTGGCCTTCAATATCAGATTCTCTTGGAGTTCCCCAGTCCCTTTACTGTATCTCCAGGCTGGGAAGCCTGGTATGGGCCTCAGAACCTTCACAAAGTGGGAAAGCTGCTTTGGTATTACTGTTCTCAGTTTGTGGATCACCCAGGCAGCAGGTATGGGATTTGATTTCACTGTGATTGTACCCCTCCTATCATCTTGTTGTAGCTTCTTCTTTGTCTATGGACATAAGATATGTTTGTGTTTGTGTGTGTGAGTTTCAGCATCCTCCCATTGATAGTTGTTTAACAGTTAGTTGTGATTTTGGAGCTCTTGCAGAAGGAGATGAGCACACATCCTTTTACTCTGCCATCTTGAACCAACCACACAAAGCCTTTTAAAATAATTAAACTATATTCTCTCATGACTTCTCATTATATTATCCACGTCAAAGTTGGATTTTTATTTAATCAAAAATCGTGCTGCCATTATACATTTTGTACAGTGTTTTTTTTCCCTCAGGTATTCAAAGGTGTACTTATATTTATCCTATAGATATAAATTTGTGAAAACAAAACAAAACAAAAACAGAAATATCTTTAAGTTTCTTGATACATATAGCTGCTTGCCTTACAAAATAATAAATACTATCAAACAATCTTTTATTATTCTTTACTTTTTAGTTCTAGAAATCTTGCCAAATAAGTAAAAAATTATAATGCCCATCTTATAATTATAAAATGAAACAAACATATTAGATTTTGAGAGTAGAAAAATATTTTCTTTAACCTTAATACTCGTCTAAATTCTCATCAGTTCAGTTCAGCTGCTCAGTTGTGCCTGATTCTTTGCAACCCCATGAACTGCAGCATGCCAGGCCTCCTTGTTCATCACCAACTCCCAGAGCTTATTCAAACTCATGTCCATTGAGTTGATGATGCCATCCAACCATCTCATCTTATGTGGTCCCCTTCTCCTCCTGCCTTCAATCTTTCCCAGCATCAGGGTCTTTTCAAATGAATCAGTTCCTCACATCAGGTGACCAAAGTATTGGAGTTTCAGCTTCAACATCAGTTCTTCGAATGAACACTCAGGACTGATATCCTTTAGGATGGACTGATTGGATCTCTTTGCATTCCAAGGAACTCTCAAGATTCTTCTCCAACACCACAATTCAAAGCATCAGTCCTTCGGTGCTCAGCGTTCTTTATAGTTCAACTCTCACATCCATATATGACTATTGGAAAAACCATAGCCTTGACAAGACGGACCTTTGTTGACAAAGTAATGTCTCTGCTTTTTAATATGCTATCTAGATTGGTGATAACTTTCCTTCCAGGGAGTAAGTGTCTTTTAATTTCATGGCTCCATTTACTATCTGCAGTGATTTTGGAGTCCAAAAAATATATATCAGCCACTCTTTCTCCATCTATTTGCCATGAGGTGATGGGACCAGATGCCAGATCTTAGTTTTCTGAAAGTTGAGCTTGAAGCCAACTTTTTCACTCTCCACTTTCACTTTCATTAAGAGGCTCTTCAGTGCTTCTTCACTTTCTGCCATATGGGTGGTGTCATCTACATATCTGAGGTTAATGATATTTCTCCCATCAATCTTGATTCCAGCTTGTGTGTCATCTAGCCCAGCATTTCTCATGTTTCTCATTACTTACTCTGCATATAAGTTAAATAAGCAGGGTGACAATATACAGCCTTGATGTACTATTTTTCCATTCTCATAAGGAGATTTATTTTTTAAAAAATATGTATAGAAAACATGTTAATGGGATTTCCTTGGTGGTCCAGGATTTAAGACTCAGCAGTTTCACAGATGGCACCAAGATTCAACCCCTGGTTGGAGAACTAAGATCCTACAAGCCAAATGACATGATGTGACCAGAAATGAAACAAATAAGTAAACAAATTAACAATAAATATGGGCATTGTCCTTAGCAACTGTTTTATAGCAAACAGTTGCTAAGGACAACTAAATTTTAGAAAACTAAAATTTAACTAAATTTTACTAAAATTTAGTTCTCTAAAATTTATTTCATGAGGCCATTTCAGTATAATACTACATATAATAATGCATAAGATCTGGAGAATGCCAGGAATTAAGTTCCAGTTCAATAGGTCATATTATTTTAGAAAATTATTGTATCTCTCTAAGTTTCAGTTTTTAATTTCTAAAATGGGATTAAAATATTTTTTTCCAAAAGATATCTGACAGAATTAAATGAAACAATGTTCATAAACCTCAGTAGTAAATATAAACATATGAAGATATCAAGAAAGGATAACTGTTCTTATTATTGATGGCCTTTGATAACTGTAGATGTTAAGAAAGTTTTTCTTTCTGTTTCTTTATATAAATAAAGGTTTGTATCAGCATATATTGCAAGCCATTGTCAAAGGACACTTCTGAAATGTCTTGCAAGATACCTGCTGCCTGGTACTTAGGTGTTTGTGTAAATTCCTGCCCTTGAGCTGAACTGGACTTAATGGCTTGCTTATAACTAATGGAATATTGAAGAAATGAAGAGCTGTTTCTTCATAGACTCAGTTATACAGGTTACTGCATCTGTGACTTTCATCTTTCAAGTGCCTTCATGTCCTTTGATTGTCTCACTCTGGTAATGCCAGTTATCTTGAGTTGTTACTGGGATATATCCACAGGGAGGGAAACTGAGTTTTCTGTCCAATAGCATATGAGGTCTCCAATCCAGTCAACAGTCACTTGACTGACTTTGGGAGCTGATCTTTCCCAAGGAGTCTAGGAGATGTCCACGGCCCCAGCTGACGCTTTGGTATTCTGCAAAAGACTCTGATCTAAGTCATGCTTGAATTACTGATCTACAAACATGGTAAGAAAACACATACTGTTTCTTTAAATCACTAAAATTTGGGACAACTTTTTCCACAGTAGTAGATAACTAATATAATCCATTAGTTATACATTAGAGATTTATGAATATTAGTCATTAAAAGCAATCTTTTAGATTTTATATTTTATAGGCTATAGGCATATATTTATCTTGTAAAAAATGAAAAAAAAAACATTTTATTAAAAAAAAAGGAATTTCTCAGAAAAGATGAAAGCTCTAATTTGAAAAGATGCATGCACTTCAATGTTCATATTGGCAATATTTAGAGTAGCTAAAATATAGAAGAAACCTAAATGTCTACCAACAAATTAATATGTAAAGAAGCAACATTTTATATATACATAATGTATTTAATTATAGTGTATTTTTATATAATATATATAAATTAGTCAGGCATACAAAGAATGAAATAATGTCATTTGAGGCAGTATGTATAGAACTAGAGATTATCATACTAAATTAAGTCAGAGAAAGACAAATATCATGTGGTATCATTTATATGTGTATGTCTGTGCTCAGTCATGTTTGACTCTTTGTGACCCTAGGAACTGTAGTCCACCAGTCTTCTTTGTCTGTGGGATTTTCCAAGCACAAATACTGGAGTGGGTTGTCATTTCCTCCTCCAGGGATATTCCCGACCCAAGGATTGAATTCACTCTCCTGTGTCTCTTGCAATGGCAGGGAGATTATTTACCAGTGAGGCACCAGGGAAGCATGGTGGAATCTAAAAACAAAAAACAAATGAACCTATTTACAAAACAGAAGCAGAATCATAGACATAGACACCAAGCATATGGTTACCAAAGGAGAAGGTGGGATAAATTGGGAGTTTGGAATCAAAAGAAGAATTTTCCTATAAGTTTACCACACAAGCATTTACACACATTTGTTTAAAAGTTTGGGATTAGTTTCTTCCCATATCAACTTTAAGGAGGCAGGCCATTTAATTATAAAGAGTATCTCCATTAAAAAGTTATAAAGTGTAACTCCATTAAAAAAGTTCTCTCTTCTATTTACTCACTAGTCTTTAATAATATGTAATCCCATCACTGTTTCATTGAACATGAACTTGGGCACACTCCAGGAGATGATGAGGGACAAAGAAGTCTGGCATGCTGCAACCCATGCAGGCAAAAAGTAGAACACAAGTTGGTGACTGAAAAAGAACAATCCCAATGTTAAATGTTAGTCCCTCATTTGTGTCCGACTGTTTGTAACCCCACAGACTGTAGTCTGCCAGGCTCCTCTGTCCATAGAATTATCCAGGAAAGAATACTGGAGCAGTTAAACATTCTCTTCTCCAAAGAATCTTCCTGACACAAAGATCTAACTCAGATCTCTTACATGCCCGGGAGATTCTTTACCTTCGGAACCACGAGAGAAGCACCATGTAATCACAGTACTTTTATGTAAGTTACTCTGAAACTAACCCTATTGTTTTCAATTCTTCTGTAAAATGCAAGAGTGTTTTAAAATTAATTAAAGCAATTTGCTAATTATAAAAAAAAGAGAAAAAACTTCAGAATAAAGGAGGTGAAATTTTAGTTGTTATTGAAGCAGTTATAGACTGAGCAATAATTTTTAAGCTCTCTACACATTCTTTTCATCACAAAATATATCCTTCTCATTTAATATATAAAATTTCTAATATATGTCAGCATTAATTTTAACAATATTTTTGTTATTCCTAGATCATAAATTATATATTAAAGTATTAGAAATGTAACATTTCAATATTTTGATAACATACTCATAAATGATTGTTTGTTGCATTTTTGAAACTTTTGGTGAGTAAATAAATACAACTTTCAACAAGTAAAAAATTACCTATTCTGTAATTTCAGTCCAGGAAAAAGTCCTTCCAAAATTGCACTTTTGGCTGTATTTCAATACTATACTAAGTGGAACGCATTAATAAACCATTTGCTGAAGAGGAACAAAGGATTTGTGCTTTACTATACCTACTACTGCTACTTTCTAAAGGAAAGACATTTCTATGGGAATTGTTTAATAATTTAGTGAAAGTTAGAAGTATTTTGGAAAGAACATTCAGAAATGGAGTAGTTAATGGACAATAAGAAACACAAGAATGAGAAGAGATTGCAGAATAGATACAATAAATAAAAAATAAGAAAGATTTTTGGACCGTCTTTTAAAACTGGATAAAGGCAAATTCACATAGCTCAGAATCAAATAGATTTATTTTTCAGTAGTAAAATTAGAGAGCCCAAAATGAATGAGACTGGATTTCTGCAATACCTAATACTTCTCTATAGATAAAAATTACTTTCTTGTTGGTGACTATTTTTATTATTGTTTATTTAAAAACACAAGCTGCTAAACTGTACTTTAGGCAGAACTGTTTAGTCCAACTGCTAAATCTACCAAGTATAAATGTGGGAAACAGATAAGAACTTGGCTATGCAATAAGCCAAGTTAGATCTTTTCAAGCCAATAAACTTTGTGTTCAGAACCATTTAAGCATAGTTGCCACACTGATTTAATTAATCAAGTGTAGATATACCCCAAATTAAGAAGAGTCACTTTATGGATATCCTATAAATGTACATATTGTTGTTATGTACATGAACATGAACTTCTAGTATTGGAGAAAATGTGTCATCCCAAGTGACTTAGAGTGCCAAAAGCATCAGATCAGAGAGACCCCCGCATTCAGTTAGAGAGACCAAGGAATGACTGGAGCAGTGCTTCCACTGAAATATATGATAATTGGATTGTGTGGGCTTCCTTGGAAGTCAAATTGCCATTTGTCACATTTTTTATATAAAACAATGTATCTAGAATTCAAATAACTGACTCCAAATCAATCAATAAATACATTTGGAAGGGAATTTATCGGTTGGGACCTGCCTGCAGTTGCTAAATCTGCCTTTTGCTCTGATCTCTGTAAGTGCAGCCATTGACAATTACCTTATGATTGCTCTCAGACCTGAGAGAGCAGACACACTTTCTCAACTCACTATGGTTGAGCAAGTTGATGCTAGACAAAGTCTGGCTTAATAAAGTTTTAAAATATAAGATGATCTGTATACTGAAACTCGGAGAAGGCAATGGTACTCCCCTCCAGTACTCTTGCCTGGAAAATCCCATGGATGGAGGAGCCTGGTAGGCTTCAGTCCATGGGGTTGCAAAGAGTCAGACATGACTGAGCGACTTCACTTTCACTTTTCACTTTCATGCATTGGAGAAGGAAATGGCAACCCACTCCAGCGTTCTTGCCTGGAGAATCCCAGGGACGGCAGAGCCTGGTGAGCTGCCATCTATGGGGTCACACAGAGTCGGTCACAACTGAAGTGACTTAGCAGCAGCATGCTGAAACTAAAGTTATTTTCAACATTATAGCATTTTTATTATTTTCAATATAATTTTTTAATAAAATACTAAATTCTGAGCCATTATTCTTCCTGATATTAAACTACGGAATTTTCCTCCCCCGATTATGAGAAAGTAAAAAATCATATAGTGGCTTTCTGTTTCCATTTGGAACAAATTAAAAGATGTGTTGGCACAGACATATAAAGGATCATAAGAGATCACTATCAGCAACTATATTACAAAAAAAAAAAAAAATAGAAAACTTGGAAGCAATGGAAAAATTTTTAGAAAAGTATAACCTTCCAAAACTGAACCAGGAAGAAATAGAAAATCCTAACAGACCTATCACAAGCACGAAATAGAAACTGTAATAAAAACAATCTTCCAATATACAAAAGCCCAGGACCAGATGGCTTCACAAGTGAATTCTACTAAAAACTTAGATAAAGTCTAACATCCATCTTACTCAAACTCTTCCAGAAAATTGCAGAGGAAGGTAGCTGCCAAACTCATTCTATGAGGCCACCATCACCCTAATACCAAAATCAGATAAAGAAGCTCCCAGTGGGGCGGGGTGGGACTACAGACCAATATCACTGATGAACACAGATGCAAAGATCCTCAACAAAATTCTAGCACACAGAATCCAACAACATATTATAAAGATCATAAATCATGAGCAAGTTGTCTTTATCCCAGGGATGCAAGGATTCCTCAATATTCAAAAATCAATCAATGTGATACACCACATTAACAAATTGCGAGATAAAAACCATATGATTATCTCAATAGATGCAGAAAAAAGCCTTGGACAAAATTTAGCATCCATTTATGATAAAAAAAAAAAACCCTCCAGAAAGCAGGCATAGAAGGAACATACCACAACATAAGAAAAGCCATATATGATAAGCCCACAGCAAACATTATCCTCAATGGTGAAAAATTGAAAGCATTTCCCCTAAGATAAGACAAGGGTGCCCACTTTCACCACTACTAATCAACATAGTTTTGGAAGTTTTAGCCACAGCAGTCAGAGAAGAAAAAGAAATAAGAATCCAGATTGGAAAAGAAGAAGTAAAACTCTCACTGTTTGCAGATGACATGATCCTCTACATAGAAAACCCTAAAGACACCACCATAAAATTACTAGAACTAATCAGTGAATATAGTAAATTTGCAGGATATAAAGTTAACACACAGAAATTCCTTGCATTCCTATACACTAACAATGAGAAAACAGAAAGAGATATGAAGGAAATAATTCCATTAACCGGTGCACCAAAAAGAATAACATAGTAATAAATCTACCTAAGAAACAAAATACCTATATACAGAAAATTATAAAACACTGATGAAATAAACAACAAAAGACACAAAAGATGGAGAAATATACAATGCTCTTGGATCTGAAGAATCAATATAGTGAAAATGACTATACTACCCAAAGTAATCTATAGATTCAACGCAATCCTTATCAAGCTACTAATGGTATTTTTCACAGAACTAGAACAAGTATTTTCACAGTTTGTATGGAAATACAAAAAATCTTGAACAGCCAAAGCAATTTTGAGAAAGAAGAATGGAACTGGAGGAATCAACTTGCCTTACTTCAGACTACTACAAACCTAAAGTCATCAAGACAGTATGGTACTGGCACAAAGTCAGAAATATAGATCAATGGAACAAAATAGAAAGACCAGATATAAATCCACACACCTATGGACACCTTATCTTTGACAAAGGAGGCAAGAATATACAATGGAGAAAACACAATCTCTTCAACGAGTGGTACTGGAGAAACTAGTCAAGCACTTGTAAAAGAATCAAATTAAAACACTTTCAAACACTGTACACAAAAATTAACTTAAAATGGATTAAATATCTAAGTGTAAGACCAGAAACTATAAAACTCCTAGAGGAAAATGTAGGCAAAACACTCTCCGACATAAATCACAGCAGGATCCTCCGTGACCCACCTCCCAGAGTAATGGAAATAAAAGCAAAAATGAACAAATGAGGCCTAATTAAACTTAAAATCTTTTGCACAATGAAGGAAACTATAAGCAAAGTGAAAAGACAGCCTTCAGAATGGGAGAAAGTAATAGCAAATGAAGTAACTGACAAATAATTAATCTCAAAAATATACAAACAGCTCATGCAGTTAAATACCTGAAAAATTCAGTGACCCAATCAAAAAACGGGCCTAAGAACTGCACAGACATTTCTCCAAAGAAGACATACAGATGGCTAACAAACGCATGAAAAGATGCTCAATATCACTCATTATCAGAGAAATGCAAATCAAAACCACAATGAGGTACCATCTCACGCTGGTCAGAATGGCTCCTATCAAAAAGTCTACAAACAATAAATGCTGAAGAAGGTGCAGAGAAAAGGGACCCTCTTACACTGTTGGTAGGAATGCAAACTAGTACAGCCACTATGGAGAACAGTGTGGAGAGTCCTTAAAAAACTAGAACTAGAACTGCCATATGACCCAGCAATCCCATTACTGGGTATACACACTGAGGAAACCAGAATCAAAAGAGACCCATGTATCTCAATGTTCATTGAAACACTGTTTATAATAGCTAGGACATGGAAGCAACCTAGATGTCCATCAGCAGACAAATGGATAAGAAAGCTATGGTACATATACACAAAGGAATATTACTCAGCTATTAAAAAGAATGCAACTGAATCAGTTCTAATGAGGTGGATGAAACTGGAGCCTATTATGCAGAGTGAAGTGAGTCAAAAAGAAAAACACCAATACAGTACATTAACACATATATATGGAATTTAGAAAGATGGTAATGATGACTTTATATGAGAGACAGCAAAGAGACACAGATATGAAGAACAGACTTTTGAACTCTGTGGGAGAAGGGAAGAGTGAGATGATTTGAGATAATAGCATTGAAACATGTATATCACAATATGTGAAACAGATCACCAGTCCAAGTTCGATGCATGAAGCAGGGCACACAAAGCCAGTTCACTGGGACAACCCTGAGGGATGGAATGGGGAGGGTGGTGGGAAGAGTGTTCAGAATGGGGGACACACGTGCACTCATGGCTGATTTGTGTCTATGTGTGGCAAAAACCACTACAATATTGTAGAGTGGTTAGTATCCAATTAAAACAAGTAAATTAATTTTATTTTAATGTGTTGGATTAGTCAAGGACAGCTCTGCTCTCTGAAGTAAAAAGCACACAAAATGCATGAGCCTTAGTTTTAGCTACCTAGGACCCATTGGAGATATCATAGTGAATGAATCTTCCAAACAATATTATATACAGAAAACAAATATATAACAACACATTATAATACATGAAAGAGTATATATCTGTGTTTAAATTTTCTAATTAAATTATTTAGTAAAGCTAAACGTCTGGCTAAAACACCAGCCTCCTCTTTTTCTACATGTTTTTAAGCATCTTTTATCAAAGTAAGAGGTGGATTTCCTTTTACAAAAAGTAAGGAGATACTTATGCTCATTTATCCCCATGAACTCTATACGTGGGGAAAGTACTTGGCTTTGAGGTAAACTTTCAGTAAGTCAATTCTGGTACAACAATTCCCTGCTGTAAAAGTTTATAATACTATTCTAGACACTTCTGTCTATCGTCTTACATGGTAATAAATCAGCACCATGGTTTCCATAATTTATTCATTTTCCTATCCTAAGATAAGCATATTGAGACTGCAATATCCAAGGGAATCTAAAAGGATTCCCCATATAACCAAGCCAGATGTATGACCAGAATCAGAAATTCAGAAAGATCTGCTTTAAACAAGCAAGAAACCTGGCTATATTAAGGAGAATGTCATTACTGTAAATCTTTAGCTTTGATGACATGAGGGAGACTACACCTTGATAAATGTTAGTTTGTTCTGTGTCATAATATCTTCTGAAGATAAACTTGGGACTTACTTTATGAATTCATATTTTCCTCCCAAGTGTTACAATGTTGATAGAACTAAAAATATATTTTACTACTGTTTGAAATGCTGAAAGAGATTAGCCAAATAAGTAAAACTCGTGGCTGATTCATGTCGATGTGTAGCAAAACAAATACAGTATTGTAAGGCAAAACAAACTAAAAAAAATAAAAATTAATTTAAAAAAAAATTCCTTCCGTGATGTTACTTTTTGAATATGGATCAGACACTAATGATAATAGCTAAAATGTTGTGTCATTTTTTCATTTACATTCTTTGACATAATAAAGTATCTGATACATTTTATGATTCTACGTACAGAATTTTTACCAGATAAATCTCAGATGTACAGCATTAAGTTTAACATCTGTAAATATTTTTTTTTGAAGTGGGGCAAATGAACTAACTATACACACATCACAGATCTTTTATTTTATGCTTTTGCTTTACAAGGATCGTGATCCTGTTTTAGATGCATATTAAATATGAAATGTGAATTCACTATTATGATCAAGGTGAGGGAAAATCATTCTTCACCATTTAAATTCTCATGCAACAACGAGAATGATCACCACAAATCTATTTACCATCCATCACCATAAAACTGAGCTTTGTAACACATTTCACATACCCTCAATCTCCCTTCCCCAGTAATAACCACTACTCTATTCTCTATATCAATGAGTTTGTTTTTATTTATTTTTGTTTGTTTAAACTCTGCACTTGAGTGAAGTCATTCATAGACTTTACAGAAAACTAACCAAGTTGATCACATGGACCACAGCTTTGTCAAACTCAATGAAACAATGATCCATGCAATGTAGGGCCACCCAAGATGGATGGGTCATGGTGGAGAGTTCTGGAAAAATGCGGTCCACTGGAAAAGGGAATGGCAAACAACTGCAGGATTCTAGCCTTGAGAACCCCATGAACAGTATGAAAAGGCAAAAAGTTATGACACTGAAAAATGAACTACCCAGGTCTGTAGGTATCCAATATGCTACTGGAGAAGAGTTGGGAAATAATTCCAGAAAGAATGAAGAAAGAGAGTCAAAGCGAAAGCATGCACAGTTGTGGATATGACTGGTGATGGAAGTAAAGTGTAATGCTTCAAAGAACAATATTACATAGGAACCTGGAATGTTAGGTCCGTGAATCAAGCTAAATTGGAAGAGGTCCAAAAGGAGATGGCAAGAATGAACATTGACATTTTAGGAATCAGTAAACTAAAATGGACTGGAATGTGCAAATTTAATTCAGATGACCATTTTATCTATGACTGTGGGCAAGAATCCCTTAGAGGAAATGGAGTAGCTCTCATAGTCAACAAAAGAGCCTGAAATGCAGTACTTGAATGCATTGGCAAAATTGACAAAATGACCTCTGTTCATTTCCAAGGCAAACCATTCAATATCACAATAATCTGAGTATATGCCCCACCACTAATACCAAAGAAGCTGAAGTTGAGCAGTTCTATGATGACATACAAGAACTTTTAGAATGAACAATTAAAAAAAAAGATATCCTTTTCATCACAAGGGACTGGAATGCAAGTGTATGAAGTCAAGAGATACCTGGAGTAATAAACAAATTTGGTCTTAGGGTACAAAATGAAGCAAGAAAAGGGCTAACAGAGTTTTGCCAACAGAATGTGCTGGTCATAGCAAACACCCTCTTCTAACAACACAAGAGACGAATCTTCACAGGACATCACCAGATTGTCCCAAAACTAGATTGATTGCATTCTTTTCAGCCAAAAAATGGAGAACTCTATATTAGCAAAAACAAGACCAGGAGATGACTGTAGCTCACATCATGAACACCTTATTGCAAAATTCAGACTTTAATTGGTGAAATTATGGAAAACCACTACACCATTCAGGCATTATCTAAATCATATACTTTAGGATTATACAGTGGAAGTGTCAAATAGATTAAGGGATTAGATCTGATAGATTGCCTGAAGAACTGTGGACAGAGGTTCATGACATTGTAAAGGAGGTAGTGATCACGACCACTGCCCCAAAAAAAGAAATGCAAAAAGGCAAAATGGTCGTCTGAGGAGGCCTCACAAATAGCAAATGGGAGAGAGGTGGGAGGGGGGTTCAAGATTGGGAACTCATGTACACCCGTGGCAGATTCATATCAATGTATGGAAAAACCAATACAGTATTGTAAAGTAAAAGTAAATAAAGAAATAAAGAAGAAGAGAAGCTAAAGACAAAGTATAAAAGGAAAGATATACCCATCTGAATGCAGATTTGCAAGGAATAGCAAGGAGAGATAATAAAGCCTTCCTCAGTAGTCAATGCAAAGAAATAGAGGAAAAGAACAGAATGGGAAAGACTAGAGATCTCTTCAAGAAAATTAGAGACACCAAGGGAACATTTCATGCAAAGGTTAGCACAATAAAGGACAGAAATGGTATGTACCTAACAGAAACAGAAGATATTAAGAAGAGGTGACAAGAATACACAGAACTATGCAAAAAAGATCCAACTACCCAGATAACCACAATGGTTTGATCACTCACCTAGAGCCGACATCCAGGAGTTCAAAGTCATGTGGGCCTTAGGAAAGAAAACTATGAACAAAGCTAGTGGAGGTGACGGAATTCAAGCTGAGATATTTCACCTCCTAAAAGACAATTCTGTAAAACTGCTGCCCTCAATATGCCAGCAAATTTGGAAAACTCAGCAGTGGTCACAGGACTGGAAAAGGCCAATTTTTGGTCCAATCCCAAAGAAAAGCAATGCCAAAGAATATTCAGACTACTGAACAATTGCATTCGTCTCACATGATAGCAAAGTAATGCTCAAAATTTTCCTAGTCAGGCTTCAACTGTACATTAACTGAGAAGTTCCAGATGTTCAAGCTGGATTTTTAAAAGACAGAGGAGCCAGAGATCAAATTGCAACATCTGTTGGATCATACAAAAAGCAAGAGAGTTCCAGAAAAACAACTAGTTCTGCTTTATTAACTAGACATATTTCTTTGACTATCTGGGTCACAACAAACTGGAAAATTCTTAAAGAGATGGGAATACCAGACCACCTGACCTGCTTCCTGAGAAATTTGTGCAGCTCAAGAAGCAACAGTTAGAACAAGACATGGAGTAATGGACTGGTTCTAACTTGGGAAAGGAGTATGTCAAGGCTGTATATTGTCACCCTAGTTATTTTACTTATGTGCAGAGTACTCCATGTGAAATTCTGGAGTGAATGAAGTACAAGCTGGAATCAAGATTGCCATTAGAAATAGCAATAACCTCAGATATGCAGATGACACCACCTTTATGGCAGAAAGTGAAGAGGAAGTAAAAAGCTTCTTAAAGAAATTGAAAGAGGAGAGTGAAAAAGCTGGCTTAAAACTCAATGTTCAAAACATTAAGATCACGGAATATCATCCCAGCACTTCATACAAATAGATGGGGAAACAAAGGAAACAGTGAAAGACTGTATTTTCTTGGACTCCAAAATCATTGCTGATAGTGACTACAGGCATGAAATTAAAAGACACTTGCTCCTTGTAAGAACAGCTATGAAAAATCTAAATAACATTTTAAAAGCAGAGACATTACTTTGCCTAAGTGGTCCTTCTAGTCAAGGCTATGATTTTTCCAATAATCATGTATGGATGTGAGAGTTGGACCATAAAGAAAGCTGAGCATTGAAGAATGATGCATTTGAACTGTGGGGTTCGAGGAGACCATTGTGGTGTTGGAGAGAATCCCTTGGACTTCAAGGAGATCAAACCAGTCAGTCCTAAAGGATATCAGTCCTTCGTTGGAAAGACTGATGCTGTAGCTGAAGCTCCAATACTTTGGCCACCTGATGGGGAGAACTGACTCATTGGAAAAGACCCTGATACTGGGAAAGATTGAGGCAGGAGAAGAGGACAACAGAGGATGAGATGGTTGGATGTCATCACTGACTCAATGGACATAAATTTGAGTAAGCTCTGGGAGTTATTGATGGACAAGAAGGCCTGGCATGTTGCTGTCTATGGGGTCACAAATAGTTGGACACAATGGAGTGACTGGACTACACTGACCCATGGACTTATTTCACTTAGATAATGCCCTGTAGGTCTATCTACATTGCTGCAAATTGCAAGACGTCATTCTATATTATGGCTGATAATAAGTCACAGTATATATGCACTACATTTTCTTATCATTCATCTGTTGACTAATACTCAGGTTGCTTCCATATCTTTGCTATTGTAAATAATGCTGCAATAAACAGAGTGGTGTATGTCTTTTTGAATTAGTGTTTTCATGTTCTTTGGACAAATACCTCAAAGTGAAATAGTTAGGTTACATGGTAACTCTATTCTTAAAATTTTGAGGAATAATCATACTAATTTTTGTACTGGCTGTACCAATTTATATTCCCACCAGTAATGTAAGGAGGTCCCTTTTACTCCACATCCTCTGTAATATTTTTTACTCTTTGTATTTTTAACAGACATTTAACAGGTATTTGGTGGTTTCTTACAGTGGTTTAAACAGCTTGTTTTTTTTTTTTTTGCATAAGTTTTTAGTGTATTTAGTGTACACACTAAACTATCATTGTGTATGTGATTTTAATTATCTTCACTTGTTCAGTTTATTGCATTTTGCTTTGATATTAGTGTCTTTAGTTGTTCAACAGCTTTTTAGTTTGATACAAGCTCAATTGTTTATTTTTGCTTTTGCATCCCTTTTGTTTGGAGTCATATCCTCATAAACACCCCTGCAACAAAAGTCAGTTAGGTTACTGCCTATGTTTTCTTGAAGGAATTATAAGGTTTCAGATCTTACATTCAAGTATATTTTTGAGTTAATCTTTATATATGATGTAGAATAGTAGTCTACCTTCATTATTTTGCCCCAGTTTTCCCAGCATATATTAAATGTATATTAAACATCATCCTTTCTCCACTGTGTGTTTTTTGCTCATTTGTTGCATACTAATTGTCCATGTGTGAGTATATTTCTGTGCTCTCAATTCCATGCCATTGAGCTATGTGTCTGATGTTGGTGCCACTACCATGCTATTTTGATTACCATAGCTTTGTAGTATAGTTTTAACCCTGGGAGCTTGATACATTCAGATTTGACCTTATTTCTCAAGATTGCTTTGATAATTTGTGTCCTTTTTGGTTCCATAAAAATTTTAGAATTATGTGTTTTAGTTCTGTGACATATGCCATTGTAATTTTGCATTGAATCTATGGATTGTTTGCATAGTACAGACATTGTTATAATACTAATTCTTTCAGACCTTGACAATGGAATATTTTTTCATTTTTTGGTATAATCTTCAATTCTGTTCATCGGTGTCTTACAGTTTTTAATGTATAGGTTTTTTATCTTCTTGGTTAAATTTGTACCTATGTATTTTATTCTTTTTAATGCAATTCTATGTGAGAATTTTTCCCTTCATTTCTTTTTTAGACAGTTTTTTATTAGTGTATAAAAATGCAACAGATTTTTATAAATCTATTTGTATTTTTCAATTTTATTGTATTTATTAGTTCTAAAATTTTTGTGTAGTCTTTGAGTATTTCTATATATACTATGACATTATCTTTAAAGAGTGACAGTTTACATCTTCCATTTTTAAATAAATTTATTTATTTAGACTGTGCTAGGAGTTCGTCAGTGTGTGTGTTTTTCTCTATTTGCAGTGTGTGGGATTCTCACCATTGTGGGTTCTATTATTGCAGATCAATGGCTCTAGGACACACAGGTTTCAGTAGTTGTGATATGTGGGCTCAGTAGTTGCTTTGTCCTAGCTCTAGAGGACAGGCTCAATAGTTTGGTGCATGAACTTTGCTGCATGGCATGTTGGATCTTCCTGGGCCAGGAATTGAACCCAGATCTCTTATATTGGCAGGAAAATTCTTTACCATGATTTACCACTTCTGGTAAGCCCTACATCTTCCTTTCTGATTTAAATTTTTTTTTAATCTATTTTTCTGGGCTAATAGCTGTGGCTAGGACTCGTAATAATATGTTGAATAAAAGTGGAAAGAGTGAGCATCTTCATCTTGATCCTGATCTTAGAGAAAATCTTTCAACTTTTCACTATTGAGTAGGATATTAGTTTGAGTTTGTCATAAAGAACTTTCGTTGTTGTTGTTAAGGTATGCCCATTCTCTCTATACCTAATTTGCTGAAATTTTCTTATTAAAAAATTGCTGAATGCTGTTCAATGCTTTTTCTGCACCTATTGAAATGATCTTATGAGTATTATCTCATATTTTGTTAATATCATGTATCATATTGATTGATTTTTGAATGTAGAGCAGTCCTTGCATCCCTGGAATAACATATTATTGGATTCAACTTGCAAATATGTGTTGAAGATGGTTCCGTCTATGTTCTTCAAAAATATTGGTCAATAAGTTTATTTTATTATTGTCTCCTTGCCTAGTTTGAGTAAATGGGCCAAAGAACTAAATAGACACTTCTCCAAAGAAGACATACGAATGGCTAACAAACACATGAAAAGATGCTCAACATCACTCATTATCAGAGAAATGCAAATCAAAACCACAATGAGGTACCATTTCACACCAGTCAGAATGGCTGTGATCCAAAAGTCAACAAGCAATAAATGCTGGAGAGGGTGTGGAGAAAAGGGGAACCCTCTTACACTGTTGGTGGGAATGCAAATTAGTACAGCCACTATGGAGAACAGTGTGGAGATTCCTTAAAAAATTGCAAATAGAA
>SJXQ01006035.1:99011-110157 GCA_006408695.1 Aepyceros melampus
TATATATATATATATAATATTAAAATCTAATTTCCTGTAGATAGCAGTCTAAGTTGATAGCAACTTGAATTTAAACAAATCTTAAAGATTTATTTTTTACTCCTTCTCTAACACTATGCTTGCTTTATAGGTCATGGAGTCATTATTTTTGTTATATATTTACCTTCTCTGATGGTATTTTCTTACTTTCATACTTTTTCTCTTATTAATTAAAGTCATTTCTTTTCAGTTCAAAGAATCCTTACCTACCCCCCCCACCCCTTGTATATTGGTTTAGTGGTGGTAAACTCCTTAGCTTTTACTAATCAGGGAAGCTCTTACTCTCACTTTCAACTTTGAATGGTGACTTTGCTGGGTAGAGAATTATTGGTTGGAAGTTTTGTTTTGTTTTTTCATTTATTTTATGGTTTTGGCTTTATTTTTATTTTTTCCAGAATTTTATATATGTCATGTTACTGCTTTATGGCCTATAAGTCTTTTGCTTAAACAATTTACTAATAGCTTTATGTGGTTTCTCTTGTGTATAACAAGTTGTTTTTCCTCTTGGTGTTTTTAGGATTCTCTTTGTTTTCTAAACTTTGACCGTTTTAATTACAATGGGTCTTTCTGTGGGTCTGTTTTGATACATTTTATTCTAAGATCTCTAAAATTCTTCTACATAGAAGTCTGTTTTCTCTTCAGATTAGGTAAGTTTTCAGCCACTATATCTTCAAGTAATTTGTATGGCCTTTCTCTCTTCTTCTTTCTTCTGGGACCCATACAATGTGAATGTTAATCTACTTGACATTGTCCCAAAGGCCTCCTTGGGACTGTCACTTTTTAAACTTTTTTTCTGCTCTGTTGAGGTGAGTTCCACTGCTTTGTCTTCAAATTCACTTTTTCTTTCTTCTAGATCATCTAGTATGCTGTTGAACCTCTTTAATTAGTTTTACATTTAGTTAAAACTTCTGTTTGGTATTTTGAAAATATTTTTATATCTCTGTTGAAGCTCTCATTATAAATATCCATTCTTCTCCCAAATTTGATAAGCATCTTTTTCTGATATTTTTTTTTTGTTGCTCTGTTGATTGGAAAATATACCTATATCTCATGATTTTGCCTTTTTCTCTGTGTTTGCTTCTAGCCGGGGTCCAGCCTCAGTGGATCCAGGGTAATTTGAAGTGGGGACAGAGTCAGCATCCTAGGAATTAATTGCTTAATGAAAGATATGGAGAGAGATTAGAAAGAAATAGTGTAGTAGGAAAATACTAGTGGAAAAAAAGAGGCTGAGTAACTTGGTTTATGAGGAGTACAAATAAAAACCTCAGGAAAAGATATTTGNACAGAGTCAGCATCCTAGGAATTAATTGCTTAATGAAAGATATGGAGAGAGATTAGAAAGAAATAGTGTAGTAGGAAAATACTAGTGGAAAAAAAGAGGCTGAGTAACTTGGTTTATGAGGAGTACAAATAAAAACCTCAGGAAAAGATATTTACACCACCTACATTGGCCACCAGTGCCCGCTTGGATATCGGAGGGTGCCCTGCCTTGGCTCCCTCTTGCGTGGGTCATAGAAGCCAGGGCAAAGTTAGCAGGCTTGGCAAGCATCCACACTCCAGATGGGAATTCAGCCAGAAGGGGAAAGAAAGAACATGGGGGAATCAGTCTTTCCAGAAGCTGAAAGACGTTTTCTTTATTTTCAGGTTTGCCTATATACCTTTTGTTACACATAGAGACAAATGGACATTTTAAAGTCACGTGAGGGTCAGCAGTCCTGACCTTTATCAAAATCAGGTGTTTCATATAAATGTATACAAAAGTCTTAGGGGTTTTACATCATCTTCTGGCCATGAGGCCTGCTGACATTTTATGGCCCTTTCTGATAATGGTCAGTCAACCAGAAAACTTATTTTCCAGGGGTGATTTTTTCTTAAACCAGGCACCACCCTCCAAAGGGACCAGATAAAGTTGTATTCCTATAAGGTGAGGGTGTAGTGGGTTACAATTAAGAAAGGAATTTACTTAGCCTAAGGTTAACATGATTAATCTTAAAGGTTAATACTTATTTCTCCTATATGCTAGTTATATTCATTATAAGGGCAGGGAATATGGAGATTTAGCAGCAAACATTGGCCCAATAAATGAAAAATCCTTCACCAACATAATTCCTAGTCAACCCACTATACTAATAATTTCTAACTTCCTAAAAGAATCTGTCTTTAGAAAGTTTAAAACATCTCATGCCTTTCACAGTTGGGAGGCTGTAAACAATCACATGTGGCTGGACAAACTTGTTCAGGCAGGCTAGATAACCTTCAGAGGAGTTTGTAAGTTGAAACACTCTTGTCATCCCAGGAATTTTTATTAACTGGAGCTGTAGTTTAACTCCTTCTCTGAGAGAGGTGGTGGGGGACAGCCCACCGTAAATTCAGAGGTGTAGGTGAGAGCATGAAGCAGTAAAGTAGGCAGACTCTGGTTTTGGGGGTAGATGCTTGGGAACAAGGAGTTTCCTGAGGCTTGATCCCGTCTTTGCATATGCTGAAGCCTCCTTCCTCATGACCTTTGCCACAGGCGGAGTTCCTCACACTGGCTCCCGGCAGCTTCTATCAGTGTATTATGTAAATCAGTTATCTCTCCACGTTGTGAAGAGATGATTTTGTGTAACACATGTCCTATGTGCTCAAAAGCACAATCCCACTTGACCACACAAGCCAGGCACTCAACGATGTCCTACATGTGGCTTTCATGTGCTTGTCTCTTGTGGCAAAACCGGAAATGCTGCTGTGGCATGTGGCTGGGCAGCACCTGCCCTTGGAATGACTGTAATGCCTAACTACAACATCATCTATGTGCTGGTGGGCCCAGTCATCATGGGGTCAGCTGTGAGACCCAACAGAAACTCAGAAGAGGGCCAAACTCTTGGCTAACAGAGATTTCCAAAATGGTACCAACCAGCACATGCACTAAAAAGGTAGCATGAAATTACAAAAATGGCTCATAATTGTGTCTCACTCACCAAAGTGTGTCCTAATTGGTTCTTGCTCTCCGACATTTTCTTCAAGATAAGTAAGTGGATTTCTTTCACCTATGGTCATGTACTATTAAATCTGGTGTTTTGTGCTAGTTTGGAGTTGACCAAGGCTGTGAACAACCCCATGAGAAAAGGTTTTCCATTCCCTATAGTTCTATAATTTTCCTAGTCATATTCCCCATTGATTTTCAAAGCCAGGTGTTTCAGGGTCTTGTCACTCCATGCAGCATCTAAGGGATGGATGCCTCATGTGGAGTTCAAATTCCTCAATCTTCAGGGAATATAAGTATTTTTCATCCTTTCCAAATATGGATACATTTTTCAAACAACACAAAGGATGACTCTAAATATGGACATAACCAGATGGTCAGTATCAAAATCAGATTGATTTTGTTCTTTGCAGCTAAAGATGGAGAAGCTAAATACAGTCAGTATAAACAAGACCTGGAGCTAACTGTGGCTCAGATCATCAGCTGTATATTGCAAAATTTAGGTTTAAATAGAAGAAAGTAGGGAAAACCACTAAGTCATCCAAGTATGACCTAAATCATATCCCTTATGGTTATACAATGGAGGTGATGATTAGATTCAAGGGATTAGATCTGGTAGATAGAGTGCATGAAGAACTATGGATGGAGGTTTGTAACATTGTACAGGAGGCAGTGACTGAAGCTTCAAGAAAAAGGAGGCTATCCAAGATGGTGGAGGAATAGGGTGGGGAGGCCACTTTCTCCTCCACAAATTCATCAAAAGATCATTTCACTGTTAAGCAACTTTCATAAAACAACTTCTGGGTGCTGGTGGAGGACACCAGGCACCCAGAAAAGCAGCCCAAATACTTCATAAGGAGGTAGGACAAAATATAACAGACAAAAACAAAGACAACATATTTAGAGATGGAGACCCATCCTGGGAGGGAGTCAGGAAGGAGGAGAAGTTTCTACACAGTAGAAAAACCTCTCACAGGCTTGTCTGTAGGGAGTTATGGAATCTCAGAGAGCAACTTAACTGGGAGAAAGCACACACACACACACACACACACACACACACACACAGAATACACACCTAACCACAACTAAAAGCGAGATGGATAAGTGGCACAGATGCTCCCATCCACGAACAGTGAGTGGGGGCTGGCAGGGAGGTGTGAGCTGCATCATCATCATTGTTCCTTAAGGTGAAGACCAGGCCTGAATGTCCTGAGGAAAATCTGAAGGAGCTAGTGTGAGATAGTAAACCAAACCATGGGATCCCCAGAGAAAGAGAGAGAGAGAGAGACAGACAGACACACACACAGAGAGAGAGAGAGACATTTGTGTGAAAGATTTTAATACCACATGGTGACCCCTGGCACACTCATAGAACAAAGGATTGAGTGAATATCACTGGAAAGAAACCCAGCTGTATAGGTCCCTCTTTGCCTGGAGGCAGAGGGGAAAGTATGTGTCAGCCAAAGCCAGAAGGCAAGGAGGTGCTGCAATCTCAGCCCCAGGCACCTCATCTTCCACCAAACTGTGAGCAAGCTCCCAGTTTCTAAGCACATCTTCCTGGGATCCTGGAAGGTAGGCATCTGGCAGGAGTGTCACAACCTGAGATCAGCTCCCCAGAGGAGACACACAGCACACCTGAGACTGTGCCCTCACAGTGCACCCAGGAAACCGATCAGCCAAGACCAGAGAGGTGCATAAGATGCGTGGCCCTCCTGGGACAGTGTGTTCACCAAGCACACAGTCGCCTGAGCTACTCGGGCCTGGGAAGTGCACAAAATGAACAGCCCATCTCGGTTTGTGCCCCTGAGAAGCACCCAAGAACCTGAGTGACTTATACCTGGGAAGTGCACAAAGTGCAGGACCCAGTTTGGACAGTGCCCTAGCAGAGCACTCTAGAGCTTGAGCAGTGTGGACCTGGGAAGTACACACCACCTTGGGCTGTGGCAAATCCAGTGTGGTTGTCCCACTGAGAGCACTCCCCACACATGTCAGTGTTATTTGTTGGCAGTGTCCCTCCCTCCCCACAAGACAACTGAAAAAGTGAGCCTAAAAAAGTGGTCACCTTTGCACTCTTGTGTCAGGGTGAAAACTAGACACTAAAGAGACTTTCAAACAAGGGAACCAAAATAAACAAAGAAGAGGGAACTGCTCAGCAAGTGACAAAAGCAACTGATTAAAACCTTGCAGTTAATGCTGAGATAGTGCATTTGAGGGGCACATACAGACCTTAAGAAAATATACAAGCCAGAATAAGGGACTATCGGACACTGAACCGACTCAGCAATGCCCACAACAGTTCCAGAGAAATTATTAGATATATTTTCACTAGTATCACATTTTAGTTGTTTTGAAAAAATTTAGTCCTTTATTATTCCTTTAACTTTCATTTTTATAGACTATTACCTTTCAAAAACCCCTTATTTTTAAAAAACAAATTCCATATATATTTTTTAATTTTTTCAATTGAAATTGTTTTGCATTTTTTATTATGTTTTTGAGACTTTAACCTCTATTCTAAATTTTTAACCTTTGCTTTTTTACATTTGTTATCAATTTTGCACATTTAAGAATCTAACCTTCAGTATCCATTTTCACTTAGGGATTTGATTATTGGCTTGATTGCCCTCTCTCCTTTTACTCTGCCTATTCTCCTCCAGGTAACCTCTATCTCCTTCCTCCCTCTTCACTTATCTAGATAACTCTGGGAATCTCTCTGGGTGTTCTGATCTGTGGAGAGCACCCAGGGATTTGATTACTGGCCAGATTGCTCTTTCCCCTTTTGATCCCCCTCACCCTCATTTCTCCTCTTTCCACAATGGGTTTCCTTTGTGGCTCAACTGGTAAAGAATCATCCTGTAAAGCAGGAGACCTGGTTTTAATCCCTGGGTTGGGAAGATCCCCTGGAGAAGGAAAAGACTACCCACTTCAGTATTCTGGCCTGGAAATTCCATGGACTGTACAGTTCATGGGGTTGCAAAGAGTCAGACATGACTGAACAATTTTCACTTCACTTTCTCCTCCTGGTCACCTCTAACTCTATCCTACCTGTTCTCTTCTTTATATAACTCTGTAAATCTCTTTGGGTATTCCTGGATGTGGAAAATTGCTTCATCATTATCCTAGGGATTTTATCTTTTTGCTGTGTGAATGGAGAAGTCTTGAGGCACCTGTAAGAGAAGGGCCAAAAGTCAGAGGCAGGAGGCTTAGTTCCGGAACTTTAGAACATCAGGGAACTCCTGACTCCATGGAACATTAATAGACAAGAGCTCACCCTAAAGTTTACATACCTACACTGAAATCAAATTCCATGCAAGAGCAAACATGGTCCAGTGCAATATACACCATGCTAACTCTCAGGCAAAACAGGAACATAACCCTGAACATTAAAAGATGGGGTACTCAAAGCCATGCCAAACTCATAGATACCCCGAACCTCATTACTGGACACTTCATTGCACTTCAGAGAGAAGAGATCCAGTTCCACCCACTGGAATACAGACACAAGCTCCATCAACAAGGAAACCGTGTCAAGACACTGGTTCAACCACACACACAGGGAAAAGACTTGACAATTAAGAGGAACAAGGAAATTTCAGTCTGCAGAAAGGGCAACCCAATCCCAGCAAACTAAACAAAATGAAAATGCAAAGAACTATTCAGCAGGTGAAGGAACATGGTAAAAACCCACCAAAGCAAACAAAAGAGGAAGAGATAGGGAGTCTACCTGAAAAAGAATTCAGAATAATGATAGTAAAGATGATCCAAAGTCTTGAAAAAGAAAAGGAAAAAAAAAAAAAAAGGTTACAGATAGACTAGAGAAAAGGATTGAGAAGATGTAAGAAATGTCTAACAAGGACCTAGAAGAAGTAAAGAAGAGTGACTCAGTAATGAATAATCCAAAAACCGAGATCAAAACCACTCTGAGGGGAATCAACGGTAGAATAACTGAGACAAAAGAGAGGATAATTGAGGTGGAAGATAGAATGGTGGAAATAAATAAAACAGAGAGGAAAAAAAGAAATTTTTAAAAATGAGGACAACCTCAAAGACTTCTTGGACAATGTTAAGTGCCCTGACATTTGAATCACAGGTATCCCAGAAGAAGAAGACAAAAAGAAAGATCATGAGAAAATACATAGGTGATAATAGTTGAAATCCTCATAAAATAGAAAAGGAAATAACCTCCCAAGTCCAAGAAACCCAGAAAGTCCCAGACAGGATAAACCCAAGGTGAAACACCCCACGACACATATAAATCAAACTTAGAAAGATCAAACACAATGAGCAAATATTAAAAGCAGCAAGGGAAAAGCAATAAATAACACAAAAAGGGATCCACAAAAGGATAACAGTTGATCTTTCAATAGAAACTCTTCAGAACAGAAGGGAATGCCAGGACATTCTTAGGGTAATGAAAGAGAAACACCGACTCTATCCAGCAAGGATCTAATTCAGATATGAAGCTGAAATCAAAAGCTTTACAGAAAAGCAAAAGCTGTTAATTCAGCACCACCAAATCAGCTCTTGAAAAATACTAAAGGATCTTCTCTAGACAGGAAACACAGAAAAGGTGTTTAAAAACGAATTAAAAACAACAAAGTATATGGTAATGGGATCTTACTTATCAATAATTACATTAAATGTAAATGGGTTAATGCTCCAACCAAAAGACAAAAACAGGCCAATGGACACAAAAACAAGATCTCTATATATGTTGCCTACAAGAGCGTCACCTCAAACTGAGGGACACATACAGACTAAAATTGAGGGGTGGAAAAATGCTATTTCATGCAAAAGTGAAAGTGAAGTCGCTCAGTCATGTCCGACTCTTTGCAACCCCATAGACTGTAGCCTACCAGGCTCCTCTGTCCATGGGATTTTCCAGGCAATAGTACTGGAGTGGATTGGCATTTCCTTCTCCAGGGGATCTTCCTGACCCAGGGATCAAACCCAGGCCTCCCACATTGTAGACAGTTGCTTTACCATTCATGCAAACCAGAGACCAAAAGAAAGCAGGAATGCCAATAATCATATCAGATAAAATATATTTTGAAATAAAGACTATGATAAGAGACAAAGAAGGACACTACATAATGATCAAAAGATATCCACGAAGAAGATATAACAATTATAAATATACAAGCACCCAACATAGGAGCACCTCAATATGTAAAACAAATGTAACAAGAATAAAAGGGGAAATAACAGTAACACAATAATAGTGGGAGACTTTAGTACTCCACTCACACCTATGGATAGATCAACAAAACAGAAAATTAGCAAGGAACCACAAGATTTAAATGATACAGTGGACCAGTTAGACCCAACTGATATGTATAGTGCATTTCACCTAAAATGAGTGGATGTCACCTTTTTCTCAAGTGCACATGGAAATTTCTTCAGGATAGATCACACCTTGTGCAATAAATCTAGCCTTGATAAATTTTTAAAAAATTGAAATCACTTCAGGCATCTTTTCTGATCACATGTGGTAAGATTAGATGTCAAGTACAGAGGAAAATCTGTTAAAATTGCATGTATATGGAGGCTAGACAACATGCTTCTGAATAACCAACAGATTATGGAAGAAATCAAAATATGTATAAAACCAAATGAAAATGAAAACATAACAGCACAAAACCTATGGGATTCAGAAAAAGCAGTGCTAAGAGG
Source organism: Aepyceros melampus (assembly GCA_006408695.1). NCBI lineage: Eukaryota > Metazoa > Chordata > Mammalia > Artiodactyla > Bovidae > Aepyceros > Aepyceros melampus. Next base: position 107,686 of record SJXQ01006035.1, read on the forward strand.
GAGGCTCACAGCAATACAAACCTTCCTAAAGAAACCAGAGAAACATCAAATAAACAACCTCAGTTTACACCTAAAGCAACTAGAGAAAAATAAAGAAGAACCCTAAAGATAATAGAAGGAAAGAAATCATAAAAATCAGAGCAGAAATAAATGAAAGAGAAACAAGGAGACTATAGCAAAAATTAACAAAACAGAAAGTTGGTTCTTTGAGAAGAGAAATAAAATAGACAAAAGATTAGTCAGACTCATCAAGAAAAAAAAAGGAGGGGAGAAGAATTAGATCAACAAAATTAGAAGTGAAAATGTATAAATCACAATAGAAAACACAGAAATGCAAAAGATCATAAGAGGCTACTATGAGCAATAATATATCAATAAATGGACAACTTGGAAGAAATGAACAAATTCTTAAAAAATTATAACCTTCCAAAACTGAACCAAGAAGAAATAGAAAATCTTAGCAGATCCAACACAAGTCTTGAAATCAAAACTGTAATCAAAAATCTTCCAACATTCAAAAGCCCAGAACCGATGGCTTCACAGTTTAATTCTACCAAAATTTTAGAAAAGAGCTAACACCTATCTTACTCAAACTCTTACAGAAAATTGCACAGGAAGATAAACTCCCAAACCAATTCTATGAGGCTACCATCACCCTAATACCAAAACCAGACAAAAATGCCACAATAAAAGGAAGACCACAGGCCAATATCACTGATGAACATACATGCAACAATCCTCAACAAACTTCTATCAAACAGAATCCAACAAAATAATAATAAAACCATACATCATAAGCAAGTGGGCTTTATCCCAGGGATGCAAGGATTCTTCAATATTTGCAAATTAGTCAATGTGATACACCATAATAACAAAGTGAGAAATAAATATTATATGATTATCTCAATTGATGCAGAGAAACCTTTAACAAAATCAACATCCATTTATGATAAATGTTCTCCAGAAGGCCTACATAGAAGGAACATACCTCAATGTAATAAAAACCATATATGAAAAAAAAAAACACGGAAAATATTATCCTTAATGGCAAAATATTGAAAGCATTTTCCCTAAAGTCAGGAGCAAGACAAGGGTGCTCAATCTCATCATTACTATTCAACATAGTTTTGGAAGTCTAGCCACAATAATCAGAGAAGAAAAAGAAATAAAAGGAATCCAAATTGGAAAAGAAGAAAAATTCACTTTTTGTAGATGACATGATCCTCTATATAGAAAATCCTAAAGATACCACCAGAATATTACTAGAGCTAATCAATGAATATAGTAAATTTTCAGGATATGAAATTAATACACAGAAATCCCTGGCATGCCTATTCACAAACAATGAAAAAAGAGATAGAAATTAAGGAAACAATCTCATTCACCTTTGAAATGAAAAGAGTGAAATATTTAGGAATAAATTTACCTAAAGAAACAAAAGACCTATATATAGAAAACTATAAAGTACTGTTGAAAGAAATCAATGACACAAATGGATGGAGAAATATACTGTGTTTGTGGATTGGAAGAATAAATATGGTGAAATTTAGTAACTACCCAAAGCAACTTATAGATTCAACACAATAGCTATCAAGCAAAAAGTGGTATTTCTCACAGAACTAGAACAAATAATCTCACAATTAGCATGGAAACACGAAAACCCTCAAATAGCCAAAACCATCTTGAGAAAGAAGAATGGAACTGGGGGGATCAACCTGACTGACTTCAGACTATACTACAAAGCTACAGTCTTCAAGAGAGTATGACAATGGCACAAAGACAGAAACATTGATCAATTAAACAGACTAGAAATCCTTGAGATAAATCCACACACCTGTGGAAACTTTATCTTTGACAAAGGAAGCAAAAATATACATTGGAGAAAAGACAGTCTCTTTAACAAGTGGTGCTGGGAAAACTGGTCACCCAGCTATAAAAGAATGAAACTATAACACTTTCTAACACCATACACAAAAATATGCTCAAAATGGATTAAATATATAAATGTAAGACCAAAAACTGTAAAACTCTTAGAGAAAAACAAGGCAAGACACTCTCTGTCATAAATCACAGCAAGATCCTCTATGATCCATTGCCCAGAGTAATGAAAATAAAAACAAAAATTAAAAACTGGGACCAGTTAAATTTAAAAGCATTTGCACAATGAAGGAAACTATATGCAAGGTGAAAAGGTAGCCTTCGGAATGTGAGAAAATAATCATAAATAAAACAGTTGACAAATAATTAATCTCCAAACTATACAAGCAGCCCATGTAGCTCAATACCAGAAAAATGAACAACTCAATCAAAAAGTGGGCCAAATAACTAAAGACATTTCTCGAAATAAGACATACAGACGGCTAATAAGCACATGAAAAGATGTTCAACATCTCTCATTATTAGACAAATGCAAATCAAAACCACAATGAAGTATCATCTCACATTGGTCAGAATGGCCACCATCAAAAAGTC
>SJXQ01006036.1:0-90224 GCA_006408695.1 Aepyceros melampus
TATAAGAGACAGACGGCACCCAGAGGAGGCCGCTTGCGGCGCGAGGAAGCTCTCCCCCGCCAAGGGGAGACCGGCAGGCCGGGGGCCTCGGCCGCGAGCTCACGTCCCCTTCTCCCCTCTCGCGGGCAGCGTCCACCCCCGGCCACAGAGCCGCCGGGGTAGGGACGCCGTGTCTGCACTTAGGGGGACGGAGGGCCCGGAGGCCCTTCGAGGACGGCCCCCAGCCGCGCACCCCGGAGGGGCGATTGATCGGCAAGCGACGCTCAGACAGGCGTAGCCCCGGGAGGAACCCGGGGCCGCAAGTGCGTTCGAAGTGTCGATGATCAATGTGTCCTGCAATTCACATTAATTCTCGCAGCTAGCTGCGTTCTTCATCGACGCACGAGCCGAGTGATCCACCGCTAAGAGTCGTACGAGGTGTTTCAACGGTTTCGTTTCGGCGGGAGACCCGCCCCTGGCACGGCACATCCCACCGCCCCCGGGCTCCCTCCCCGGAGGGGGGGGGGGAAGCTTTAGCGGGGGGGGGGGTTGCCTCTGGCCGGCCAAGTCAGACAGAGAACAGCAGACCGGAGGGGTCGGGAAAGGTTTCACACGACGGGGCATCTGGCGCCAGCCCACCAGGGCGGGTGCGGACGCCCCACAGGCGCCCGGGGGGTTCCCACCCTCCCCCCAGGGACGCGTGGGGGGGGGCAGCGCACGCACGCGCCGCACACGGCCACGGCCCAACACGACGACCGCCGGGTAGCCCCGTCCCGACGGCCGCGGCGGCAGTGACCGTGGCGCACCGCGCCGCGCGCCACCCCGGGCCCCTCGGCCCCTCGGGGGACGGCGGAGCCTGGGGGAGACGGGAGGCACCTCCCGACTTCCCCGCGGGCCCGACCGCCCCGACCCCAAGGCGGACGGGCGACCCCCCCCAGGGGTCTTTAAACCTCCGCGCCGGGACGCGCTAGGTACCTGGAAAGGGGGAGGCGGGCGAGGGGCACGGCGCGCCCCCACGGGCCACCGCCCGGACGCCGAACACCGACCACCGCGTCCCCGCCCGCGGCCCGCGCGGACCCCGGCGCTGCCGGCCCGTGACACAACGGTGGCCCCCACCCCACCGTGCGCCGGGCGACCGCCGCCCGGAAGGCCCCGCCGGCACCAGACAACCGGCCCCACCCGTCCACCCCGCCCCCGAAACGGGGCAGAGCCCTCTCCCCACCGCCCATAGTGCCTGATGAACTATGGAATGAGGTTCGTGACATTGTATAGGAGACAAGGATCAAGACCATCCCCATGGCAAAGAAACACAAAAAAAAGCAAAATGTCTGTCTGGGGAGGCCTTACAAATAGCTGTGAAAAGAAGAGAGGCAAAAAACAAAGGAGAAAAGGAAAAATATAAGCATCTGAATGCAGAGGTCCAAAGAATAGCAAGAAAAGATAAGAAAGCCTTCCTCAGCGATCAATACAAAGAAATAGAGGAAAAGAACAGTTGATCAAAGTGAATAGCAAAGCAAGAGCTGATATATCTTTCATGTAGCAAATTCTAAACATTCCCCAAATTCTGATCTGTCAACAGATGTCGACAGCTTAAAGTTCTCAACTAGTAAAATGTTTGTATCATTCAAATCATACACCTTGTTCAAATCAATTGTCTTACCAGGGTACTGTTATCACCTGAAAAGTAATTAAAGGTCAATTTTACATAATTTTGACTGTGAAACATTCTTATTGTGCACTAAAATTTTCTGAGCTTTTTCTTAAACTCATGGCCATTGCCTAGGTAGAATACATCTATTTGAATTGCAATATAATAGTTTATTATAACTAACAAAGAATGAAATGCAGATTCAAGTGTGCTGTTAAGCTCTTTTGGTTACATGCTAGAAAGTAATTCAAGGATAAGTATAACCCCCAAGTGTTGATCCCCAAAGAAAGAGTGTAGGAACTATTGAAGTTGAATTTTGACTTGTGAAGAAATGGAATCTGTATTGAAAAAAAAGTGTGCTCGGTAGGAATGCTGGTTCAAACAAAGGAAGAAAGAAACCCATTATCTAGTTTTAAAAATGATAAAAACATTTCCAAAGGATTTTCTTTTTTAGTTATTCCTTAAGTATACTTGAGGTCACTTCTCTGGGCAGAAGAGTGACTGATAATATTTGAAACTTATCTCTCTTTTTGTCAGAATGTTTTTAAGAGTATTTTCATAGTTGATGAGCAATTTGATTCATTTTATTTGAGGAGAATCATCCCACCAGAGAACAACAACAGCTTATCTTGAAAAATTAATTTACTTTTTTAAAAAAGCAATCATATTCTGTGAAAAGTAGGAAGAAATTGCAGTGACTCCACTGAGGCCTCAATCTTGAGCATAATATACCCATTGCTCTCCCAGGATTTTCCTATTTTCTGTGACAATCAATGTTATAAAACTTTATGTTTTCATTGCTTGGAAATTCATGAAATGAAAACAAGATAATTTTTTTCTTTTTCTCTACCTGGAGATGTTTATTCGTGGAGCTTCAGGAGTTACTTTGTAACACAGGAGGAATTTTATTCTCTCTGTACTCTTTCTTGAACAGAATATGTGTATGCTTTTTGGGTGAGATTGGGGAGGAACATTTCAGCTATAAGAGATGAAAGAAAAAAGAGACAACTGTCCTCTATATCATAATTTTCAATCCTTGGACAGCCGATTCATCAATGGATCCATCTCACATTTAATGTTTCCAAATTACTGCCAAGGAATGTGAATTACATATATTACCTGGGAAGTTTCCTATTCTATTTTCTCCTAAAATTAAAGGAAATTATTTCCAAAACTTTATTGGTACCATCCACAACATTTGTGCATTGTTTGGATAAAACTGACTTTTCTTTAGCAAGTCTAATGCTAGTTCCTTTTACAGAGTCTCTTTTGTAGTTCGCATTAAAACCAACACAAGAGAACACATCACACATACACAAAAATATGAAAATTGCTTTCATTTGAATTATACAAAGATAAACAGCAACTAATTCTTCTCAAAATCAGTTGTCCAGAGTCTCACCAGGCTCACCTTTCCCTACAAAATAGAATTGTTACATTAAAAAGAGAGTGAGATGTATGGAGAAAGTAACATGGAAACTTACATTACAATCTGTAAAATAGATAGCCAACAGGAATTTGCTGTATGTCTCAGGAAACTCAAACAGGGGCTCTGTGTCCACCTAAAGGGGTGAGATGGGGTGGGAGATGGGAGGGAGATTCAAAAGGGAGGGGGTGTATGTATATTATGTATGATTCATGTTGAGGTTTGACAGAAAGCAAAATTCTGTAAAGCAATTATCCTTCAATTAAAAAATAAATAAATTAAAAAAAGAAAAAACTCAGAAAAAGGTTTTCAAAATCTAGAAGATGGGTTTTTGCTGTTTCAGTAGGTCAAAATTTTCCTTAGGTATAGTTAAAAATTACAACCGAGATATGCTCTGTAAAATACTTTAGTCTTCTGATTACTGTTTTGTTTTTTAAAAATATTTTTGACTTGAGATTATTAGGTAGTTAAAATAGGAAAAAGGAGTCCAAAATGGCAGTAGCTACAAGGTCTATGTTTTCTTTTCCCTTGCTCCCTCCTTCCCTTTCTCCTTTCATATTTTCTTTTTATGGGTCTTACCTGCAAGTGGATTCAGAGGATTCTCATCTAATTGTCATCAGGTTAATTCATTAGTCAATAATTCTTAGACCTAAGATATCAAATTGATCTCCTTTTTAAAACGATAAATTCCACTGAGATGAGAGAGCAATTTTTCTTACTGAGTCACTGTCACTTTTACAAAATGGCCAGTGATGTATTTCACTTCTAGAAGGAAAAACAGAGGATGTGAGAGAGTAGAGGATAAAGTGATCATTACAAACATGAGGATCAAAAAACTGCCTAGTGAAGAATAATTGACGTTTTTCTCCATATAGACTAAATGTTCATTGACTCTGCTTATCCATAAAATATGGTAAATTTCCATGAGCTTCTGCTTGCTGAGACAAATCATAATTTCTTCTAGGTTTTGAATTCAATGTCAAGTCCCTTCATATATCTATTGTTTGAAAGATAGAATTTAAATTCCTATTTTTAAATATAGTGGACTAACTGTATATATATATATATATTTTTTTTTTTTAATATTTGAAACTGAAGTACAGAAAGTAGAGTCATATCCTCTTAATTAGTTGTTTTTGTTTTGCTTTTATTCCCATTCTCTCCTTACTCCCATTTCTATCCTCTCTGCAAAAGCAACTTGGTTGAAGTTTTAATTATGCAAATTGCAAAATATGTAGTACCATTTTGTAACATGTATTAAGCTACAGGCTTGTTCCTTTCTTATTTTAATGTTCACTCAGCACTGTGTTTATGTAAGAGATACCCATGGCTCTCTGCTTGTGTGTAGTCTGTTGCTTATAAAAGCTGCAGAGTATTCTGTAGTGTTGTAGATTATTTTAAAAAAATACTGATTTTAGAAAATGACAGTGAGTCACCTATTTCTCCTATAAGATGTGGCTATAAACTCCGTGGTGTAAAAGAGCAAAAATATCAACAGATCATTTTTACTATTCTGGAACTGAGAAGCTCAAAATGATTTGACAAGGATTGGTTCATTTCAGAGTATCTAAGAAAATCTGTTGATCTGTTTTGCTTGAGTTCGGAGGCCCACAGCTTTCCTTGGATTGTGGTTTCTTTTTTATCTGCAAATTCAGCAGTGTTTCATTTGCCACTCTCTCTCTGCTTCTGAAGATCTGCCTCTGCTTCTGTCCTCATGTCACCTTCTCTAACTGTGACCCTCCTGTCTCTCTCTTTGAATGATCCTTGTGATTACATTGGGCCCCCCTAAATAATTCAGAATAATCTCGCTATCTCAAAACCCTTAACTTGATACTCCAAGGTGATACAGATTCCTCACAAGGCTGTCCATCCCACCAGCTGCAAACTACTCAGACGTAGGATTGTCAAGGACTCAACTCATGTTCAGTAAGCATCCTTCACTGCTATCATTCCTGAAACAATGGTGTTGTATGCAAGTTAGTCACAAGTTCCTGACACTTAAATTCCTCAGACATTATCCTCTCTCCATTTCAGCAAGGTAACCAATTTAGTCCTATCTAGGCAATATTCGATTTCCCATGCCTTCATTTCCTTCTTCCTCCTTTATGCACCTCCATTGCTTAAGTGAGTCTGATCTTTCCTGAAGCAAAGACTGGCTGGTATTGCCTGGAAAATTCTACCCTGAGCACTATTTTTTTAAACAAGCATAAAAATTCCTTATACTGAGGTACATAAGACTTTAGTACCCTTTTAAGATGGGCAAGCATACTCCTATATCAGTAAGAAAAAATGATCATACAAATTGCTAAATGAAATTTGTCTACTGAAATAGCTCATGTACTTACTGCTTAAGAGTTTTGTTCATTTTCTTGGTTGTGCTAACTTTTTGAGATCAGGGACAGCAGCCTTTGAAGATGTCAAAATCATGACTGGACACATAAAAATCCTGCATTTAGATGGGTGTATATAATCTTTACTGATATGCTTAAATGTATAGATTGATTATCAGCTTTACTGCCCCTAGTATGGGTTGACTTTTTCTCTTTCCCCTACTCTGGGGGAATGCAATTGATTCTAATGCATTTTCTTTCAAACAAAATTTTTTATTTCACCTTTGATTGGCTTGTGACTCCTGCTGATTGACAGGCAAGTCTACAGCTGTGGGTTCTCTTTTGAAGCTATTTTATCTTTTCTCTTTGACTCTCTTTTAATTTGATTGGATTCACTCTTGGAGCACCCTGTAGAAAGAACCCTGATTACTCTCTTTTCCACTGTGACTTGGTAGATGGCAAAGCGCACTCAGAGGTCTTATTCCTTCTTTGTTAAGACTGGCTGCCCGTGGAAGCCCTGGGAGTGCTTATCTCGGTTGACAGATAACTGCTCCCAGGTTTAAACTTCAAAGGCAAAACCCAGGCAGCCTCAAAGAAGGAAATTTCAGTCAGCTTCAAGGGGTGAGTGCACTGGTCGTGTGGCGACTTTTGGAAATGTGAAAGACTCACTGAGAATTCATGCTAGCCTCAAGATCTCCAGGTCACTCTCTCACATTTGAGTAGTAATTGCAAGGTCCTGGGAAAGCACCGACTCCTTAGTTCTCTCTACAAGGAGAGTGAGACTCTCAGTGGGAGGGCTGTCATTGAGAGCATGTACTGACATCATAACGAAGGACTCCTCAGAGAGTCTCCAGCTGCAGTAAGAAGGTGGCTCCCCACAGCAATACTCATTAGCTATTGCAGCCCAGCCGGGGGTTTGGTGCCACGACTAGAGAATTCATGTTCGAAACTGACAAATCACATGTATTCAGTAACTATAGATCAAGGTTCCACAAGGTACCCTCACAACTGTGTGTGTGTTTCCTTAAACACAGTAATCTATTAATGCCTATAGCATATTTTTGTAGTCTTGAAGTTAGGATGGCTAGAATATCAAGGAAAAATATTATTCTCATTTTTTCCCCTAATGATGATGACATAATGACAACCCATTCTTGATTACCTCTTCCTTTATTTTTTACACACATAAGCACACACAATTTTAAATGAACTCACTTATGGAGCACACGGTGGAAAAGCCCTGATTATTCCCTTTTTCATTGCTACTGTCTATTTATGAAAGAAAGAGAGAAAGATATTCAGAGTAATCCCCTGTTTCTTAGTGTTCTGAGCCTCTACTTACTCTGTGGTAGGCTTTACCTTTAGTCTGCTTCTTAACCTCTCTAAGCATTATTTGTTTTAAAAAAATGAGCCTCGTTGTAGTTATCAACCTTATATGGTGATTGTAAGGAGTTCAGTTCAGTTTAGTCATTCAGTCGTGTCCGACTCTTTGCAACCCCATGAACCACAGCACACCAGGCCTCCCTGTCCATCACCAACTCTCGGAGTCCACCCAAACTCATGATCATTAAGTCAGTGATATCATCCAGCCATCTCATCCTCTGTCGTCCCCTTCTTCTCTTGCCCTCAGTCTTTCCCAGCATCAGGGTCTTTTCAAATGAGTCAGCTCTTCGCATCAGGTGGCCAAAGTATTGGAGTCTCAGCTTCAACATCAGTCCTTCCAATGAACACTCAGGACTGATCTCCTTTAGGATGGACTGGTTGGATCTCCTTGCAGTCCAAGGGACTCTCAAGAGTCTTCTCCAACACCTCAGTTCAAAAGCATCAGTTTTTCAGTGCTCAGCTTTCTTTATAGTCCAACTCTCACATCCATACATGACTACTGGAAAAACCATAGCCTTGACTAGATGGACCTTTGTTGATAAAGTAATGTCTCTGCTTTTTAATATGCTGTGTAGTTGGTCATAACTTTCCTTTCAAGGATTAAACGTCTTTTAATTTCATTGCTGCAATCACCATCTGCAGTGATTTTGGAGCCCAGAAAAATAAAGTCAGTTATAAAGAGTTAATGAGATAATATTAAGTATTCAATAGAAGTAATTGGTTATTGTTATTGTTCCGTTCCTAATTATTCCCTTTAGAAGTCTCTGGTACAGTATGAACTTGTTTGTGTAGGAGTCAAATCTGGAAAAGAAAAGGAAGGAGGTTAATCTGGCTCTCGTCCTAACAATTGATGCCCATGTTGTCTTTCCCTGTCCTTTTCTTTTAGATTCTTTGAACTTTGGCCTCCTACTTGGTTGCTTTCCACTCCATTTTTAACCTTCACACCCTGGATCTCCTGGGAACCTGGAGGTGTCTCTCAGTACTGGTCCTGACCTTGCCTGACTCTAGTCTCTTGGGCTTTTCTTGCTTGACCAGCAGGGAAATGTCTTTTGTCACCAGCTCTTTCTATGGGGTTCCACTAAAAGAAACTTCAAGCCCCAGTAAATGTTCTCTTCATCTGAAAGTAGAACAGAGAACCAGGTTGGTGGATGGTGAAGTAATGGTATCACATGATACCTGGAATCATCGTACTCTTCAACATGTGGGCTGCTATTAACAGTCTGCTCACTCTACTAGTCTTCTAACTGTATAATGGGTTTCTCTAGAGGCCCTGTTTTACGTCCTACTAGTCCTGCATTTCATGGGGAAAGTCATTATACATCTGAATTTCAATTGTAAATGTTCCCACTTTCCCCCAGGGCTCCTGACACTAACATCTGCATTACTATCAAAATAGCTTCAGGGTTAATGTTGAACCACACTGAACAACCAACTGTTTCTGATGATTTACCCAAAAAGATGCGAATACTTGCATAAGGGCAAGGTCCTAATGCACAGTCTGGTACATAGGAGGCACTCACAATATGGCTTATCATCCCTATTTGAGAAATGATGATAGCTGTTTAGAAATGATATGTGATGAACCAAGACTTCTAAATCTTAATTCTGTGTATTTGTGGTCCAAGAAAATATGGTTAAATAAAATATTAGAAAAGAGGTGTCTGTTACTCCTCTCATGACATGGTGGCCACTGATGACACACGAAGCTTATGCACAGATTTTATTTATGTGTGAGTTCATTCAGTTCCCTCCTAGAATTATCTCTTCTTCCTCTCTACCTTAATATTCAATTATTTCTTCGACTTCCCTGTCCCCCCACACACATGTTCACAAGTTTGGAGCTTAGTTATCAGTCTGAGTTACCTTCAGGCCAACAATTGGGTCCATTTTAACTGCAGCAACTTTAATATACGCTATTGGAGCTAGAATTACCGCGGCTGCTGGCACCAGACTTGCCCTCCAATGGATCCTCGCGGAAGGATTTAAAGTGGACTCATTCCAATTACAGGGCCTCGAAAGAGTCCTGTATTGTTATTTTTCGTCACTACCTCCCCGGGTCGGGAGTGGGTAATTTGCGCGCCTGCTGCCTTCCTTGGATGTGGTAGCCGTTTCTCAGGCTCCCTCTCCGGAATCGAACCCTGATTCCCCGTCACCCGTGGTCACCATGGTAGGCACGGCGACTACCATCGAAAGTTGATAGGGCAGACGTTCGAATGGGTCGTCGCCGCCACGGGGGGCGTGCGATCGGCCCGAGGTTATCTAGAGTCACCAAAGCCGCCGGCGCCCGCCCCCCGGCCGGGGCCGGGAGGAGGCGGACCGGGTTGGTTTTGATCTGATAAATGCACGCATCCCCCCCGCGAAGGGGGTCAGCGCCCGTCGGCATGTATTAGCTCTAGAATTACCACAGTTATCCAAGTAGGAGAGGAGCGAGCGACCAAAGGAACCATAACTGATTTAATGAGCCATTCGCAGTTTCACTGTACCGGCCGTGCGTACTTAGACATGCATGGCTTAATCTTTGAGACAAGCATATGCTACTGGCAGGATCAACCAGGTAGGGGAGCGAGCACACACGACGAGGGGAGCCGGGCGTGCCGGGAGCAGGGAGAGTGGGGGGGGAAGAGGCGCGAGCCGGAAGACCCCGTCCCCCCCGAGAGGGGAGGGAGCCGGGAGAGGGGGGCGGGGTCGGGAAGGCGCACACCGGGCCGGGACACCCGGCCGCTGCCGCCACGGGGGGCGTGCGATCGGCCCGAGGTTATCTAGAGTCACCAAAGCCGCCGGCGCCCGCCCCCCGGCCGGGGCCGGGAGGAGGCGGACCGGGTTGGTTTTGATCTGATAAATGCTCCCCCCCCCCCCGCGAAGGGGGTCAGCGCCCGTCGGCATGTATTAGCTCTAGAATTACCACAGTTATCCAAGTAGGAGAGGAGCGAGCGACCAAAGGAACCATAACTGATTTAATGAGCCATTCGCAGTTTCACTGTACAGGCCGTGCGTACTTAGACATGCATGGCGCTTAGCAGTGACTTCACCTTTTTGAGCAAAGGCTACTGAGGGACATCAATTGTCTATAGACTATCTACATTCTTGCTCCTTCCATTATAGAATAATCACATGGATCACAAGGAAAAATACTGGACACTACTCAACAACTGAATAAAATGCTAACATCTACAAACAGTTAACATACATATTTTATGGTTGGAGAAAACATAGAGGGCTGCATTTTGAGACACTGAGACACGATGGTGGTGAAAGGAGCAGGAATGATTCTATTTCTTCTGGATTATCATCAGTTAAAAATGACTACTGAGTACTTATCACATGCCAGAAAGTGGTCCAGGTAGTAGAGACATAATCAACCTTGAATAAGACGAACAAAGTCCCTGTCTTGGTAGAGTTTGTCATAAAGTCAGGAATGCAAGTTTATAAAAAGGTGTTACTTTTATAATACTAGAGAGTGTTCAATGTTCTGATGTGAAAAGTGGAGGGTTCTAAAGGATCATGTATGAGAAATGCCTAAATATCTATGGGTATTTGTGTGTTTGGAAAGTTGTCAAGGAAAAGTATTTAGAGGAAATACCATCTAAGGTGAAATTTGAAAGATGAGGCAGAAATAGCTAATATAAGGGGTAAAAAGAGGAGCATGTTTCAGGCAACAGAAATAATATGTGAAGACAGGAACGAGAGGGTTGGTGGGGCTACAGTCCATTGGGTCACAAAAGAGTCAGACAGGACTTAGTGACTAAACAACAAAGTCATAAATTTCCACAACCCAATCTCTGGAACCTGAGATAGATTATGTTATGCAAAGGGAATTATAGTTTCAAATGGAATTAAAGTTGCTAATCAGCTGAATTTAAAGAGATATCCAGGACTATGTGGATGAACTCAATGTGATTGCAACAGTCTTTTAAAGAGGAAGGGAGGCAAAACAGGAAGTTGGAGTCAGAGATTTGAAAACGCTACATTGCTGATTTTGAAGATGGAGGAAAGCAGCCATGAACTGAGGGATACAAGAATCCTTACGAAGCTGAGTAAAGCAAGAAATTAAACTCTACCCTAAGAGCCTAGAAGGAATGCAGGCACATTGACATCTTAACTTTGATTCAGAGAAACCTATTTTGGATTTCAGAGCTCCAGAAATATAAACCAACACTGATATGTTGTTCTAAGGCTCTAGGGGTGTGGTAATTTGTTATAGCAGGCATAGGAAATATCTAGGTATCAGTTCAGTTCAGTTCAGTCTCTCAGTCATGTCTGACTCTTTGCAACCCCATGAACCACAGCACGCCAGGCCTCTCTGTCCATCACCAACTCCCAGAGTCCACCCAAACCCATGTCCATTGAGTGGGTGATGACATCCAACCATCTCATCCTCTGTTGTCCCCTTCTCCTCCTGCCCTTAATCTTTCCCAGCATCAAGGTCTTTTCAAATGAGTGAGCTCTTCGCATCAGGTGGCCAAAGTATTGGAGTCTCAGCTTCAACATCAGTCCTTCCAATGAACACATCCAGGACTGATCTCCTTTAGGATGGACTGGTTGGATCTCCTTGCAGTCCAGGGGACCCTCTCCAACACCACAGTTCAAAAGCATCAATTCTTCAGTGCTCAGCTTTCTTTATAGTCCAACTCTCACATCCATACATGACTACTGGATAAACCATAGTCTTGACTAGATGAACCTTTGTTAGCAAAGTAATGTCTCTGCTTTTTAATATGCTGTCTAGGTTGGTCATAATAGAGATGGAAAAAACAGAGATATTTGAAAGATATTTCAATGGCAGGAGTGAAATATAGGGTTCAGTTTTATAAGCAAGAGGAAAGTGAGTTAACAAGAGTTAGTTCTTCCCCCATTCAAATAAAAAAAAAGGTTTTCTAGTGTTTTATCATTACAGTTGGAGAAATCCTCATACTAATACGACCTATAACAATAAATTCAACTAGTGTATTTGACTCAAAGTAACAGTGAATAATATTAAGACATTAAAGACAAAGATGGATACATTTGGTACAAATGATTAATTATTTATTTCTCTGGGTATTTTAGCATCAATACTTCATTAGATTGATGACAGATTCACATAGTTCAGATATTGATATTCTGCCAATTGCTACATATAATTAAATAAAATTAAACATTAGATTTTAAGGCATATAAGTAACAGCTTCCATAAGGTTGTAAAATGTTACATGTTCTAGGAAAGCCCTGTGGCTCTAAGGATTGACAGACATTACTTAGATAAGAAAAGAAAATAAGACTATTTGGGAAACTTGGTGAGATTTAATTTAGCTGGAAAGAAAATAAATAACAGACATGTAGCTCAGAAACTAATACTTAATATTACTTTAGAATTCAATAAGCCTATCTGGCAACTATTCAAAACCAGGCTACTCACCTCTTTTTTAAAAACTATTCCATACTCATCTTTTCTCGCTCCTTTCCCAAAACTACTCTTTTTCTTCTCTATGGTTCAATGATGTGTCAATTCTCCTATATTATGTTTCATATCCTTCACTAAATTACAACTATTTATACACCTATTTTTCCTTTTCATTATATTTTTAACCACTTGAAGGCTAGAACTGGGTCCAGTGTTTCTTTCATGTTTGTCACAGAATCCAGCACAATGCCTTATATAAAAACCTAGTGAGTGACCGAAAAGTAACGGATGTGTGTCAAGGGCTTGATTCCAAGTTCATAATTATCTGATATAAACTTGAGGAAAGTCATTTCATATCTTTGAGTCTAGTTTTCTATCTGACTCATGACTTCAGTCTCATGACACAAGCAACGCTATTACACTTAAAAGAAGCAAGTATATTTGGATGAAGAGAGATCTGTCATAAGTCTGTTTAACTTATTACACAGGAGAAGGGGGCAGGAGAGGAGGAAATGATTAGACAGCATCGCAACTCAATGGACATGAATTTGAGCAAACTCCAGGAGACAGTGAAGGACAGGGGAGCCTGCTGTGCTGCAGGCCAAGGGGCTGCAGAGTCAGACGTGATTTAGTGGCTGACCAACACCACCAAAACTTACCACAGGAGTCACCATTCAGTTAATGAAGGATGTTGATGAGACACCAGAGGGAAGAAAGCATTTGGGTGGAAACTGAGATGTCTAATAGAAATTTGATTACATTTCTTGCAGTTATATTATGTTAATTTCTTCCCTGTCTCCCCATGCAGTTTCCAGTTAAATATTATTTTTCTCTTAATGTTTCATGGAGTTGGATCTATTTCTAGGATACCTCAAAGCTCTGAGTCTGGCCCAGATATGGGTACTGGGCAAGTGTAAAAATCAAGGTGGAAAATCAAAGTATACAGTTTAAAGACGTAATAAATGTTTGAGGAAATTTATCTGCTTGTTACTCTTATATTTTATATTTTTTAAGAAAAAAAATTTACACAACATTTCATTTTATTTGGATGCTAGTCAAGACAGGAGACTTTTGAGCATTATTTCAGGTAAACTGGAAATATCAGGTCATTTTTACTGCCAGCCAGTTCTTATGGTATTTTGTTCCATGAATTTTTGTATTTTTTGTTGGTAGTGAGGCTGATGAGGATTCTGCTACCACTTTTGGCCTATATATGATTGAGATTGAAACTGAAAACTAAGGTATTATGTTCAGTGAAAGAGAAATGAAAGTTGCTATGTTGAGGAAATAAAACAGATTTTTCCCTTCCTAGGCCAGTCCCATAAAATTTCTTACATCTCTAGCTTCTTCTAAGATTTCATTAGAGACCAGAATATGCTACTGTAAAGTTCTTTAGGTTTTTGTTTTCAAGTTGCTGGTGTTGCTAGAGTTCCTATAGTAGAAAGCCATAGAGATTTGTCCTAAAGCAATAACAGTGATATTGTCCTAAAGCAATATCCCTGGTGGCTCAGAGGTTAAAGCGTCTGCCCGCAATGCAGAAGACCCGGGTTCATCCCTGAGTCGGGAAGATCCCCTGGAGAGGGAAATGGCAACCCACTCCAGTACTCTTGCCTGGAGAATCCCATGGAGGGAGGAGCCTGGTAGGCTACAGTCCATGGGGTCACAAAGAGTTGGACACGACTGAGCGACAAAGTACTAATAACAGTGAAAAGAAACATTGACACACAGATATCATGATCTGGATGCCATTTAAAAAACTACTCTGTATTGATATTTATTGTGGACATCAAATATCTTCTTGTTAAACCTGATCCCTACTTGACATTGAAGAAGACTGGCCATTTTTCAATAATGTGAATGTTCACATGTCACAACAATGGAGATCAAGAGAAGACACTAACAGCACCTCAGAAATTCACTCCCCTTTCTCAGAGGTAACAACTAGTCAGACATTTATCACCACAGATTAATTTTGCTTGTTTTTGAGCTTTGTATGAAAGAACTTATACCTATGAGTGCTGGAGTTTGCATATTATGTCAGTGAGTCCTATCCATGTTTGCATGTAACAGAAAGTCATTCATTGTTTTTGTATTGTGTCATCTGTTTTATAAAACTACCATAATTTATGTATTAATTCTACTATGAATGGAAATTAGGGTTGCTTATAATTTTAGCATATTTCAAATAATGGTGCTATGACCATTTTTTTGTTGTTTGGTGAACATATGTACACATTTGCTACTCCGAAGAATTGATGCTTTTGAACTGTGGTGTTGGAGAAGACTCTTGAGAGTCCCTTGGACTGCAAGGAGATCCAACCAGTCCATTCTGAAGGAGATCAGCCCTGGGATTTCTTTGGAAGGACTGATGCTAAAGCTGAAACTCCAGTACTTTGGCCACCTCATGCGAAGAGTTGACTCATTGGAAAAGACTCTGATGCTGGGAGGGATTGGGGGCAGGAGCAGAAGGGGACAACAGAGGATGAGATGGCTGGATGGTGTCACTGACTCGATGGGTGTGAATCTGAGTGAACTCTGGGAGTTGGTGATGGACAGGGAGGCCTGGCATTCTGAATTCATGGGGTTGCAAAGAGTCGAACGTTACTGAGCAACTGAACTGAACTAAACTGATATAGCCAGGAGTAGAATTGATAGTTCACAGGATATGTATATGCTCAGATATACCCAGATACAGCCAAACTATTTTCCAAATTGGTTGCATGAGTGGTGGCGGTGGTTTAGTAGCTAAGTCTTGTCCAACTCTTGCGACCCCATAGCCTGTAGCCTGCCTAGGTCCTGTTTCCATGGGATTCTCCAGGCAAGAATACTGGTGAGTTGCCATTTCCATGGGTGCCAGAACTAAAATCAGTTGAGCTAGATAAACACTTAGGGAGCAGGGTCTAAGAAGGTTCTCATACTCAGGGTTGACCTTCTACTTGCATGACCTTGAGGAGACACTCATTCTTTGGATCATGCAAGTGAGAATGAACTCTGACAGTGAGTGTGTGCTTACATTTTGTGCCCTAGTTGCATTTATCTCACCCTAGTCCTGGCCCTGGTTTCCACCAATTTAGAATCATTTAAGAAATCTATTAGAATTTCAGTTTTATTCCTACTTCATTAATTTCTATTATTTAAAAGTTTATTTTCTCCACCCTCTTCTGGGGAGGATTTAACTTGCTATTTCTCTAATTTTTAAAGATAGATTTTTAATCATAATTTTTAACTTTTTTCCATATACTAATATATGCATTTAAGGCAATATGTACTCAGTCACTCGGTTGTGTCTGACTCTTTGCTATCCTGTGGACTCTTCTGTCCATAGGGTCATCCTGGGAAGAATACTGGAGTGGGTTACAATTACATTCTCTAGGTGACCTTTCTGACCCAAGGTTCAAACCCAGGTCTCCTAAGTCTCCTACGTTGGCAGGCAGATTCTTTACCACTGATCCACCTGGAAAGCCCCACATTTAAGGCTATATATTTCTTTAAATTTTTGCCTTATTTATATCCTACAATTTAATATATTTTCTGTTATACATGGTGAATTCTTATTTGGTTAGTGGGTTAATTTGGGGGTATGCTAATACCCTGCAAACTTTAGGAAGTTTTCCAGTTCTTTTTTTGTTGTTGTTCTCCACTTGCAGTTTAATTTCTCTGTGGTCAAAAACAAGATTTTACAATTTTAATTCTTTGATCTTTGTTAAGACTTGCTGGAAGACCCAGGATATGGTAAATTTTGGTAAATGTCCCATAAAAATATTGTATATTCTGCATTGTTGTAGTGTAATGTTCTATAATTATACACTAGGTTAATTAGCATTTTTAAAGTTAATTAGCATGTTTTTCAGGGATCTTATGTGTTTACAGAATAATTTTTCTAATCGTTCTTTCATATATTTAAAAATCTAAAATACTAGTGGATTTATCTATTGCACCTCTTAGTTCTCACTTGCTTTATATATTTTAAAGCCATGTTGCTTTAAATGTATACAATTAGAATTGCTAAATACTACTATTGAATTCCCTTTAAAATTTTGAAAAATTCAAGTGTATCTTTAATATGCTTTTTGTGGCCAATGATATTTTTCTGTAAGTAGAACAGTTTTTTTCTGGTATATCTTTTTTATTCTCTAACTTTCAGACTTTATGTGTATTTCTTTCAACTTCTATTTTGTGGTGATCTTCTAGTTAGGTATGTAATTATTGAGCTTTCCCAGGTTGCTCAGTGGTAAAGAATCCCACCTGCCAATGCAGGAGATACAGGAGACTGAGGTTCGATCCCTGGGTCACGAAGATTTTCTGGAGCAGGAAATGTCAACCCACTCCAGTATTCTTCCCTGGAAAATCTCATGGATAGAGGAGCCTGGTGGGCTACAGTTCAAGGGGTCACAAAGACTTGGACATGACTTTGTGACTGAGCAACATGCATGAGTGTAGTTATTGACGTATTTAAGTCTAACTATAAAATCTTAAAATCTTGGTATATTATTTTCTATTTACACCATATTCATTTTATCCCTTATCCTTTTTTGCTTTCTTTTGACTTGATCAAAAGTATTCCTCTTATTATTAAGTTTGGTATAATGTTATTCTTCTTCCCCTAAGACACTCATTTGTCATTGTAGATTTTAACTCCATTTATCACAATCTATTTATTCGTCTCAACTTTAAAATTAGACAAGCAAAAATATAGACATCTCCTCCTTTTAACCCCCTAACTCAGATCGTTCATGAAGTAACACACCAGAAAAGGCCTGGCTATTTTTGATGAAGCAGAATCAGGAAATAGAAGGAAAGAAAACAAATAACTTATTTTAAAAGATGAAAATATTATATGTTTGTGAATATGGATTAGTGAAATATCATACAAAATAGCCTGAAAGTTTCTCTGTGAATTAAGAGGCAAGATATCTGATTGAAACTGAAGGGAATTATTGTGGAATATGAAGTATAAAGTTATTAGTTTTGTTTAGAAATGACACTTTTGAGAAACTGGGGAGAGAACAGAACTAGGAGCCAGAAAAAGAGTTGCTGAGCTCTGCTGAAAACCCATCTGGAGACCAAATAATTGGCAAAAATTCACACAAGTGGATTACCTTGTCTAACTATTCATAAATCTGTGAACAGCAAAAGATAGATAATCTGAAAATGATTTTGAAGTGAAGGAATGAGAATGTTGGGATACTAGCAAAAACATTATTGCAAAGAAAAGAAAAAAAAAGCTACCAGGATTCAAACAAAGAGAGAAAATGACACAAATCTATGAAGAAGAATAGCAGACTACAAGTGGAGGGAAAGATAACCCATTGTCCATCATGAGTGAAAGAACAGGAGTGAGAGACCAAAATGGGCAGGAGATACGGTAAGATGATTATGTTCTGGATTTTATGATTTCATATAACAGTGTGAGAGACCATATTTATAGTATTGGTGTGAAAGTGATTTAGAGGGAGTGGGATTGTGGTAATGAAATTGATACTGAAGTCAACCAGCTTTCATGCTATTTTTTAGAAAGATTATCCATATATAGAAATTACTCAGTTGATGCTCGTTGATTTTACTGGGAGGAAAGAACTCTGATCCAACCAGTCCATTCTGAAGGAGATCAGCCCTGGGATTTCTTTGGAAGGAATGATCTGAAGCTGAAACTCCAGTACTTTGGCCACCTCGAGTTGACTCATTGGAAAAGACTCTGATGCTGGGAGGGATTGGGGGCAGGAGGAGAAGGGGACGACAGAGGATGAGATGGCTGGATGGCATCACGGACTCGATGGACGTGAGTCTGAGTGAACTCCGGGAATTGGTGATGGACAGGGAGACCTGGCGTGCTGTGATTCATGGGGTCGCAAAGAGTTGGACACGACTGAGCGACTGAACTGAACTGAACTGAAAGAGCTCTGAAAGCTAGGTTTTGAAGTCCAAAGAGAATGATAGGAGTAGTCAAGACTGTAGAGAAAAATGTCAATCAAAAGAATAAATGATAGCAAGCTCAGTCATCATGAGCTTCAAGGAAAGAGAGATTTTTGCATAAAGTGAAGTGAAGTTGCTCAGTTTTGTCCGGCTCTGAGACCCCATGGACTGTAACCTACTGGGGTCCTCTGTCCATGGGATTTTCCAGACAAGAGTACTGGAGTGAGTTGCCATTTCCTTCTCCAGAGGATCTTCCAGACTCAGGGATCAAACCCAGGTCTCCTGCATTGTAGGCAGACACTTTACCATCTGAGCTACAAAAATACTTGAGAGCTAGGAGATTATTGACACCAGGCAATCATGATCTTTGGGTGTGAAAGTACAAAAATGTTTCACTTGACTGGGAACAAGGGAAGAGACATTTTCAAGGGAGGTCCAGGTTTCAAATCTAACCAGGTAACAGAATTTTTCTGTGAAAAGATTAAGGATACAGAGCATAATGGTAAGAGCATGAGGGTTCAGGCAGCTACTGTTGAAAAGGAGAAGCCAACTGTGAAAGGAGGAACTGAACTGGAGAAGATGGTTATGCAATGTGATACTAAGTGAGAGGATCTCTAAAAGAGGGCCTTGAATTTGGGTTGGTGGCTAACAATAAGAGGAAAGAGAAGTATAACTGAAGTCATTATCCTCAGGTTCTTGCTCTTATTAGAATAGTAAGCAACATTCTTTGGTAAGTATGCAAGTGAACGACACTGGGTATTTATGTTTCAAGAGAATTCTCTCTGGGCTTTCAGGAAGGAAGAAATATAGCAATACTTTAATGCAGACATATTCTTTAAGAGACTTCATTAGACTAATGGAATGACTAACAAACTAAAATTTTTGGTCGTGTCCGACTCTTCGCGACCCCATGGACTGCAGCCTACCAGGCTCCTCTGTCCATAGGATTTTCCAGGCAAGAGTACTGGAGTGGGGTGCCACTGCCTTCTCTGTAATAAAAGGTCATCTCCAGGCAAAATGTCTAAAGCGCCACCTGGTGGCTTTCAGCTATATGGTTTAAAGTACTACATGCAACGAAGAGTGGCGCTTTAGAGAGAGGAGAGATGGGTAGGTTGCGAGCAGAAATTAAAGGAAACACAGAGAACCAGAACTACTAAAGTGGAAAACTTGCCATCTTACTCTCCAGCCACCCCAGTTAACAAGGTGGCAAAGTGAGCTGTGAACATATGTCAAACATCAAGATTAACGGTCTCACTTCTGCACCTTTTGTATTCATGCTCCTTTACCACGTGACTTTACAGTTTCACTAAAAAGGCAGGTTTTATTTCCTTGCTTATGGATTATGACATGCTTTGCCAGAGGGATGTTAGGCTTGAAAAGGCACGTGAGGTTTTTTCCACTTCCTTCCTTGCTCCTTTGCCTTTGTTGTGAGAACAGCTCCATCCCTAGTGGAGGATGGAGACTCAGGAAGAAGAGCGATGTCACTCCAGTTGTTCCAGCCCAGGCCATCATTTCTCAGATGACCCACAGCCAGTGCCAGACTTGGGATAAATAAAGTTAATTGTATGCCTCTGAAAAAAAATCTTTCGGAAGAACATAGATTAGATCTTCAGAAAATTATACAGAAATTGAGTTGGCTTTTTGATTTCTGGTTAGTTTACTTTTATTGGATTCACTTGGAACATGTTGACAGAGGATGGGTGACATCCTTTGAGTTTAGTAGCAAATAAGCAATGTGGAGGATTTTATGTGATAAGATCTCCTTGTCAAATCTTAATGAATCTCTTAATGAATTCTCTTCTCTTAGTGAAATCATAATGTTCAAGGTGACTAGAAAGACTATGGGGTCATTGCAGAGGGTTGAGAACCTTATAAAAACCCGCCCAAATCTGACTGGAAGGAGCAAAGCCTAGGAAATTCTCTTTACTCTGGATAAAGTGTCCACCATCCTGCATTAGTCACAACCAGTATGTCATTTTGCAGTGTGTCTGTGTTTGGGGAAATGATATACTTCATAATTTTACTAATGTTTATAATGTGGACTGACATTGTGTTAAAATTTGAAAGCAAAGTTAATATTCTTCCCCTCCCAACCCATTCTATTATGCTTGGCCAATCAAATTCTCAAAAGCAATAAGTGGCAACACATAACTTTTGAACTGTGGTGTTGGAGAAGACATTTGAGTGTCCCTTGGACTGCAAGGAGATCCAACCAATCCATCCTAAAGGATATCAGTCCTGGTGTTCATTGGAAGGACTGATGTTGAGGCTGAAACTCCAATACTTTGGCCACCTGATGCGAAGAGTTGACTCATTGGAAAAGACCCTGATGCTGGGAGGGATTGGGAGCAGGAAGGGAAGGGGACGACAGAGGATGAGATGGCTGGATGGCATCACTGACTCGGTGCACATGAGTTTGGGTGAACTCCAGGAGTTGATGATGGACAGGGAGGCCTGGCATGCTGTGATTCATGAGGTTGCAAAGAGTCGGACATGACTGAGTGACTGAACTGAACTGAGCTGATGATGCAAAGGCATTTTATTAGGTATAAATGAAAATAAATAATTTCATATTTATACTCTACTGATAAATATAAAGCTCATATTTTATATTATGTTAAAAATTTAAAAAGAACAAATCCTTGAAGACTATTTTTGGATTGTTATGTAAGTCCTGACAGATTAAGAAAGTCATTATTTTTCTTCCTATACTGCTTATACATTTTCATCAATCTGCATCTTTAATTATTTGCTGTTTTCTTTTTCCCCTATTTTATTGAGAAACAATGACAACATTGCTCTATATGTTTAAGGTGTATCGTCCTACTTTCTTAAAACAATGAAACTATATTATCTTAAACTGAAAAAATTATTTAAAAATTTTTAAATAGTCTGAGGAAAAAGGCAAGAACATCAGTTTGGTAATAAATACTATTTGTGCAAAGGGACTGTTACTAAATAGACCATGAGTTGTTCAAACTGTATTTTGTATGAAACCCTTATACTGATTTTTACTTCATTTAAGAGGGAGAAGAATGAAAACTACCTTTGTTATTAAATAAAGCTGAATAACCTTCCTTTTTTCTTCTATTGACAAACCAAAGAATTGCATGTATCTCAAACCATTTCTTACAATTTAAGGTAAAGAACAGAAGGGGAGTCACGTGTACTGTGTCCAAGAAATAATCATTAACGGAGTAAATGAAACAGTTTGAGAAAAAGAAGAAATTCCAAAATAAAACAGAACATCAGAAGATTTGGAGTTGTGACTAATTTATTTTTAAGTTATGTGAAACCCTATAGTAGTGCACAGAACATCCAACAACAATTAGGAAACTGTTAGGATATGGAAATTACCAAGGATGCATTATGACTGCAGCTATTGAAGACATATCGTAAAGAATAAAAAACAGGATTTCTTGTTTAGAGATTTTTCTTTTTCAGTATGTATTTAGATAAGAGTAAGAACAACAAAATTAAAGGAGTAATATGATGTAAAAATTGCAAGGAAGTACAGAGTAAAGCAAATGCCTTTAAACAGGAAATGTACAAATTGAAGCTTAACAGTGCAATCATCTTAAGAAATCATTTCCTTTCTATTTAATTGAATTTCTAGATTATAAACTATTTCTCTGCTAATGCATAGATAGTTTTTCTCACTTTTTTTTGTAGTAACACATAACACAGACCAATGGAAAGCAAAGAATGCCTCATACTACCTACAAACAGAAATAAAAATAAGGCATGGTGTTGAGGAAGTTGACAGGAAGAAGACTTCAGAGATACTTAATCTCTAACAATTTTTTTCATCTTTTGAATAACATGTACTTTAGGAAATAAGAATAGTGCAGACTTTACAAGGTTAAATGGGATAACAGGCCAATCACCTTACTCAAGACCTCCATGTGCCACTTGAGTTAACGCCTAACAGAAAACCTTGCCCTCTCCATGCCCTCTCTAATCTCTTCTTTCCCTTAAGAAACTAGGGAAGAAGAGAAAGGTCTTTTGTCTGTAAAAGCATCACTTGAAGAACATCCATAAATTCACTGAAGTAAGAAAGAGGCAGAAGACATTAGCCACGAAGCAGGTTAGTCAGGGTGTAGGACAAATCAGTTTGAGTCACCTTGGAGCCACCAACCAAGGACAAAAGTAGGACAAAAGACTAGCATAAGTAGGCAGAGAATGGGAATATCAGTCCAGAAAGAGGAGGTCAGTCTTTAGAGAATCGAAGCTCAAACAGATATTCTTTTGTTGCAACAAGAGTGGGGATCTTGTCAGGCTTAAAGAACACCCTTAACGGATACAAACTGTGCCAAACATAATACCGTGAATCCTCTAGCCTAGGATGAGTACAGAATCTTAAGGGACTCTACCTGGGGTAGAGAGTCACTCAGAGCTGTCATCAGTGGACAGAGGTGAATCTTCTTTAGAGATTCGATGACCCAGAAATTTCTGTTTGTGGTCACATCTCCTGGGAGATCAAAATGATTCTAGATCCCAGCTTCAGCCATTTCATGCAGTTCACTTTCAACAATGTTCAAATACCATTAAAAATCTTTTTTTATTTTTTTAAGACTGTGGAAATTTTCAGTAAAATGGAAACAAATTGCTATAAGTAAACCATTTGTCACAGTCTGATTACTTTGCAGCCACTCTGGGAACACCAATTTGTCATGCTAGATCAAGATAACCACAGCCTGACTAGAGGAAATGGCTTTTTGCCTACTAGTTGTGATTTTTTTTAAGCGTTCACCCAGAGAGACGTGCTACATGGAGCCTTCACGTTCCACTCCAGCTGTGTGACCGAAGAGGAAAGCTAAGGCATTAAGAACAAATGCACCATCTAAAAGCATTTAAAGGCAAAATGATTAACTATGGTTAAATATAAAATTCTGGGCTGGAAGCAAATATACATTTAGAGTACAATATTTCATTGTGTATGTTTAAGTTATTTAAATGAAAAAAGTGAAAGAAGTATTATTCAGTTGGAAAAAGAAAGATGGAAAATAATAAAATAAATGATTTTGCCTACATTAGTTTCTTAGCACAAAGTAGGCACTTAAGAGATGCTTGGTAATTTGTTAGTTGCTTGATATGAAAAAAGGACCAGCTTGTCCTTTTATCTTTACTGGATTTTGAAACTGAGAAGGTTTTGAAAATTTGATTGTTTAATCACATGATCTGAAACAGTGTAAGCATAATTTGGGTTTAAAGAGAAGGCAAGTATTCAATATGCCTCTCTTTTTTTGTTTGTTTGTTTGAATAATCAAATTGCAATAAAAATGACATTAAGCAATAAGTAAGAACTGGGCTTCCAAGGTGGCACTGGTGGTAAAGAATCGGCCTACCAATACAAGAGACACCAGAGATGTAGGTTTGACCCCTGGTTTGAGAAGATCCCCAGGAGGAGGGCATGGCAACCCATTCCACTATTCTTGCCTGGAGAATCCCATGAACAGAGGAACCTGGCAGGCTACAATCCATAGGGTCACAAAGAGTCAGACACCACGGAAGCAACGAATCACCCACACAAGCAAGAACTACAACTTGCTGGAATAGCTATAGCACAGGTCAGAAACTCTTTAAATCATATCTCTTCTTAAGGATGCTGAAGAATGCTGCTAGATTCTCTTCTGCAGCTCTAAAATCTCACCATGATAACAGTCACTTTTCCCTAAGATCACCAATCATGTCATTACTGCTCACAGTTAAATTTGGAATAGTAAATTCACTCTTAACTTTGTTAATGCTATAAAGATAAAACTGTTAGCAAAGGCAATCAAGTCTTTTTGTAATAGGCTATTTGTCCAGTGATGTTGGCTATCTCAACTACATTTTGCATACACCTTTTTATATATTATTGAAAACATTTTCATAGTCAAACCTGAATGAGTGGTCTGTAAAATAAATGTCAATATTTTTAATCCATTTATTCTCACTCAGATTTTCTTCAGATTTTTCTTTTTTTTTTTACATTTTGATGGAGATAGGTGCCTTCTTGACACAGGGTGCTACTTTTGAATCACTTGATCTTGTACTATTAAACTCAGATATTATCATATTCTAACCAAATATATATCTTATTTCATTGGGCCTTAGTGGTAAATCTTTTTGAGACTCATTTCAGGAGCTAATTTTGAAACACAAATATCCTCTAAGCCTTATAAATTTATTTACCTTTTGGTCTTGGGATTTGAGAATTCACAGGAGTTTAGTGGATAGAGGTTGCAGTGGAAGGAGAGGGAGAAATTATTTCCCATTAAAGTCACTGTCATTAGCTTTGTAACCCCCCTTTTTGTGTCCACTGTATCACTCTACATATCATGAAAATACTCTTTCTTGTAGAGGTTTTATCTATAATCAGAGCCTCTGTTATTATGGTTAGTAGCCTAAAAACATCTATCATTTAATATAACTTACAAAGTTGTTTAGTCTCAATAATTCTCTAATATATAACTATGTAATTGCTACCTATGTATTTATTGATCTATCACTCTACCATGTATGTTTGAATCACAAATATTTTTAAGAATATCATCTATTTATTAGAAATTTGAGTTAAAAGAACTTAACTCAAATAGTGTTTTCAAAAATTTTTCCCCCTCATTTTTTAAAAAGCAGTTCACAACAAAATTGAGAGGAAGGTCCAGAGATTTTCCATACACCTAGTGCAGGTACAAATGCCTGATGTCGTTTATTATTAACATCACTTACCTGAATGGCACATTCTTTATGAAGCTGAGAACCACATAAGGTTTTTGTAAGTATTGAAAAAGGTAATGAATATAGAATGCTTAGAACTGTGCTTAATATGTAGTAAATTCTCAATAAATGTTATATATGATGACGATGATGATAAAACTGACACTTTAATAGACACTTGGACATTAACTCTTACAGTTTATTAAAATTTCAGTAAAGAACTTTCATATCACAACAGAAATAGATTTTAGATTTATTTTAGCACTTGTTCCTTCCAGTAATAAATCAGTAACAAGTAGGTTTCCATAGGTTTTTAAAAATTCTCCATAAGGTTTTAGATATATTCTCTCTGTATATAGCACATCTTTCCATTAATTGTGTTAAAAGTGCTAGCTGTCAAGGAATTGCCAAGGAAGACAAAATTTACCTCTCGGAAACTTCCCCAATATACTTGTTAATGCTCAGTGATCTATGGAGCCTTTTAGACCTGGAGCCTTATATACCTTATATACCATGTACGGATGTGAGAGTGGGACCATAAAGAAGTCTGAGCACTAAAGAATTGATGCTTTCAAATTGTGGTGCTGGAGAAGACTCTTAAGAGTCCCTTGGACAGCAAAAGGATCAAACCAGTCAATTCTAAACGAAATCAACCCTGAATATTCACTGGGAGAAATGATGCTAAGGTTGAAGCTCCACTACTTTGGCCACCTGATGAGAAAAGCTGACTTATTGGAAGAGACTCTAACACTGGGAAAGATTGAAGGCAGGAGGAGAAGAGGGTATCAGAGGATGATATGTTTGGATGGTATCACCAACTTGATGCACACAAGTTTGAGCAAACGCTGGGAGACAGTGAAAGACAGGGAAGCCTGGCAAGCTGCAGTCCATGGGGTCTCAGAGTTGGACACAACCTCGCAACTGAAGAACAATGTACCTAGAGGACTGGGAGGTTAGCAAAAGGCTTATGTTTAAATTTTAGGAGCAGCCCTTCAAGATCTTAGTTCAATAGGACCCAACTCCTATTCAGGTGGTTCTTTATGTAAGCTCCATTATTTTAGGCACTGGGGAATATACCAGAAGACTTGTTAACAAAAATACTTGATTTTTAGCTATGAGGAAGGAAATACCTGGAAAATTCTGCCAGTCAAAATAGGTGGAATAATAATACCAATAACTCCTGGGATGTAAATGACTTTAAAAATATTTCTGAAGAACAGTCATGATTCATTTAGAATGCTTTGGGCATTTTAAAATACCCCTGTGAATTTTTACTTTGACATCTGGAAAAACAAACTCCAAGTTCTATGACGCCTTCCTCAGTCTGAATGCTAAGCTGGATGGAAAACGGTACCTGTTCAGAATGGCATTTTCTCTATTCTTATAGTATTTTAAATATTTTCAGTTTTCTTTAATATCCTATCCTAACATTCTTGTATTTTAAGCAATCTAGAAAATTAGCATAGAATTTCCAGTAGGATATTAAGTTAATGGTGAAGTCATTTGGATAAAGCACTACCTTAAAGCAAAAAAAAAAAAATAAATAAATCTGTCTATTTTAATGAAATAATATTACTTCAGTATTTTGAAAGTTAAATCATGCCTTATTTTCCTTGAGGTAGAAAATATATTGAATCCCCCAAATTAATAAAGAAACTAAATAGGTAGGAACATGTAAGGAGAAAAGATCTATATAAGAAAGACATAAGAAATTCTCAGGCTTTATATTTCTACCTGACATTAACCATTGCTCTGAAAAATATCTCTGCCATAGATTTTCACTCTCTCTCAAAATTACTGACATGCCTGGAGAAATATCAATAACCTCAGATATGCAGATGACACCACCCTTATGGCAGAAAGTGAAGAGGAACTAAAAAGCCTCTTGATGAAAGTGAAAGAAGAGAGTGAAAAAGTTGGCTTAAAGCTCAACATTCAGAAAACGAAGATCATGGCATCTTGTCCCATCACTGCATGGGAAATAGATGGGGAAACAGTGGAAACACTGTCAGACTTTATTTTTTGGGGCTCCAAAATCACTGCAGATGGCGATTGCAGCCATGAAATTAAAAGACGCTTACTCCTTGGAAGGAAAGTTATGACCAACCTAGACAGCTTATTCAAAAGCAGAGACATTACTTTGTCAACAAAGGTCCATCTAGTCAAGGCTATGGTTTTTCCAGTGGTCACGTATAAATGTGAGAGTTGCATGTATGGATGTGGAGTTGGACTGTGAAGAAGGCTGAGCGCTGAAGAATTGATGCTTTTGAACTGTGGTGTTGGAGAAGACTCTTGAGAGTCCCTTGGACTGCAAGGAGATCCAACCAGTCCATTCTAAAGGAGATAGTCCTGGGATTTCTTTGGAAGGAATGATGCTAAAGCTGAAACTGCAGTACTTTGGCCACCTGATGGGAAGAGTTGACTCATTGGAAGACTCTGATGCTGGGAGGGATTGGGGGCAGGAGGAGAAAGGGACAACAGAGGATGAGATGGCGGGATGGCATCACCAACTCGATGGAAGTGAATCTGAGTGAACTCCGGGAGCTGGTGTTGGGCAGGGGGGCCCGGCATGCTGCAATTCATGGGGTCAAAAGAGTCAGACATGACTGAGTGACTGAAGTGAACTGATTTAGTGGTTTGAAACTCTTTTTATTTTAAACTAAATATCAGCTTAAAAAAATTTCTGTCCAAAGTCAAAATGAATGTCATCACAGAGAAAAATAAGTTAATGGTGAGAAAAGTATAGTTAGAATTATGGTGTAAATGAGGTGAGTTGTATCCTACACAATGTACACTGGCATTTATTTTTGTGATAAAATAAATCAAGTATAAAAGGCCTGTGCTCTTCATCTTAAAAAAAGATTTATTTGGTTACAGGCATGATGCATCTTGACTACTAATGGCTTAACAAGTGTAGTTAAGGTGCCATGTTAGAAATGCCTGTGATTAACTGCGGTGCTGGAGAAGACTCTTGAGAGCCCCTTGGACTGCAAGGAGATCCAACCAGTCCGTTCTGAAGGAGATCAGCCCTGGGATTTCTTTGGAGGGAATGATGCTAAAGCTGAAACTCCAGTACTTTGAGCACCTCATGCGAAGAGTTGACTCATTGGAAAAGACTCATGCTGGGAGGGATTGGGGGCAGGAGGAGAAGGGGATGACAGAGGATGAGATGGCTGGATGGCATCACCGACTTGATAGATGCGAGTCTGAGTGAACTCTGGGAGATGGTGATGGACAGGGAGACTGACGTGCTGTGATTCATGGGGTGGCAAAGAGTCAGACACAACTGAGTGACTGAACTGAACTGAACTGAACTGAACTTTCTACAAAGTTTACTAAAATGAGATTTTAATCAGGGCTCTTTTAGCACATCACTGTGTACAATCATTCCTTTAAAACCAATAAAAGCATAAAATTATCTAAACACTGGTTTAATTTCTACTAGTAAAATGGGAATAGATACACAAGAGAAAGTAGATAACTACTTTTGCCTTTAATGAACACAAGTTTGGAATTAATTCCCCAGACTTTTCACTTTTCCCAGAATTCTCAGTTATACTCACAAAGTCCTAGAAGAACCTTGCTATATCTAAGATCATATGGAATATTTCCCACTTTGAGCACTGCATGAGGCTAGCAAAATGATGAAGTATTCTGAAATAACATTTGACTTTTGAGTCTGCTATTTGGTTCTACATGATACTGATCAACATTTTTACTAGGTTAGCAACAAAACAGCATCATTGATCGGCACTATTTAAATGTATCCAAAATAGTTCATTTTTTTTTCCTTTTCTGTTTTCTTCTTCTTTTTCTTTTCTCACCTGATGAATTGCACTGGGTCATTTTTAAATTAGACAGGATAGTAGGTAGGACCTTGGGGGTACATCCATCTGCATTTTTAAACTACATCTCTTGAATCACAGGCAACTTATGGAAGAAGAAGTGAATAGTGTGATTCTTTCACTGTACCTGTTGGAAGTTGAATTTGCAAATAGAACAGTAAGATACTATTTTCATAGTTAGTGAATTACTTCTCACGCCTAACACTGCTGATAATCACTTGATAGACTCAGCTTCTGAATGTTCTTGGTTCAAGATTAGATCTGTTCTATCCTGGAAACTGACTGCCAACTATGCAAGAAATTATTACTGATAAACCTATTGAGATATTTCCTGTAAATGTTATCTTCTGTACTATTTTTTGAATTAGCTTAATACTACCATTGCTTTCTGCTCTCTCCAAAATAAAAGTCACTGCAATTTAGAATGTGTCTCCAACTAAATATGATTTGCAGAGACTATTTTGGACTAAACAAGATTTAAAAAGTTTCATTTGAAGGTAAAGGTCTTTTTCAACTGTAAAACTTGAAGATACTTAAATACTTGGCTTTTAACCAAAATCCGTAATCACGTTTTTATAACTTGCAATTGACCTATACAATGGATTTTTAAAATTTTACATTGTCCCTCAGTCCACCTCTCATTCTTGTTACTGCTGTGTCAACGCTGCTTCAAGTAGGTGTAACTAGAGGATTCTCCATCTTAGTGGTACCAGGAATCTCAGGCATTCCACCTGTCTTCTCTTGCACATGACGTTCTTGTAGGAACTTCCCCAGACCTCATACATGCACCATCTTGGAGTGAGATGGAGCTACCAATCCTTCACTCGTGGAGAACAAGCCCATCCGTTAATCTTTCCTGTGGGTCATCCAGTAATCGACCTGGGGATATCTTGGAGTGAGATGGAGCTACCAATCCTTCACTCGTGGAGAGCAAGCCCATCCGTTAATCTTTCCTGTGGGTCATCCAGTAATCGACCTGGGGATATCTTGGCAGGACTGAGCTGGTGCCCAGTTTGATAGTGCACATTTGTTTTGGCCTTTCCTCCTTCTCTTTACCACTGTCTCCATTCCTTCCTTCCTATTCCTTAGTGTGTGTGGACATGCTAAGTCACTTCAGATGTGTTCGACTCTATGCAACTCCATGGAGTGTAGCTCACCAGGCTCCTCTGTCCATGGGATTCTCCAGGCAAGTATACTGGAGTGGGTTGCTGTGCCCTCCTCTGGGGATCTTCCCGACCCAGGGATTGAACCCATGTCTCTTAGGTCTCCTGCATTGGCAGTTGAGTTCTTTACCACTAGTGCCATCTGGGAGTTCTCCACCTCCTAAATAAATGACTAGCAAGAAAACTACTCCTCAGATTCTGCTTTTATAGGGATTCCAAAGAACAGAATATCCTCATTTCATATTAGAATATATGTCTTAAATTGGGAATTATGGGATTAGCTCTTTATTGCTACTAAAATATTAGCAAGGGGTTATGTATTCAGCATAAGGGAAATTGTTAAGGGAATCTTCTTGGGTTTATGAGCCATACTGAGCTTCAGAAAAATGAAAGTGAAAGTCACTCAGTTCCGTCCAATTCTTTGTGACCCCATGGACTATAAAGTCCATGGAGTTCTCCAGGCTAGAATACTGGAGTGGGTACCCTTTCCCTTCTCCAGGGGATCTTCCCAATCCAGGGACTGAACCCAGGTCTCCTGCATTGCAGGTGGATTCTTTACCAGCTGAGCCACAAAGGAAGCCCAGAACAAAGCTTCATTTTTCAAGGAACTTTAATATGAGACAAGAAAGTTCATTTTAAAGACATGCCCATAAAATCTTAGAGGAGAACTCCTTGCTTTTGTGAGTTTGAGGTGTTTTCTAAGGCTCCTCCAACCTGAAGACTTTAAATCCAGGAGCTTGGACCAAAGTAATGACAATGAAACAATAGTCACTAACTCAAGCACAAGTCAGTGGACACACTGGACCCTTGGGTTCCTCTCTGCATCACTCACTCCGGGCATGGTCCTGAGGTGGCTCAAGAAGAGGCTGGGCTTGGACTTCCTTGGTGGTCCAGGGGTTAAGACTGTGCTTCCACTGTGGAAGAGTGGGTTTCATACCTGGTGAGGGAACTAAGATCCCACATGCCCTACATGGCAGTCAATAAAAGGGAAGAGCCCGGGATGCAGTTGTCCTTGTCTGTTAACCTGGACCCCTGGCCTGAACTGGTAGGAGTCTATCATGATCATGGGGCTTATTTGTTTCCTCTTTGTTATTTTTACCTTCTGTAGTGGCCAGTATCACTGGATACAACTATATATGCCAACATGAAAAAAATCTTGCAAATATAAAGCTGAGTGAAAAATAAAGATTCACACAGAGATGCTGCTTATGTAAAAACATACAAAACACCAAAAACTCAATGCCATATGTTGCCATGGGTGAATTATACATAGAATCAAAGTGTAAAAGTAAAACACATCCAAAAGTATATCTATTGTCTTCGGATTATTGGTTACCTACCTCTGGGCAACAAGGGACCATGTGAGAAGGGTGCAAGAGGACCCTGTAGGTGTAATTACAATACCAAAAATGTAAACAAAAGAAACAAATCTCAAGAAAAAATATATCAAACAAATATGAACAAATATTGTTAAATCTGAATGGGTGGTATACATAATATGTTTTCTTATTAAGTACATGTTTGAATAATTTAATATTTAATTATTCATGAAATAGTAAGCTAAATAAAATAGTTAATAAAACGTTGGTATAAGGCCACAAAAAATTCTACTTCTCTATTGGACAATACTTCAGCCTCAGAATATATTTACTATGGATACCTATTAGAAATCTAACAATTGACATACATTGTCAATCTTCCAAAAATCTACTTTTCCACTTTGGTGGAATGGAAAACTAGTTAATAATATCTTCTATATAAGAATCCATTATAATCTATGGTCTCTTTTTCACCTTCAGCCTAAATTAATGACTATAATTCCCTTAAGCTAGTGGTCCTCCATTGAGAGCAATTTTGTTCCCTCAGACACGTTCATCAATGTCTTGAGACATCTTTCATTGTCATAATAGGGGATGCTAGTGGGTAAAAGCCAGGAATATGGGAAAGTATCCTGCAATTCATGGCTCCCATGAGAAAGAGCTATCTGGTCTCAAATGTCAGTAGTACTCAAGTTAAGAATACCTGTCCCAAGCACTCTTCTTTTCCAAATATTTAGATGTTTAATTCTCTTATTCTTAATCATTTTTGAGAACTCCACATCTCAAGAAATGATCATGGCATTCTAATAAGAATCTGGCCTGACTTTTGGAGGAAAATCCCTTTTATCTTGTCTCCCTGTTTCTTATTTACCTCCCAACGCTGGCTGCATTTACAAAGGTGTCTCAGTATGTTGTTTGCTTGTGTCCATCCAGACACCAGGGTGACCTTGACTTTAAAGCCATCTGTCTTCTGTCGAAAGTTATTTGTTTGTCCACTTTCACCATCTATCAAATACTTTTGGTGATGGACAGGGAGGCCTGGCGTGCTGCGATTCATGGGGTCACAAAGAGTCGGACACGACTGAGCTATGGAACTGAACTGAACTTTTCTTTTGGATTTTTTTTAGCAAAGTCTTAAAAATATTAAGAATCCATTTTATTTCTTTTATTTTTCAACATCACCAGCAGATTAAAAAGAAAAGCCATTCTAAGTTCGGTAGTTTAGCTGAAAATTTTGTTTTTAGCCTCTCCTTAATATATTGGTCATTTGCACCAAGTAACAAATATTGTGTTCTCTTGTAATAAGGAAGAAATAAAGAAGTAAATGTTTCCACAGAAGCAATTGCTACCCACTATGGTACCTCAGTTAACGTCATTGAGATGCAGAGGATAGCTACTAAGTTTTTGAAGTAGAGCATCTCATTCAGCAAGGGGCTACTCCAGAAGATGTTTACTTTCCATAGCATTTTGGGAGAAAGTTGGAGGCTCCACAAAATAGCCTCACCAAGGAAAGGATCACAGAGCTATACTTACAAAGAAATAATTTGCGTGTGTGCTACGTGGTGTACCACATGCATACACATGCAGCTCCAGGTTCTGTTATATGAAAGATTGAGAAGTGGAATCATTCAGAAAACGTTATAGAGGAATTATAACTGTGAATTCAGGGAAGTATCACCAATTTTTTTCCCCCTATTTTTGGCCATGCAGTGTAGCTTGTGAGATCTTAGTTTCCCAACCAAGGACTGAAGCCATGCCCTGGGCAGTGAGAGAGCAGAGTCCTAATCACTGGACCGTCAGGGAATTTTCTCACCAAATTTTATATACAATCTTTGATGCAAAAGGTAATTAACCAGATAATATGTATTTAGTTAGATCAAAGGTTGCTCACAGAGCAAATGTTGAAGGAAACACATCCCCATGTGAAACAAACACAACAGACTTTGGTCTAATTAATTTGGGGAGTATGAAATTTCAACTTGATATGAGCTAATTAAAAAAAGGAGATATTCCCTTTGAAACATAAGCCATGTGTGAAGCAACAGTGCCATAAACAATATCAGGTCAGAACTTTTATGTGAAAGTGAAGTCGCTCAGTCGTGTCTGACTCTTTGTGACCCCATGGACTGTAGCCTACCAGGCTCCTCCATCCATGGGATTTTCCAGGCAAGAGTACTGGAGTGGGGTGCCATTGCCTTCACCAGGGGATCTTCCCAACCTCAGAATCAAACCCGAGTCTCCTGCATTGTAGGCAGATACTTCACCATCTGAGCCACCAGGGAACTTTGATGTACTGGTGTCAAATATGCCTACTATACAGTTACCTATGTAATCTGCTCTACCAAAGAGGTACTTAATTTTTTTTTTTCTTTTAACAATATCACAGTACTTGAAAACATATAATCTGTAATGAAAGCCATAAAATTTAGTGTATGTGTGTATGTCACAAGATAGCTCACAAAACAAGACATGGGTGTGGCAGACAGGGAAAGGGAATACCTTGACAGCAATTGACAGCACCTTAAAATTGTTTTCAATTGAAAAACACATAAAACGGACTCATCATGTGACCTTGGGTAGATTACTTAGGTTCTCTGAACTTCAATTTCTCCTCTATAAAATAAGAAGATTAATGATATTTACTTCACAAGGTTGTTGGGGAGTTTAAAGGCAGGCAATTGATATTGACTCTTACTATTAAAAATGGTATTCAACCAAGGAATCATGATGAAATGATATTTTGCAAACTATTTCTTAAAAGTAATAAAAGTACACTGAAGTTTCCTCTTTTTTTTGGTAAATAGAGTGGATTTACATGTTCACTAAAAGAATGTCAGTTCTACTCCTTAGCATTCAAAAAAGATTTTCCAAGTGAGAGGCAAAGAGGTGGAGCTGTGAAGGGTGTCAGACAAATCATGCTCTTTGTATCTATGCCAGTGGTTGTGTTCATGGAAATATGTCATGCCCAGGGCATGTGTATTGTTGGAGAAAGGTAACTTTTGAGATTCTCTGATGTACACTGTAAACAAGATAGGAGAAAAAATGAACATGAATAATGAGATAATTTTCATAGGCAGTTGAAAAAAAACAACAAACTTTGAAGCTTTTTTCAAAAAACTTGAAAAAAACTTTCAACTAAGAAACTTGAATTTTATTCTATAGAAAATATAAGACCACTGACTTTGTTAAAGCAGTAAAGAATAATTTTGATCCATCCATTCACTCAACAAACACTCTCTGAATACCCATGCAGACTTAGGTGGTGGCAGGTTCTCTTAGCAAGACAGATGTAATCATTGTCATCCTGACCAACAGGGGCCTTAAGAAGAGAAATAAGGAGGAGTACTGTGCCTGGGCTTGTAAGAGAGGAGAAATGCTAAGTCAAGAAAGTTTACTCTGAGAATAATAAAATATAGCAAGAAATAAGGTAAAGGCAAAGATCCACACTACGACCACCAAAATATTGGAATTTGACCCTCAGAATCACAGCAAAGGAAACAAAGGATTTTACTGATCATTTTTCTCTAACATTGTTTCTAACTTAATTTTTGTTCTAACATCAATACATATCTTTCTCTCATGAAATAACACTTAGCTTCTACTTGTTATCAAGTTTTAGAGATGACTAAGATAAGGTTTTCCTTTGCCACTTACTAGCCATACAAATTTGGGTAATTTACTTAGACTCTCTGGGCCACTACTTCTTTTTCTCAAAGATAGTATAGTGAGATCACTTAGTCCTGTACGATTCTTTGAGACCCCATGGACTGTAGCCTACCAGGCTTTTCTGTCCATGGGATTCTCCAGGCAAGAATACTGAAGTGGATTACCATTTCCTTCTCCAGGGGATCTTCCCGACCCAGGGATCGAACCTGGTTCTCTCGCATTGGAGGCAGATGCTTTAACCTCTGAGCCACCAGGGAAGCCCACTGCATAGGGTTAAATGAAATAATTAATGTAAAGTTCTTTGTGTGGTCCCTGCCACTTAGTAAGTGCTCAGTGAACCTTAGCTATAATTATTACCTTTCTACTTTGCCGGTTGAAAGACACAATTACCCAACCCTCTCCTTTCAGACTGACCTGGGATCTTCTAGTTATTAAGAAATAGACATTTTTCAGATGGATATGGACTAGACTCAAAAAATGGAAAGAAAATCTTATTTGTTTCATTGAAAAGAATGAATGATTAAAATCAATTGTTAAGTGGATAATTAGAAATGATAATTCATCAGAAATACACTTGAGTCCCTATGGTAACAACCTAACCAATTATACCATAATAGAAAACTCTTAGCTTATCTGCTCAATAGAAAATAATTGCTTCATCTGCCTCACCTCATCTAGACCAATGGGCCTCTCATGGCAACATTTTCCTCTGTGATCACCACCGTTAGCTACACGTGATTAGATAGAAGTCACCTGGTCACTCTGGACCTATGAAATACTCTCTCCTAGAAATTTGAAATAAAAAAAAATATGATCTGAGGGTTTTTTTCTCTTTTGGTTTCAGAAACCACTAATGTCCTTATCATAAATTTCCCATTTCTGTTTAAGCTGTCCTGTGTTAATTTCTTTAACATCCATTCAAAAATATTCTAACAATAGTACATACCATATATTTCATTTCAAACTCAATTCAAAGCTAAGATGATGCCAACAAATAGATGGATAATCAAGGTTCTATTAATAGTATGTTGAAAATTTCAACATTTTCACTATAATATGAGCTTCCCAGGTGGCTCAGATGATAATGTACCTGCCTACAATGCAGGAAGCCTAGGTTCAATCCCTGGATTGGGAAGATCCCCTGGAGAAGGAGTGGCTACCCACTCCAGTATTCTTATCTGGGGAATTCCATGGACAGAGGAGCCTGGTGGGCTATAGTCCACGGGGTCACAAAGAGCTGGAAACAGCTAAGGGACTTTCACTTAAAAATCAACAGTAATTACCTTTGATGTTGGGACTTCGTTGGTGGCTCAGATGGTAAAATGTCTACCTGCAATGCAGGAGACCCGGGTTCGATCCCTGGGTTGGCAAGATCCCTTGGAGAAGGAAATGTTAAGCTACTCCAGTACTCTTGCCTGGAAAATCTTATGGATGAATGAGCCTGCTAGGCTAAAGTCCATGAGGTCGCAAAGAGTCGGACAGGATCTAGCTACTTCGCTTTTCTTTCTTTTCACCTTTGACATTAAGATAGGAAAATAAAGACATCAAATTTCAATGAAATGAGGTATATGATTTTTCCACTAGATGTTATCTGTTACTCATAGTGTCTGGTAGCTATAGATACCATTGCTATTCCCATTCTTGGAGATACAGGCATTTGTTTTTATTGGTGATCACACAAATATATTTCACAAATGTATTACAGGACAAAGCTCATGAAAATAGGTGAGAATAAAGGAATCTGGTAGACATGCCCAGCAAAATTGTTATCTGTTACTCATAGTGTCTGGTAGCTATAGATACCATTGCTATTCCCATTCTTGGAGATACAGGCATTTGTTTTTATTGGTGATCACACAAATATATTTCACAAATGTATTACAGGACAAAGCTCATGAAAATAGGTGAGAATAAAGGAATCCAGTAGACATGCCCAGCAAAATGAGAATGACATTTATAAAAACCTAAGTCCAAGGGCTTGGACAGAATAAATACATAATTTCAAGATATCTACTGCCTTTCTCAGACTTGACCTTTTGTTAAGATAGAGAACTACTAACTACTAGAATTGCTTAAGGGGCTTACGTTTAGCTGGGGTGTATTGTTAAAGTATTACATCTTGAAAATGGCATACATAGAAAGAGAAGCAAACTATGGAAGGTGCCTCACTAGCTCTAGTAGTTTTGATATGAACCTGATTGGAAAAAAGAGAAAGAAACAAAACATAGGAAATGAAATCAACTCTTTCACTCACAGGAAATGGAGAACTGCTTCTACAGAGGTCCATTCTAATCCAAATCATTGCAACATGTAAAACTAGTAGAACTCTCATTGCTTGATTTTACAGATTTGATTTTCTTACGATGAAAGAATTTTATATTTTTAAATTAATAAAAACAACTTTCATCGTAGATCACTATCAGCTAAACACTTAACTTACACCCAAATCTTGTCCATTTATTTCAACATCTGTTTTCTTCCACAGTTGGCTGCAGTTATTGAAATTCATTTTACTAACCCAGAGGAGCACAATATTAATATTAATGTTCATTCTGAACACTGTATAAAAAGATATTTTTTCCATTATTAACAAATCAAAATACTATTTAGCATATCTAAATGAAGCATATACAGTTTATAACAGAGTACAATAGTAATCATGAAAAGCTACAAAATGGTATTATTCTCTTAAGACTTCCATCAAACCAGCCATAGAAAGTGAAATATGAAATCTAAGCAAAACTGCTCAGACAGCCATGCATAGATGCATATTGTAAATACTTCTATTCAGCTTATTAAAGGTTCTCATATTGTGTCTGTGTAATTGTGGCTGTTTCATCAGCGGAGAGCATTGTCTTTAAGCGATAGTACACATCACTTTTAAGAGTTAAAGGAAACGAAGAGCGTGAAAGGCAAGCTGACTAATTTGTGGTACTATCAAACTGAATAAAGAGCTGATTTCATCAAAGGCAGATGGAAAGATATTTCTGGTTTTTCAAATGTTAATGAATAAATAACATTTAATTTCATAAATGTTCAGAGTTATTCTGAAGATAATTATTTCATAAAAGTTTCTCATTTCCACCACATGCACGCAGCTGCACTGCAGACAACAGGAGATGTGTGCTTGCAATTCAGAGTGGACGCTAATACCTTATTATCATAATTCAGAGGTGGCTTCTACATACTATGAACATTATCAGGGAAGAAGGCTTACTGATGAGCATGTTCCCTTTAAATTATTATCCAGGGATACTGAAAAAGATGAGAATTTAGGCCCACGAAACTTGGCCTATTTTGCCAAAGAAATCTGTAAGTCTGAAGCAATACCCCTAGCTTTGCCTGTCCTAAAATTAACCCATTCACATTGTCTGACTTTGGATTATTCGTCCTGAGTCAGATCATTCTTCACATATGGTGTGCTGGCTCTTTTATATAGAAACAGCTTGAGGAAAGAGTATCAGAATATGAAAAATACGTGATAGCTCAGGTTTAGAAGAAGCTGCAAAAGGCAGTTATGTTAATTCTTCAGGATGCTGTCTTTAATCTTAAGCGATGAATCAGAAAAAGTTTATGCCCTGCTAATACTGTTTTTTTCTTATTTACTTCCTAATTCTCTGCTTGGTCCTGCCTTATTTTCATTCTGTATTTATCTGGAATGCTTTTCTTTGCATTCAGTATTTGTTGGATGATTAGATATTTACAGATTCATAGATAAACAGAACTGGAATGGACACTGAAATATTCATAATCACATTTACAATCAGATGTGAAACTTAGACACAAACAAGCCAAATGACATGTCCACTGTTTTATGGTTGATTTTTGATTGAAGCCAGATGAAAACTCTGTGCAACCCTTCTCCTCCTGCCTTCAATCTTCCCAGCATCAGAGTATTTCCTAATGAGTCAGCTTTTCGTATCAGGTGGCCAAAGTATTGGAGTTTCAGTGTCAGTCCTTCCAGTGAATAATCAGGAATGATTTCCTTTAGGATTGACTGGTTTGATCTCCTTACAGGGGACGACAGAGGACGAGATGGTAGGATGGCATCATTGACTCAATGGACATCAGTTTGACCAAGCTCCAGGAGATGATGAAAGTCAGGGTAGCCTGGCCTACTGCAGTCCATGGGGTTGCAAAGAGTCAGGCATAATTGAGTGACTGAAAAACAACAGATGAAAAACACATATCTCTGAATTCCTTACACTATATGTGTGCTTTTTAGAGGGAGATCCAAGACTGTGCAAATTGAAGTAAGCTGGGGTGATGCTTCCCAGGTGGCACTAGGGGTAAAGAACACTCCTGGCAATTCAAGAGACAAAAGTGATGGAGGTTTGATTTGACCCCTGGGCCAGGAAGATCCCCTGGAGGAGGACATGGCAGCCCACTCCAGTATTCTTGCCTGGAGAATCCCATGGACAGAGGAGCCTGGCAGGTACGGTCCATAGGGTTGCAAGGAGTCAGAAAATACTGAAGTGACTTAGCACAGTGATGCTTCAAATACAAATACATGATGTATTCCTTTCCTGATATGGAACCAGTCTGTTGTTCCACGTCCAGTTCTAACTGTTGCCTCCTGATCTGCGTACAGATTTCTCAAGAGGTCAGGTGGTCTGGTATTCCCATCTCTTGGCTTCGCTGGTGGCTCAGATGGTCAAGTGTCTGCCTGCAATGTGAGAGACTCGGGTTCGATCCCTGGGTTGGGAAGATCCCCTAGAGAAGGAAATGACAACCCACAAAATACAAATACATAGTTCCATTTTTTATAACTCATGAATTGGAACCTCTATAGTTTGACCAAGCTCCAGGAGATGATGAAAGTCAGGGTAGCCTGGCCTACTGCAGTCCATGGGGTTGCAAAGAGTCAGGCATAATTGAGTGACTGAAAAACAACAGATGAAAAACACATATCTCTGAATTCCTTAGACTATATGTGTGCTTTTTAGAGGGAGATCCAAGACTGTGCAAATTGAAGTAAGCTGGGGTGATGCTTCCCAGGTGGCACTAGGGGTAAAGAACACTCCTGGCAATTCAAGAGACAAAAGTGATGGAGGTTTGATTTGACCCCTGGGCCAGGAAGATCCCCTGGAGGAGGACATGGCAGCCCACTCCAGTATTCTTGCCTGGAGAATCCCATGGACAGAGGAGCCTGGCAGGTACGGTCCATAGGGTTGCAAGGAGTCAGAAAATACTGAAGTGACAGCACAGTGATGCTTCAAATACAAATACATGATGTATTCCTTTCCCGATATGGAACCAGTCTGTTGTTCCATGTCCAGTTCTAACTGTTGCCTCCTGATCTGCATACAGATTTCTCAAGAGGCAGGTCAGGTGGTCTGGTATTCCCATCTCTTGGCTTCATTGGTGGCTCAGATGGTCAAGTGTCTGCCTGCGATGTGAGAGACTCGGGTTCGATCCCCGGGTTGGGAAGATCCCCTAGAGAAGGAAGTGACAACCCACAAAACACAAATACATAGTTCCATTTTTTATAACTCATGAATTGGAACCTCTGGGGGTACAGCCTATTCATTTCAATCACTCAGTCGTGTCTGACTCTCTACAACCCTCATGGACTGCAGCATGCCAGGCTTCCCTGTCCAACTCTTGGAGTTCACTCAGACTCATATTCATAGAGTCGGTGATGTCATCCAACCATCTCTTCCTTTGTCATCCCCTTCTCCTCCCACTTTCAATTTTGCCCAGCATCAGGGCCTTTTCCAGTAAGTTGGTTCTTCATATCAGGTGGCCAAAGTATTGGAATTTCAGCTTCAGAACCAGTCCGTCCAATGAATATTCAGGACTGATTTCCTTTAGGATGGACTGGTTGGATCTCCTTACAGTCTAAGAGACTCTCAAGGGTCTTCTCCAACACCACAGTTCAAAAGCATCAGTTCTTCAGCACTCAGATTTCTTTATAGTCCAACTCTCACATCCATACATGACTACTGGAAAAACCAGTCTTGACTAGATGGACTTTTGTTGGCAAAGTAACAACTCTGCTTTTTAATATGCTGTCTAGGTTAGTCATAACTTTCCTTCCAAGGAGTAAGAGTCTTTTTATTTCATAGCCGCAGGCAGCATCTTCAGTGATTTTGGAGTCCAAGAAAATAAATCTGCCACCATTTCCACTGTTTCTCTTTCTATTTGCCATGATGTGACAGGACCAGATGCCATGATCTTTGTTTTCTTAATGTTGAGTTTTAAGCCAACTTTTCACTCTCTTCTTTCACTTTCATCAAGAGGCTCTTTAGTTCTTCACTTTCTGCCTTAAGGGTGGTGTCATCTGCATATCTGAGGGATTGATATTTCTCCTGGCAATCTTGATTCCAGCTTGTGCTTCATCCTGCCTGGCATTTCGCATGATGTACTCTGAATATAAGTTAAGTAAGCAGGGTGAAAATATAGAGCCTACTGGTTTGTTCTGTTAACAAGATCCCATGTGATTCTTGGGGATGTTAAGATCTTTAAACAACTGTAGTGCGCCAGAGTAAGATTCCATGGGATATTACTAAATTTGTGTGTGTGTGGGGGGGGGCTGTTAGGATGTCCCACTTCTAGTATCTGTTCTTAGTCCAGTTTGGTATGAATAGACTTAAGTTATTAAAAATAAGACAAGTAAGTCCAAGGGACTGATATTTGAATAATACTGGGTGAAGTAATTCAGACAGAGAAAGACAAATATATCATTTATATGTAGAATCTAAAAAAAAAAGA
The DNA here is from genome assembly GCA_006408695.1 of Aepyceros melampus. Lineage (NCBI taxonomy): Eukaryota > Metazoa > Chordata > Mammalia > Artiodactyla > Bovidae > Aepyceros > Aepyceros melampus. The sequence continues at coordinate 41,469 of SJXQ01006036.1, forward strand.
TGAAACAAATGAACTTACTTACAAAACAGAAGTAGAGTGACAGATACAGAAAATAAACTTATGATCACCAGGAGGAAAAGCAGGGGTGGAAGGAAGAGGAATAAATTGGGATACTGTGATTAACAAATACACACTATTTAGGTATAAAATAGATAACTAACAAAGACCTACTGTATAGCACAGGGAACACTTCTCAATACTCTGTAAGGACCCGTATGGGAAAAAAATCTACAGAAGAGCAGTTATATGTATGTGTACTGCTGCACAGCAGAAACTATATAACATTGTAAATCCACCATACTGTAATAAAAATTGAAAAAAAATGACAAAAGTATCTAGAAAATGTAAAACATGATAATGATAACATCTCTTTGGTGAGGCATCAGAGACACATTTTAGAAGAAAAATGAAGTGCCTTCTTATCAGAAGTATGGAGTTGCAGTAAATGGAATAGAGGAAGTCACACGTTGACAGAGCTGGTATTGATGATGTTTTGGTAATGATGACGATTTTTATATTGTTTATCAAATATTTATCAAATATTGTTTATCACTTTATGACCAACCTAGATAGTATATTCAAAAGCAGAGACATTACTTTGCCGACTAACGTCCGTCTAGTCAAGGCTATGGTTTTTCCTGTGGTTATGTATGGATGTGAGAGTTGGACTGTGAAGAAGGCTGAGTGCAGAAGAATTGATGCTTTTGAACTGTGGTGTTGAAGAAGACTCTTGAGAGTTCCTTGGACTGAAAGGAGATCCAACCAGTCCATTCTGAAGGAGATCAACCCTGGGATTTCTTTGGAAGGAATGATGCTAAAACTAAAGCTCCAGTACTTTGGCCACCTCATGCAAAGAGTTGACTCATTGGAAAAGACCCTGATGCTGGGAGGGATTGGGGGCAGGAGGAGAAGGGGACGACCAAGGATGAGATGGCTGGATGGCATCACTGACTCAATGGACATGAGTCTGAGTGAACTCCGGGAGTTGGTGATGGACAGGGAGGCCTGGCGTACTGCGATTCATGGGGTTGCAAAAAGTCGGACACGACTGAGCGACTGAATGGAACTGAACTGATTTTTTATCAGTAAAACTGAACTGAAGAAATCAAGGAGATAGGAAGGAGAGCTTCCTAAGGAGAGCAAGGTGAGGATCTGAGAAAAAGGGTATAATGGTTGACGCTGAGATTCCTTGAGTCTAGTTGGGAGGCAGAGAGTTGGGTGTGATAGTATTGGGCCCCTGCTGGCTGTGGAGGACATTGGTGATTGAAGTGTGCTGTAATTGTGAAGTTTCCAAGGATATGCCACAGCACGGTAAGCCCTTGCTAGAGGCTTCTAGCATCAGGTGACTGCTGAGCTCAGATTTTGCAGTTACAGCTTTATTATCTTTGTCCCTGTCAAGGTTTTAGTACATAATTTATCTTTTAAGACTCAAGCTTCAACTTACACATCCTCAGGTGTGGTAGGTTCAAGGTTCTATTTGCCTCTCATAGGAAGGAAACATCTTCATCATTTCTTGTTTTCAGAGATATGGGTAGAAGATGATTTGAATCTCTGCTATTCAACATCAGCAGACCAGCCACGGAGCATCAGAATTCACTGTGAGCTTAATAAAAACACAAAATCTCAGCTCTCATCCCTGACCTTACCGATTCTGATATCTGCATTTTAAACAATATTCCTAGGTGATTCATAGCTACTTAAAATTTGAGAAGCTATTAGGAGAAGAAAATGGACTCTGATTCCAATCTTTTCATTTTCAGTTTATACTATTTGAGAGTCCCAGATTAATTTTCTTAAGATAGTTTTCAGTCATGTCTGTAATTAAAAAAACCCTTCAGTCTTTTATTAAATTAAAACAAGTTTTCAGGCATTCTAAGTACTCCAAAATCTGATTCCATCCTACTGCCTATATTTTCTCCCACCCATTTCCCTTTACCAAAGCTTCAGAGAAATTATACTGATTGTGGTTGTATGAATACATTTGCACTTTCTGGCCTCCTTTGGTCCTTCTTCTGGGGTTATCTAAAACTTAACTGCTCATATTCCTACTTTACCCCTAGTAACCTAACTTGCAATTCTCGCTTTTCTATTATGTCTTCCATAAAGTCTGTAATATCTCCATCTATATCTTTTGATAATTCCATATCATCTTGTTCATACCTTTCTCGTGGTCTTTTTTGTGTGCTCTTCCTTAATGTATTCATTAATAACTTTTAATTTAGATGAGCCATGTCACATCTCTGAAATTCAGTTTACTTATTTGTGCAAGAGAGATCATCACATACCTATTTAACAGAGTTGGTGTAAAATGATTTATAGAAAATCTCTGAAAATATGAATTATTGTGAAGGTGTAAGATTCTCATATCTTTAGCCTCTTCTCTGAACCATAAGGCCCTTGAGGATAGGGATCATGTCTGGGAAATTCTCTATTTTTCCACAGTTTATGTATAATAAAGTATACAATAAATTTTTAAAAAATAAATGTATACTTAAGTATATTCCATTTTTCCTGTTTTAAATACATGAAAAATATATACAGAGTTACATCATTAAATTTTCTTTTCAAAGAACTGTGTGTTGATTGTGGTTCCCCAAATCTTCAATTTTTATGTCTTGATTTCTGTCATTTCTTTAAGCATTGTCTTTGCAAATACAACTCCAACCAACCAGCTTAGTTAGCTTCATTGTCATGGTTACAGCTCCAATTCCAGTTTTATAAAATTTCCTCAGTGTTAGAAAGCCATTTTGGTTACATCAACCGCAGATTCTCGACTGAAAATAGTGGACAAACATGCAGGCTCCAGAGTCAAATTGCCTTGGTTGTAATCCAGTTATGCTTCTTCAGTTCAGTTCAGTTCAGTTGCTCAGTCATGTCTGACTCTTTGCATCCCCATGGACTGCAGCATGCCAGGCGTCCTTATCCATTAGCAACTCCAAGAGTCTACTCAAACTCATGTCTGTTGAATCGGTGATGCCATCCATCAAACCATCTCATCCTCTGTTGTCCTTACCTCCTCCCGCCTGCAAACTTTCCCAGCATCAGGGTCTTTTCAAATGAGTCGAGTCAGTTCTTCACATCAGGCGACCAAAGTATTGGAATTTCAGCTTCAGTATCAGTCCTTCCAATGAATGTTCAGGACTGATTTTCTTTAGGATGGACTGATTGAATCTCCTTGCAGTCCAAGGGACAGTCAAAGGACTCTTAGTAGCCCATTTATCTTAGAATATGAGTTTACTTGGGTTTGATCCCTGATCTAGGAAGATTCCACATAGCACAGAGCTAACTAAGCCAGTGTGCAACTGCTGAATTCTATACACCCTAGAACCCATGCTCTGCAACAAGAGAAGCCACTGTAAAGAGAAGCCCACACATCGCAATATGAGAGTAGCCCCCTCTTGCCACAACCAGAAAAAGCCTGTGCATGAGAATGAAGACCCAGCACAGCCACAAATAAATAAATAAATAATTTAAAGGACAGTAATAGAACTGTTTATGACATTGTTGTGGGATTAAACATTTTTTGCTCATGATAGCTGTTAAAGCAATGATTGTCACAAAATAAGTTTCAATTAAAGTTTTTTATTACTATGAAGACTATAAAGATGATGAAAATGCTATTGTTTGTAAAAAAAATCTTTGTAAACTAAAAAGAACTGCACAAATTTTATGAAATTTTTAAATTACTGTGGAAATCAGAATAGATTTCTCTTATAGGTAAATAAAGAGATTCCTCTTGAATGATTTGAGTCAAACTTAAAAGAAATTTGAAACTCTGTTAAACTAATAATTACTACATAAATTTTATGCATTTTATATAATAGCAACCAATAGAGTGAATCATGCTAATTTAGAAAGATAAAATGTTCTCATTAGCACTGAAAAAGCTAACTTATGATTCACTATTGAGTGATGGTGTTATCAGTATTGACACTGTTCGTGACTTTTATTGATGAAAATAGAGAAATGGTCATGATTCTGGTTGACTTGTATATTCATAAGGGACAGTGATGGAAAAAACACAGGATGAATTATTTTCCTCTCCAATGTACATCAATATTTCCAAATAAATATGCTTATTGGTAGAAAATGAGTTTTAGTCTTTATAATAAACCAGCATGGGAACATTAACATTAGCTAATTTTTTCAGGGATTTGGAGTTTATTTCCAAAGCAAAACATTATGCTGTAATCCTATACTTCTGGTATATACAGGTATTATCATGCTCCTGCTTTAACCTGTTATGAGAAAGAATTTGGGATAAAAAAAAGGAAACTAAGGCAGAGATGTGATCTCTAAGGTTCAAGCATATCAAGATATATAACAAAGGGAGTTTTCATCAGATTATTTACAAATGTATGTCGAAAATACTCCGGTAGGAAAAGGCAGCCACTGCTTGAAACAAGGTTTATGCATCCTGAGAGGTGACTCTTGAGAAAAATGTGATTGTTTAGAAACAATAAAATGGAATCTATAAGGAAAAAAAAATGGAAAAAGCTGTTCCTAAAGATAACTTTGTGTTGGGACAACTGACAACTGCAGTGAATGTTCCTCTAGCTCCACCACCTTCTTTCAGCATCTGAAAGCTTTGCTGTCTAAAGTAAGTGGTGGCGTTTTATTTATTCATTTATTTTTGTTTTGGTTTTGTTTGTTTGTTTGTCTTCCCCTCCACTTATTCTACTCAGGTGCTACTTTTCACAGGAAACTTGTGATTGAACTTCTGCACTCTGAGGAAGCTCACAGTGTAGTAGAATTCAAGAATAATTAAGGGAAGGAATACTTTTGTACCTCTGCACATTCTGTACCTCCCCTAGAATTCAAAGTAGATCTTTACATAACTTTCACCCTACTTACCACAAATATTACTTTTGTACAGTGTGTGATAGCATTTAGCTTTCACTTTTTAGTGACAAAACATTTGAGGTAATTATCTTGGCTTGATTTCTTAGTAAAATATAGAGGCTTTCAGTGAAGACGGAGTGCTAGAATTGCTTCCTTTTTCCCCGCTCTTTAGGAATGGTATTAGAATTCAAGGAACAAAGTTTTCACTTAATATAGAATTAAATAAAAAGCATTCACTGTGGTAGATACAAAGCAAAAGTTAATAATTTTAGGGCTCAATTTCCTTAAAAGATGAAATAATTTTAGGTTAGTGTACAAAAGTTCTCCTCAAATGATTTCACTTGCAATTTCTCTACGAGGAAGCATTCACCAGCTGCAACTGGTTTCTCAACAGGAAAATGCACTAGAAAAGCAGAAAAGTGACATCTGATGGCAAAGCAGGAGGAATTATGCTTTAACAATAGGGGAAGGTAATGCATATCCTAGACTCAGCCTATTTACTATTATAATCTTTTTAGTTTGAGTTTCTCAGAAGACAGAGTAGATGTGAAAACTGGCACTTAGAGTACAAAGGCATATACCATGTTAATATGCTATGCCATATAAAGTCAAACATTTAAATTTTAATCTTTTAGATAAAAAGAATTATGGGTATTTTAATATAGCCCTTACTTCCTGAGTACATATAACTCAAATACCTAAATACACTTATGCTTTCTTATTGATAAAATTGCCAATAATATTTATAGTCTTTATAAAGGCTTTCAAGTCTTAAGATCACTTTTTGTATTGCAACTAAGGATTGAACTAAAGGGATCAGCATTTTAAGAGAAATTTCTTAGGTTTTTGCTTTTAACATGCAAAGTCTTCTTAGTGAGCTCCAAGTGAAATGTTGCCTCTCCATCTTTAGGGAAGTGTACCTTTCGCATACACCTCCAGGTTACATGGATTCTTGTTGTTCTCCATGTATTAGGAAGTGAGATTAAGAAAAATTACTCATATACAGCATACTTTTCCCCTCTTGGCTCTGTCTCTCTGGTCTCTCTCTAATCTCAACACATTCTAATCAAGCTATCTTAAAGTTCTAGACTACAGGACATCCGAGACTGTTCCAATAGAAGTCTACATTATACTTTTGTCATACTTCTGGAAATGTGCCTGCACCTGCCCAGAAGACACACCCCATCCACCCAACTTGTATGCCCTTCCACCAGGGAGAGATTTCACCTGAGCTAGTAAATGCCTGAGAAGAAAGACAAGAGGACTTGGAAACCAGAATCTTTTTGGGAGAGAGAAAACAAATTCAAGATTGAACATGGATATTTCAAACTTTAAAAAGAAAGAGGGGATAGGGAGCTAAATAAATAGAAAATATGAGGGAGAACAGAAAATACCATATTTCTGAGTATTGTAAAATTGAGTCTGAAAAGAGTGTACATCAGTTCAGTTGCTCAGTCATGTCCAACTCTTTGCAACCCCATGGGTTATAGCACACCATGCTTCCTTGTCCTTCACCGACTCCCAGAGTTAGATTAAACTCATGTCTATTGAGTCGGTGATGACATCCAAGTATCTCATCCTGTCATCCCCTTCTCCTCCAGTCTTCAATCTTTCCTAGCATCAGGGTCTTTTCAAATGAATCAGTTCTTTGCATTAGGTGGCCAAAGTATTGGAGTTTCAGCTTCAGCATCAGTCCTTCCAATGAATATTCAGGACTGATTTTCTTTTGGATTGACAAGTTTGATCTCCTTGCAGTCCAAGAGACTCTCAAGAGTCTTCTCCAACACCACAGTTCAAAAGCATCAATTCTTCAGTGTTCAGCCTTCTTTACAGTCCAACTCTCACATCCATACATGACCACTGGAAAAGCCATAGCTTTGAATAGATGGACATTTGTTGGCAAAGTAATGTCTCTGATTTTTAATATGCTGTCTAGATTGGCCATAGCTTTTCTTCCAAGGAGCCAGCATCTTTTAATTTCATGGCTGGAATCACCATCTGCAGTGATTTTGGAGCCCCCCAAAATAAAGTCTGTCACTGTTTCCATCAATTCTCCATCTATTTGCCTTGGAGTGAGGGACCAGATGCCATGATCTTAGTTTTTTGAATGTTGAGCTTTAAGCTAACTTTTAACTCTCCTCTTTCATTTTCATCAAGAGGCTCTTTAGTTCTTCACTTTCTGCCATAAGGGTGGTGTCATCTGCATATCTGAGATTATTGATATTTCTCCCAGCAATCTTGATTCCAGCTTGTGCTTCTTCCAGTCCAGCATTTCACATGATGTACTCTGCATATAAGTTAAATAACCAGGGTGACAATATACAGCCTTGACATACTGCTTTCCCAATTTGGAACCAGTCTGTTCCATGTCCAGTTTTAACTGTTGCTTCTTGACCTGCATACAGATTTCTCAGGAGGCAGGTAATGTGGTCTAGTATCCCCATCTATTTAAGAACTTTCCAGAGTGTGTTGTGATCCACACAGTCAATGGCTTTGAAGTAGTCAATAAAGCAGAAGTAGATGTTTTTCTGGAACCCTGTTTATGATTTATGAATATCTCTTTAAACAGCAAGAGAGTAGAGGATAGGAAGCAGGGTTTGTTCCATTAGTTGAATGAAATAGTATATAAAGCGATGAATAAATAAACTATTTTAGTTGGGATTCTCTGGTGGCTCAGACAGTAAAGAATCTGCCTGCACTGTGGGAGACCTGAGTCTCGTCCCTGGGTTGAGAAGATCCCCTAGAGGAGGGCATGGCACCCCACCTCAGTAGTCTTGCCTGGAGAATCCCCATGGATAAAGGAGCCTGGAGGGCTATAGCCCATGGGGTCACAAAGAGTCGGATATAACTGATTATTTTAGTCTGGATGAAACAGGAGAGAAATGTCATTCTTAAGTGTCAAATTAGGTAAATTATACCACAATTTTTACTAGGTTCTTCCCATGTTATTGCTAATTATAATAATAACAATGATAATATACTAACATCCTAATTTTATAGATGAGGAAGCAGAGTCTGATATTACCTAAATAGGTTGCTCATACCTGGTTGGTGGCAAGGCCCCAGGCAAATTAAACAGAATTTAAGCCCATTGTGGTTAACGTATGGCCATCAGCTGCCACTATGTGTCAATAAGTAAAGCAGCTGCCATTACCCATCACACTAACAGTAGATATTCAATCACTACTTTAATCCTGGGTAATCCCTTGCCTCTGTTTTCCGTCTCCGCATTGCTAGATGTAAGGCTGAGAATCACATCCCAGATTTGCTCCACCTTAGTTGTCAAGGCAAACATGTTATTCTTCCATTCAACACTGCACATCCACATCATGCTAGAAAGCAGGCTGGGGTATGAAACAGAGGGAGCAAGGGAGACATGAGCCCCATCCTCATGAAACTTAAAGCTTAGTTGGTTAAACAACTAAAAATTAAATAAAGATACAAACATATTCATAGATACCGCTGTTTGAAATAGAGAGGAAAAGAAAATGAATAAAGCATCCTCCTTGGGTCCCGAGCAAGCCTGTTAGGATCAGGAAAATTTGAGCAGACATTTGAAGGGTAGAGAGTTAACCAAGTGAAGGGGAAGTGGGTTAGATGGAATGACAAGTACAAAGGCCCTAAGGCAGGAAGAACATGACTGAAAAACTGAGAGAAAATAGTGTGGCTGGAAGACACAGGCAAAGAGACAGACATGACTGAGAGACTGAGCACGCATACATACATACATATTATAGTTATTATAACTGGACAATATTTTTAACTCATGCAAGTTTTGTCTTAAATTTTCCCATCTGAATTAGGTTTGAGATTTCCATGACTTATTGCAATGAGGCTGAGGGTTATATGAGGTAAGAAATTAAGAAAAAAATAAATTTCTTAAGCTTCGGCAACAAATCATATTGATCACTCTTCTCTGGCCTAGCCATTACCTCTACGGCTTTAGCCTTTAATAGGTGGTATGAAAGTTCTGCTATCAGAAGTTTTAACTAGACATAACTTTGAATTTCATTCTGCTTGCACTTTGGTTGCTCTGCAAATCTTTAACAATCCTAGACACCAGAATCAATAAAAATCATCCAATACTCTCTACAATTTCCTGCACTTTTTTCTATGAACTTCCAACATTTATTGACACCTAAGGACTCTATTCTGGGTTGTTCCCATTTTAACTACATTTTAGGTTGGATTCTGTAATGTCTTAAATGGTCAGCTAAACTCTAAGTCAAATACCATAGTGTCTATTAACCAGATATGCTTAAATAATTTGCTTTGTGAAATTTTAGTGAGGGTTACCCAGAGTCAAAACTTATGTATGTGTATGTGTGTTTTTAAGGTAAATAATAGAAAATAAAATTAAAATGGGTATGAGGCCTATCACACTAAACTGCCATAGGTTTATCTATGTTACTTTTACTCTCTGAGTTTTTTCTATGCAAAATAAAGTTTGTTGAACTGTGCAGTTTTTGTTTTTTAAAAGTTTAAATTTTAGACATTAAACATGTCATATAGGCTTGCTGCTACTGCTGCTGCTAAGTCGCTTCGGTCGTGTCTGACTTTGTGTGACCCCATAGATGGCAGCCCACCAGGCTCCCCAGTCCCTGGGATTCTATAGGCAAGAACACTGGAGTGGGGTGCCATTGCCTTCTCTGGTCATATAGACTTACCTAGTGTTTAAACTTGGAGAAGGCAATGGCACCCCACTCCAGTACTCTTGCCTGGAAAATCCCAGGGACGGAGGAGCCTGGTAGGCTGCAGTCCATGGGGTTGCTGAGAGTCAGAAACGACTGAGTGACTTCACTTTCACTTTTCACTTTCATGCATTGGAGAAGGAAATGGCAACCCACTCCAGTGTTCTTGCCTGGAGAATCCCAGGGATGGGGGAGCCTGGTGGGCTGTCCTCTATGGCGTCGCACAGAGTCGGACACGACTGAAGCGACTTAGCAGCAGCAGCAGCAGTGTTTAAACTAAATATCTTACTGCTGTGCTATGCTTAGTCACTCAGTCATGTCTGACTCTTTGCAACCTCATGGACTGTAGCCTGCTAAGCTCCCCTGACCATGGGATTCTCCAGGCAAGAACACTAGAGCGGGTTTTCCTGCCCTACTCCAGGGGATCTTCCAAGCCAGGGATCAAACCCAGTCTCTTGCATTGCAGGCAAATTCTTTACCGTCTAAACCACTAGGGAAGCCCCAAATATCTTACCATATGACCATAAAAAGTATGTGTCTCTGACATTTACTGAATGCCTACTATAATATAGACTCTATTCTAAACAGTTTTACAGATAATTTTACAGTGAGGTGTATGTGATATCATTTGTATGTTATAGATGATAACTAAGGCTCAAAGACAACAAATCCTTCACCAAGGTTACAAACCTGAAAAGCACCACAGACCAGCCTGTCCAATTTCAAAGCCAATGTTGTAGGATTCAGTTCCCAGATACACAGAATCCAAGTCAAGTAAAAGAGGGTAAATTAGCATTCTTATCAATTATGAAAGCCTCCATCTACATCCGGCTATTTTATTCTCTCTCTCTCTCTCTTTTTTCTTTTTTTTTGAATAGGCTAGGAAATCTTGTTGAAGTCCTAGCTCAGGAAAGAATATTCATGCATAAGTAGAATGTTAGTGCAAAGTTTTTGTTGTTGATCAGTTGTTAAGTCATGTCTGACTCTTTGCAACCCCTAAGAGGTGGACAGTGGCACACCAGGCTCCTCTGTTGTTCTCTACTTCCTGGAGTTTGCTCAAATTCTTAACCATTGAGTCAGTGATGCCACTCAAACATCTCATCCTCTGTCACCTCCTTCTCCTCCTGCCCTCAGTCTTTCCTGGCATCAGAGTCTTTTCCAATGAGTCCTCTCTTTGCATCTGGGGGGCAAAGTATTGGAGCTCCTACTTCAGCATCAGTCCTTCCAATGAATATTCAGGGTTGATTTCCTTTAGGATTGACTGGTTTGATCTCTTTGCTGTCCAATGGATTTTCAAGAGTCTTGTCTAGCACCACAGTTTGATCAATTGTTCAGCACTCAGCCTTCTTGATGCTCCAAATCTCACATCCATACATGACTTTTGGAAATAAACATAGCTTTGACTATATACACTTTTGTTGGCAAAGTGATGTCTGCTTTCTTTTAAGTATCAGTTAAGTTCAGTTCAGTCACCAGTCGTGTCCGACTCTTTGTGACCCCATGAATCACAGTACGCCCAGGCCTCCCTGTCCATCACCAACTCCCGGAGTTCACTCAGACTCACGTTCATTGAGTCCGTGATGCCATCCAGCCATCGCATCCTCGGTCGTCCCCTTCTCCTCCTGCCCCCAATCCCTCCCAGGATCAGAGTCTTTTCCAATGAGTCAACTCTTCGCATAAGGTGGCCAAAGTACTGGAGCTTCAGTTTGAGCATCATTCCTTCCAAAGAAATCCCAGGGTTGATCTCCTTCAGAATGGACTGGTTGGATCTCCTTGCAGTCCAAGGGACTCTCAAGAGTCTTCTCCAACACCACAGTTCAAAAGCATCAATTCTTCTGCGCTCAGCCTTCTTCACAGTCCAACTCTCGCATCCATACATGACCACAGGAAAAACCATAGCCTTGACTAGACGGACCTTAGTCAGCAAAGTAATGTCTCTGCTTTTGAATATGCTATCTAGGTTGGTCATAACTTTTCTTCCAAGGAGTAAGTGCCTTTTAATTTCATGGCTGCAGTCACCATCTGCAGTGATTTTGGAGCCCCAAAAAATAAAATCTGACACTGTTTCTACTGTTTCCCCATCTATTCTTTTAAGTATACTCTAGTGAAATTCCTTTAATAAAAATTAAAGTCTTAATTCCCTTAAGCAAAACAATCACCTAAGATTGTGGTTTCTTTGACATAATATTCTAGACATAAGGTACCTCTAATAAGACTGAACTCCAAGAAAAGGATGACAAGTTCTTATTCAGTGATACTTCTATTGGGCTCTTTGACAAATACTTATTGGGCCCTTGTGTGTATCAGACACTGTGTGTACAACCGATTTAACAAGTCCTTACTCTGCAGGATAGACAGGTTTTTATAAACTGGGAATGGGAGAGTAACTCAAGTGGTGCGATAGTGTGAAGCTTTAGTGAGCAGCATGGTAAGCTACTATTGCCAATAAAAGGCTGTATGCTGAGAGGAATAGGTCAAAATCAAACATCGATTTTATCAGATTATAAGAGAGCCTTGAATGTCAGCCTAAGGAGCCTGGCTGATTTCCCAATGAAGACGAATGTGCAAATCACTCCAAGTGTTATTTCTAAATCCAATTCAAAACAAGAAAAATCAGCGATGATTAGCATAATCAAGCATCAGTCCTCTAGTGCTATTTTTGAGAGAAGTTAGATAATTCTACTTTGTCGATTTCTACTTTCAAAAATGAAATTTGCTGTCCTCTTTCGCTTCAAATATTCAGCATGATTATAGACAGTCACTCTGTTGATTTACCCTAGATAATTTGATCCAACATAGATTGAAAATCAAGTCAGAGGATCCTAATATTAATACTTTCTGTGGTATTGCCACCTACTGCTTTTTTGCAACTGCTTCATCTTCCTGGTGTCCTCTCTATATCACAACACTGGTGGTATGGAGAGCTAATGCTGTTATTCATATAGAAAGCTTTTTATTGGAGATGGAGGGATTTGATCTTTTTATTAGACAAAATCCAAGGTTGATTGGCTATATATTTTCAAAGAATGCGTAATACTAAGCAATACTTAGCAGAGTTCATATGCTCCCAAAATTATAATAAGAAATGAAACCCTATCCATTCTCAATACTTTTTGAACTGTGGAGATGCTTCCACAGTTATAATTTTTTACATTTAATTTATATAACTCAACTATAAGTTATAGATTATCAATCTGGATAACTGAAAAAGAGGCAGGTTAGAATAAGCACAGTCTTAGCAGTTTTTCTCATTGCAGTTAATAACTGAGATTAATTAGGCTTTTAGCATTTTTTTTTCTAGTGCTATTACTAAATAGCCTCAGTCATGTCCAGGTCCATGCGACCCCTTCAGACTTCTCTGTCCATGGGATTTTCCAGGCAAGAATACTGGAGTGAGTTGCCATCCCCTCCTCCAGGGGATCATCCTGATTGAACTATCATCTCTTGCATCTCCTGCATTGGCAGGCAGGTTCTTTACCACTAAAACTTCCTATGTAGGTTTATTTTTGATAAACTCGAAACCATCCAAATTTCTACTAGAAAGAAAAAATTCTTTCTGCCATCTCCATCTAACAGAACATTAGGACACAAGTACACGTTTGGAGAGCATTGTGTCTTATCCACGTATGGATGGACAATGTAGAATAATTTTAAAAATTGGGAAGCTAGTCTGTAAGATATTTTTATAGTATTCTATGTATTCTATTCATTCCATCTTACCTATTTTGGTATAGTTTAATTTTCATTCATTTTTAAAATTCTTTCATTCACGAGATGCCTTTTCATTCATTTTTTTCTTTTCTTTTGTGTTTATTTTTAAATTTTAATCAGAGACTAATTACAATATTGTGGTAGTTTTTGCCATACATTCACATGAATCAGCCATGGGTGTACATGTTTTCCCCATCCTGACCCTCCCTTCCACCTCCCTCCCCATCCCATCCCTCAGTGTCATCTCAGTGCACCAGCCCTGAGCACCTTGCCTCATGCATCGAACCTGGACTGATGATCTATTTCATTCACGAGAGAGCATAAAGTGAAAGACTATGGACCTTTGGATTAGATGGGCCCATGCTGAAATTATAATTTACCGCTTAGAGGAAGTGAGCTTATTTGCTTAATCAACACAGCGATGACAAGGGATATGCTTGAGAAATATCCAGTAGTCTACCTTTTAAGTTCTAAATTCGGTGCAATGGAGAGATGAAAATATTTTAAAAATGAAATTATAATACAATGAAGTGGTAGTTTAAAATAACAGGAGTGCTCAGGATGATCGTCTAACTAAACTGGGGGAAAAGATATCCTGGGCTGTAAATTCCAACATGAGTACTTAAGGTAAAGAATAAACTGACAAGGTGAAAAGGACAAGAGGGTGAGGATATTACAAGGACAGAGTGTATCTCATTCAAGGAAAGAAGTGTTATAGCTCAGAGCAGAATGAAGAAAAATGTCATGTGAGGCAATGAAATAGCTGATCCTAGCAGAAACATAAAATACAAGAGAACAAGCCATGGTCATCCAAGCAACTGTTTTCAGACAATACTGAGGCTTTTAAGTTTCTTAAGAGAACAAATAAAGACAGAATGTTGTCACAGAGAGATTATGCATATAATTGTTCATCATAGCCTCTTATTATCCTATATATTTCTATGGTGTCTGTTGTAATCTCTTATTTATAGTTTCGTTTCTTTTTCTTGATTGCTGTAGCTAAAAGTTTGTTAATTTTGTGCATATTAAAAAAAACTAACTCAATTTTATTGATTTTTTTCTATTGTCTTTCTAGTTTCTATTTCTTTTTGTTCTAATCTTTATTATTTTCTTTCTTCTGCTAACCTTAGGCTTATTTTGTTTTTATAACTTTTTGACATATAAAGTTAGGTTGTATACTTGAGATTTTTCTCTTTTTATTATGTGAATTTTACTCTATAAATTCTTTTCTTAGAAAGGGTTTATTGCATCCCGTGCATTTTGTACATGTACATTCATTTTCATTTGTCTCAAGATACTTTCTGATTCACCTTTTGGTTTCTTTCCCACCCATTGATTGTTCAGGATTGTGTTGCTTAATTTCTAAGCATTAATGAATTTTCTACTTTTCTTCCTATTATTTAATTTCTAGTTTTGTACAACTGTGATTGGAAAAATACTTGATAGGATTTTAATGTTCTTAAGTTTGTTAAGACTTGCTATGTGCCCTAACATATGATTTATCCTGGATAATATTCCATGTACGCTTGAGAAGAATGTGTATTCTGGTGCTGTTGGATGGAATGCCCTCCATATACCTATTAGGTCAAAGAGACTTCTATGAACAATTATACACCAGCAGATTGGACAACCTAAAGAAAATGGACAAATTCCTAGAAACATTAAACCTACCAAGACCAGGTCTGAAGAAATAGAAAATCTGAGTAGACCAAGAATCATGGAGACTGAAGCAGTAATCAAAATTTTCTCAACAACGTAAAGCCCAGGATCAATGGGCTACCAAACATCCAAAGATGTTTGGTATGTTTGGAATGCCAACCTGTCTCAAACTCTTCCCAAAAGTTGAAGAGAAGAATACTCCCAAACTCATCAAGTTAGCTTTATCCCATATCAAATCTGGATAAGGACACTATAAGAAAAGGAAACTACAGTCAATATACCTGAAAAATATATATGCAAAAATTCTCAATAATATATTAACAAACTGAACTCATGTGTGTGCACTAATGGTAAGTTTTAAGGGTTTTCTACTTATAAAATAATGTATGTGTATGTAGAGACAACTTTACTCCTCTCTTTCGAATTCAGATGTCTTTATTTCTTTTCCTTGCTTATTTGCTTTGGCTGCTGCTGCTAAGTTGTTTCAGTCATATCTGACTCTGTGCGACCCCGTCGATGGCAGCCCACTAGGCTTCTCTGTCCCTGGGATTCTCCAGGCAAGAATACTGGAGTGGGTTGCCATTTCCTCCTCCAAGGCATGAAAGTGAAAAGTGAAAGAGAAGTCACTCAGTCGTGCCCGACTCTTAGCGACCCCATGGACTGCAGCCTACCAGGCTCCTCCATCCATAGGATTTTCCAGGCATGAGTACTTGAGTGGGGTGCCATTGCCTTCTCCGTTGCTTTGGCTAGGACTTTCCAATATCATGTTAAATAGGAGTGGTAAGAAAGCACTCTTGTCTCATTCCAGATCTTAAGTCTCTTGTACCTAAGTTGTGTCTAACTCTTTGTGACTCCACGGACTGTAGCCTACCAGGCTCCTCTGTCCATGGGGATTCTGCAGGCAAGAACACTGGAGTGGGTTCCCATGCCTTCCTCCAGGGGATCTTCACAATCCAGGAATCAAACCCAGGTCTCCCACATTGCAGGTGGGTCTTTACCACCTGAGCCACCAGGAAAGCCCAAGAACACTGGGTTGGGTACCCTAGCCTTTCTCCAGGGGATCTTCCCAACCCAGGAATCCAACTGGAGCCTCCTGCATTGCAGGTGGATTCTTTACCATCTGAGCTACCAGTGAAACCCCAGAACTGAACTCAACAGCACAATAGAAAGAGCATACAGCAGGATGAAGTGAAATTTATATCTGTGAAGCAAGGTGATTTGACATATGCAAATTAATAAATGTAATGCATCACAAATGACAGAATTAAGGGTAAACATTGGGGCTTCCCAAGTGGCGCTAACAGTAAACAAACCACCTGCCAATCCAGGAGGCTCAAGAGATGCAGGTTCAATCCCTGGGTCAGGAAGATCTCCTGAAGTAGGAAATGGCAAACCACTCCAGTATTCTTGCCTGGAAAATTTCATGGGCAGAGGAGCCTGGCAAGCTACAGACCATGTGGTGGCAAAGAGCCAGACATGACTTAGCGACTGAGCAATAGCAACATCCTCTGATCATCTCAGGAAATACAGGAAAAGTGTTTGACAAATTCCACACCCTTTTGAGATATAAATTCTCAATAAACTGGATATAGAAGGAACATACCAACTCATAGTGATAACTGTATGTCTAATCCACTGATAATAGTAGACTCTACAGTGACAGATTGGAAACTTATTATCTGATATCCGGAATATGACAAGAATGCTTTCTTACCACTCCTATTCAACATAGTATTGGAAAGTCCTAGCCAAAGCAAATAAGCAAGAAAAAGAAATAAAGACATCTGAATTGGAAAGAAAGGAGTCAAGTTGTCTCTACATACACGTTATATTATTTTATATGTGGAAAACCCTAAAGACTTACCATTTTAAGTATTTTAAGTTATAATCTAATGGCATTAATTACAATCATAATATTGAACAGTCATCATCACCATCTATTTCCAAAGCTTTCATCACTCCAAACAATAAATCTTTAGCCATTAAGCAATAGCATCTCATATTCCCTCTCCTCAGTTCCTGGTAATCTCTAATTACTTTCTTACTCTATAAATTCTTATATACTATATATAAGAATGAAGTATATACTGTATATAAGAATGAAGTTCAGATAAATTGAACTTCATAAAAATTAAAAACTTTGGTGCATCAAACAACAGTGTCATTAGAATGAAAAGACAACCTACAGTAGAGAAGAAAATATTTGGAAATCATATTTCTAATTAAAGTTTAATACTAAAATATATAAACAATTCCTATAACAACAACAAAAAGACAAAAACTCAATTTAAAAATAATAAACAAGGAACTTTGTTTAAAGAAGATAAAGACTTTTCTTTAATTTTATACATCTAAAAGACAAAAAGTTTTCTTTAAAGAAGATAAAAAAAAAGTCTAAAACAAATGAAAATATTCTCAAAAGCTTCAGTCTCTAGGGAAATGTAAATCAAAAATATGAAGTGAGATATCACTTCATATTTACTAGGGTAGCTGTAATCAAGGAAAATTTAAATAACAAGTGTTGGTGAGGGTGTGGAGAAATTGGGACCCAAGCACATTACTAGTGGAAAGATAAAAATGGTATAGCAGAGTGGTAAACAGTTCGGTGTTTCCTCAAAAAGCTAAACAAAACTACCACATGACCCAGCAACCCCACAAAGTATTTAAATTAAATAATTGAAAACAGGGACTGAAACCAATGCTTGCATACCAGTATTCCTTAGAATATTATTCATAACAGTCAAAAGGTGGAGACAACCCAAGTGTTCATCAACAGATGACAATATTCAAAATGCAGCATATATGAGCAATGAAATACTCATTCATAAAAAGGGATACATCTCTAATAGATGCTACCACATGGATGAACTTTGGAAATATAATGGTAAGTGAACTCAGCCAGACACAAAAGGACAAATATTCTGTAATTCTTCCATTATTTTTCTTCATCTTCATCACCATTGAAATTATTCCAGCGAATCAGTCTTTAACCAGTTGTCTCTGAGTTGTCTCAGTTGTCTCTGAGATCCTGGCATTCCTAGTTTTTATCTTGTAAATCTGTTGGGATTGTACATGGATCAGTTTTATGTTATTTCTGTTTTACCATCATGATATAAAACAGTATTCCTCACAGAGAATAGTAGAAGTTGAGTGATAATGTGTTAACCTACAACAGTTAAAACAAAACATGCAAACATACCCTGGTCTTAGTCTCTCAGGGCTGCTATAGTAAAAAATACCATAATCTCATAATTTATTAACAAATGTTTATTTCACATAGTTCTGACTATTGGAAAGTCAATAATTAAGATCTAGGTAAATTCTCTCTGTGGGGTTGCAAAGAGTCAGATATGACTTGAAGGTGAAGTCACTCAGTTGTGTCCGACTCTTTGCGACCCCGTGGACTGTAACCTACTAGGCTATTCCGTCCATGGGATTCTCCAGGCAAGAATACTGGAATGGATTGCCATTTCCTTCTCCAGGGGATCTTCCCAACCCAGGGATCGAACCCAGGTCTCCTGCATTGGAGGCAGACGCTTTAACCTCTGAGCCACCAGGAGAATATGACTTAGCAACTGAAAAACAACAACAGATTTTTCTGTTAGGTAAAGGTCCACATATTGATTCAGAGGACTGTCTTCTTTTGTGTCCTCACGGCCGAAGAATGAGAGAGCTCTCTGGAGTCTCTTTTATAAGAGCGCTGCTCTCATTTATTCAGACTTAAATTGAAGAAAGTAGGGAAACCCACTAGACCATTCAGGTATGACCTAAATCAAATCCCTAACAATTCTACAGTGGAAGTGAGAAATAGATTTAAGGGACTAGATCTGACAGAGTGCCTGATGAACTATGGACGGAGGTTTGTGACACTGCAGAGGAAACAGGGATCAAGACAATCCCCAAGAAAAAGAAATGCAAAAAAGCAAAATGGCTGTCTGAGGAGGCCTTACAAATAGCTGTGAGAAGAAGAGAAGCCAAAAGCAAAGGAGAAAAGGAAAGATATACCCATTTGAATGCAGAGTTCCAAAGAATAGCAAGGAGAGATAAGAAAGCCTTCCTCAGTGATCAATGCAAAGAAATAGAGAAAAACAACTGAATGGGAAAGACTAGAGATCTCGTCAAGAAAATCAGAGATACCAAGGGAATATTTCATGCAAAGATGTGCTTGATAAAGGACAGAAATGTCATGGACATAACAGAAGCAGAAGATATTAAGAAGAGGTGGCAAGAATACACAGAAGAACTGGACAAAAATGATCTTCAAGACCCCAATAATTACCAGAGCCAGATATCCTGGAATGTGAAGTCAAGTGGGCCTTAGGAAGTATCACTATGAACAAAGCTAGGGAAGGTGATGGAATTCCAGTTGAGCTATTTCAAATCCTAAAAGATGAAGTGCTGCACTCAATATGCCAGCAAATTTGGAAAACTCAGCAATGGCCACAGGACTGGAAAAGGTCAGTTTTCATTCCAATCCCTAAGAAAAGCATTGCCAAAGAATGCTCAAACTACAGAACAATTACACTCATCTCACACTCTAGCAAAATAATGCTCAAAATTCTCTAAGCCAGGCTGCAGCAATAAGTGAACTACGAACTTCCAGATGTTCAAGCTGGTTTTAGAAAAGGCAGAGGAACCAGAGATCAAATTGCCAACATCTGCTAGGTCATCAAAAAAGCAAGAGAATTCCAGAAAAACATCTTTTCTGCTTTATTGACTATGCCAAAGCCTTTGACTGTGTGGACCACCACACACTCTGGAAAATTCTTAAAGAGATGGAAATAACAGACCACCTGACCTGCCTCTTGAGAAATCTGTATGCAGGTCAGGAGGCAACAGTTAGAACTGGACATGGAACAACAGACTGGTTCCAAATAGGAAAAGGAGTACATCAAGGCTGTATATTGTCACCCTGCTTATTTAACTTATATGCAGAGTACATCATGAGAAATGCTGGACTGGAAGAAGCACAAGCTGGAATCAAGATTGCTGGGAGAAATAACAATAACCTCAGATATGCATATGACACAACCCTTATGGCAGAAAGTGAAGAACTAAAGAGCCTCTTGATGAAAGTGAAAGAGGAGAGTGAAAAAGTTGGCTTAAAGCTCAACATTCAGAAAAGAAAGATCATGGCATCTGGTCCCATCATTTCATGGCTTATAGATGGAGAAACTGTAAACAGTGGCTGATTTTATTTTCTTTTTGGCTCCAAAATCACTGCAGATGGTGACTGCAGCCATGAAATTAAAAGACTCTTACTCCTTGGAAGAAAAGTTATGACCAACCTAGACAGCATATAAAAAGCAGAAACATTACTTTGCCCACAAAGGTCCATCTAGTCAAGGCTATGGTTTTTCCAGTGGTCATGTATGGATGTGAGAGTTGGACTACAAAGAAAGCTGAGCACAGAAGAATTGATGCTTTTGAACTGTGGTGTTGGAGAAGACTTTTGAGAGTCCCTTGAACTGCAAAGAGGTCCAACCAGTCCATCGTAAAGGAGATCAGTCCTGGGTGTTCATTGGAAGGACTGATGTTGAAGCAGAGACTCAAATACTTTGGCCACCTGTTGTGAAGAGCTGACTCATTGAAAAGACCCTGATGCTGGGAAAGATTGAAGGTGAGAGGAGAAAAGGACGACAGAGGGTGAGATGGTTGGATGACATCACCGACTCGATGGACATGAGTTTGAGTAAATTCTGGGAATTGGTGATGGACAAGAAGGCCTGATGTACTGCTGTCCATGGGGTCGCAAAGAGTAGGACACGATTGTGCGACTGAACTGAACTGAATCTCATTTATGACAGCTCCGCTAATATGACCTAATCAGCTCCCAAAGCTCTGCTTTCTAATACTATCAAACTGAAGGGTAGGATTTTGGCATGAATTTTGTAGGGAACACAAACACTTAGTCTATTGCAACATACACAGTGAAGTAGTCCATATATAAAATTTAAATGAAATAGAGTGTTTTTGATGGTATTAATTCCAAGGAAAAGGCAGAGGTCACTCTTGGTGTTATTTTACAATATGAGGATTAATCAGTGTATAATTTAAACCTTCATGTCAACAGTTTCTCTGCATTTCTAAGGATTCAACCAACTAGGAGCTGTGCAGAACTCTAATATTTACTAATAAAAAGCATCCATGCATAACTGGACATAGGCAGTTCAAACCTGCATTGTGCAAGTGTCTACTGTACTTCAAGTAGAGCTAGTCAAATTATTAGAGAAAAAGAGAAATATGACCTTAGAATAAACGTTCATTTACATTTTATATTTTCATGTTTTGCAGGATAAAAATGAAGTATTAAAATATTGCCCGAAAAATAAGCCATTCAGATTTAAATTGTGTCTTTAAGTTTCTTTTACTAAACAAAAATTAAACACTAGGTAGTAGAAAATAATGGAAAATAAATTTATATTTTAAAATAATAAATGGCTTTTTATTTAAAAATTTTCTTAATAGGATTTTTATATCTAACACAAACACTAAAAAGTCAAGCTTAAAAATTACACCTTATATTAAAGTTAACTAAAATTAGGTGAAGTCTTTGTATAATAAAAGCTATATAAGGTTGCATTTTACCAACAATAAAACTTTTAAAATCCAGTGCTGCTTTTTTTTTTTTTTGTTAAACTAAGAATCTCTAATCTTTGAACCACAGCTGATGCCAAAGATAATAGAATTGATTCTAAATCAGCCCAGTAGGCAACGTAAAAACTATTCCTGCTGAACATGTTCTTTCTACTTTGAGAATCAAAAGCCTAATCTTGTTATATTTAAATGTGTAACCCCTGTCCTGTCACATTCTGATAAACATCTTTAGTGCTGGAAGAGCAATTTTCTCTTTAGCTTAAAAACTTCTGTCTTTTACTTTAAATAGCAAGTGATTTATTGTCAACCTGCAAAATTTATTTTTGAATTATTTATTTTCTTCTGCATTGATATTTTTAGTTTTTGGAAGGATATTCAAATGTGAAGTGGTTTCAATTGCTTCATGTGGTCTTGCTCCTCTGATTTACTTCACTCACTCTAATAATAATTTTTTTATTTATATGTTGTCCTACAAATGATCACGATTTAAACTTCTTATTGAGAACTATTTAGAGACATTTGGTCTCACAGAAGTAAAAGAAAAAAAAAAAAAGCAATATAGGAGGAGAATGGATACATATATATGTATGGCTGAGTCCCTGTGCTGTTTACCTGAAACTATTACAACCTTGTTTGTTAACTGGCTATATCATAATACAAAAATTAAAAAGTGTAAAAAAAAAAAGAAATATAGGGTAGATAATGCAAATCTCATATGAATTTGTTCTTCATCAATGAGAGATTTTGGTCTTTTTTTTTTTTTCTTCTTTTTTTGCTCTGCCCTGAGTCTTAGTTGCTGCGCTCAGTATTTTTCCCTAGTTGCAACAAGTCAGGACTACTCTCTAGCTCCAGTACTCATGTTCTCATTGCTGAGGCTTCTCTTATTGCAGAACATGACCTCTGGGATTGCAGACTTCAGTGGTTGCAGCACACAAGCTCAGTAGTTGTGGCTCACAGGTTTAATTGCCCTGTGGCATGTGGGATCTTCCTGGGCCAGAGACCAAACCCATGTCCCCTGCATTGCATGCTAAGTTGCCTCAGTTGTGTCTGACTCTTTGTGACCCTATGGACTAAAGCCCACTAGTCTCCTCTGTCCATGGGAGTCTCCAGATTAAAATACTGGAATGGGTTGCCATGCCCTCCTCCAAGCGATCTTCCCGACTTAGGGACTGAACATACATCTCTTTTGTCTCTTGCATTGGCAGGTGGATTCTTAACCCCTGGCCACCATAGAAGTCCCTTAATCATCTTTTGATCTACTCTGCAAAGCAAGACTCTTCACAATAAAATCTACATATTAGCCCACATAAAAATAAAGTATTAACTAGCCCGTGATATTTTTTTGCCAAATAACATTTTTTAGACCCAAAATATGCAAGTTTATCTGTTTTTGCCATTTTAAAATAAACAACATATATTTAGCTGCTTGAATGGACAGTACCTTCCACCCAGTGCTGAAGTAGCTTACTTAAATTCACACCTCATCATACATAAAACAAGTTTTCTGCCTTTCTTCATGATGACAGAGAAAAAAATTATTAACTATGTAAAAAATCAACTATTTAAGTATGTATTAAGAATCGTGAAAGACTAAGGACAGCATATTCCTAAGCTTAGTCATAGTTTTTATACTGCCAAAGAGTGCAAGCTTTCTGAATAGATGGAAAAGATTGTGTGGACTATGATATTTTTCTCTGTTTGAAAATGCCAGTGATCCTTATGCTCAACATTCTGAAGGTCTCATTAATCAAATCACAATTTAAGAGATAGCTCTGAAATCCACTATGTACTCTCTTTTTTGGAGAATCATTGCAAAATGCTCTGGTTTGACTTTAGGACATTCCGGATTTATACAGGCATGGGTGGTCAAACATGATAAACTTCTTTCAGATGAGACCCAAGAGTCATAAAAGTCTTTGTCCTCCATGGATAGAATTCTGTGGAAGACTCGTACAAAGAGCCAACTCAGTGGAAAAGATCCTGATGCTGGGAAAGATTGAGGGTAGGTGGAGAAGTGGGGGCAGAGGATGAGATGATTGGATGGATCACTGACTCAATGGAAATGAGTCTGAGCAAACTCCGGGAAGTAGTGAAGGACAGGGAAGCCTTGGGTGCTTCAGTCCATGGGTTGCAAAGATTCAGAAATGACTGAGTGACTGAACAACAATGTTTATAACTGATTCACATTGTTGTACTGCAGAAACCAACACAACATTGTAAAGCAATTATCCTCCAAATAAAATAAATAAACATCAAATTTTACATAGGTGATCACTTTCAGCTCTTCTGCATTAATTAAATGGTGCCACTTGCTTTACCATCTTCTAGAAAAATGCTTTGTCATAGGAACGATGCCTGAGAAATGTAAACTAATGAAACTATTCTAAGATAAACAAGGCTACTAACAAAAGAGCATCCCACTATGCATGAACTAGCCCAGGCTAAGATCTTAGGAAAATTATCTTAGTGGTAAGAGGTTACAAATATGTATAATAATCGGGGTCAATAATGCTAATTGTCCACAATTGGATGTGGTCTCTCTTAGCTATGGGCAATCATAGCACTCACCTTGAACCACCTCTTTGTAATTTTATTACTGTGGGTTAACTACATAAACTTTGTAACCTATAAAATGGGCGAAAAACAATCACAAATAACTGGTGTGAGGATTAACTGGGATAATCAATATAAACTACTACTTAGTACAATACTTAGATTATACATTGAATATGCAGGAATCCTTTCCACTTATACACATACTCTAAAAATACTCCAAAAGTAAAAACACTGTATAGTAATAAGAGGGACTGCTAAAATAATTCTTAGAATTTTTCCAAATGATTTACATGAATTAGTGTATTCGATCCTTACAACAATGCTGTGAGGTAGAACCTACCATTATCTCTTTTTATAGTTATTCCACTTGTTTTCTAGGCTAGAGAGTCCTGGGAATGGTAGAACCACCATCTTTCATGGTTATTTGCTCCTGCATCCCAAGCAACTACTCCCCTCAAGTTTCATCTTATTTTTTTCTTTCAAAATACCAGGACTGGGGTAAGGCCATCCTCTTAGGTTTGTAATCCATTAAGTCTAAGAGTAAGGAGAGGGAACATAAATGAATGCGGGAAGCTGCCATCTTAATCCTTACGTATTTTCTTTACCTCCTATTTCTCTGATATTCTTCAGCTTTCCTGATGTTGTGCAGAGGCCCTAGTGGTTTGGACTGTCCCTGCCTATTTCTGAGGTAGAGAACGTACTGCTTGTTGCAAGGCAATAGTGGAGCCAGGGGATGATTACTAGAAATAAACTAAAGCTCTTTTCTTCCATTCCTGCCTTGGCCACCTTGTATCTTGGGCCTTAGCCTGTGCCTCCTGCAAATTGAATGCAGACTTCCAGAGAATAGCGAGGAGAGATAAGAAGCCCTTCTTAAATGAATGATGCAAATAAATAAAGGAAAACAATAGAATGGGGAAGACTAGAGATCTCAAGACAATTTACCAAGGGAACATTTTATGCAAAGATAGGCACAATAAAGGACAAAAATGGTATGAAACTAACAGAAGCAAAAGATATAAGAAGAGGTGTCAAGAATACACAGAAGAACTTTACAAAAAAAGGTCTTAATGACCCAGATAATCACTTTGGTGTTGTCACTCACCTAGAGCCAGATATCCTGGAGCGTGAAGTCAAGTGGGCCTTAGGAAGCATTACTATGAACAAAGCTAGTGGAGGTGATGGAATTCCAGCTGAGCTACTTCAAATCCTAAAAGATGATGATATGAAAGTACTGCACTTAATGTACCAGCAAATTTGGAAACTCAGCAATGGCTACAGAACTGGAAAAGGTCAGTTTTCATTCCAATCTCAAAAAAGGGCAATATTAAAGAATGTTCAAACTACTGTACAATTGCTGTACTCATTTCACATTAACAAGGTAATGCTCAAAATCCTTCCAGCTGGACTTCAACAGTATGTGAAATGAGAATTTCCAGATGTAAAGCTGGATTTAGAAAAGGCAAAGAAACCAGAGATCAAATTGCCGACATCCACTGGATCATAGAAAAAGCAAGAAAATTCCAGAAAACCATCTACTTCTCTTTCATTGACTAGGCTAAAGCTTTTGTGTGGATCACAATAAGCTGTTGAAAATTCTTCAAGAGATGGGAATGCCAGACCACCTTACCTGCCTCCTGAGAAACCTGTATGCAAGTCAAGAAGCAAAAGTTAGAACCAGATATGGAACAACGGACTAGTTCCAAATTAGTAAAGGAGTAAGTCAAGAGTGTATGTCATCACCCTGCTCATTTAACTTCTATGCAGAGTATATTACACAAAATGCTGGGCTGGATGAATCACAAGCTGGAATCAGGACTGCCAGGAGAAATATCAACAGCCTCATATGTGCATATAACACCACCCTAATAGCAGAAGGACAAGAGGAACTAAAGAGTCTCTTGATGAGGGTGAAAGAGGAGAGTGAAAAAGCTTAAAATTCAGTATTCAGAAAACTAAGATCATGGCATCCAGTGCCATCAATTCAAGGCAAATAAATGGGGAAAAATGGAAACAGTGACTTATTTTATTTTCTTGGGCCCCCAAATCACTGCAGATAGTGACTGCAGCCATGAAATTAAAAGACTCTTGCTCCTTGGAGGAAAAGTTTTGACAAATCTAGTGTGAATGTGTTAGTCACTCGATCATATGTGTCTCTTTGCCACCTCATGGACACCCTATGGACTGTAGACCACTAGACTCCTCTCTCCATGGAGTTTTCCAGGTAAGAATACTGGAGTGGGTTGCATTCCCTTCTCAGGGCATTTTCCTGATCCAGGGATTAACCCAGGTCTCTTGCATTGCAGACAGATTCTTTACCATCTGAGCCACCAGGGAAGATAACAAAACTAGATAGTGTATTAAAAAGCAGGGAACTCACTATACCAATAAAGGTCCATATAGTGAAATCTATGGTTTTTCTAGTAGTCATGTATGAATGTGAGATTTGGACCATATAGGAGGCTGAGCACCAAAAAATTGATGGTTTTGAATTGTGGCACTGGAGAAGAATCTTGAGTCTCTTGGACAGGAAGGAGATCAAACCAGTCAATCCTAAAGGAAATCAATGCTAAATATTCATTGGAAGGACTGATGCTAAAGCTGAAGCTCCAATACTTAGGCCACCTGATGCATGGAGCTGACTCATTGCAAAAGACCCTGATGCTGGGAAAGACTGAGGAGGAGAAAGGGGCAACAGAGGGTGAGATGGTTGAATGGTATCATTGACTCAATGGACATGAATTTGAGCAAACTCCAGGAGACAGTGAAGGACAGGGAAGGCTGGCGTGCTGCAGTTCACGGGTTGTAAAGAGACACATACGACTGAGCGACTGAACAACAGCCTGCAAACATGGCAGAGAGAGAGAGCCTTTGTTCTTTCTGTGGTTATCTTATAATTTTTATTTTATTTTGTTTAGCTAATAGAATCCAAGTTTCTTTTCTACTGCTGTAGTTTAGATTTGGTGCTACAGGATGAGGTTAGCAGATGGGCTATTTTACCATCTTAAAAATCCTTACATTCTTAATGTGATAATAACTGCCGTGATTTCCCAAGTTCCTTAGCTCTTTAGATAAGCAGCCTTGTTCTCACTCACTAGGTCCTGCATAGACACATATACATTCATATATACAGCATGGTACTAGAGTTCCACCTTCACACCCTAGACAAGTGTTTAACTTTCCATTAGAGACTACTGGCCTTGTGCATCTGTCTATTTGGACATTTTAATATGACTGCTGCATTAGTTTTAATACAGTCTGAGAAAATGTCATTAATATAAGGAATTGGGTTTATAGTTATTGAAGACAGTAAAGCCTTCCCTGGTAGCTCAGATGGTAAAGCATCTGCCTGCAATACAAGAGACCTGGGTTAGATCCCTGGATGGAGAAGATCCCCTGGAGAAGGAAATGGCAACCCACTCCAGTATTCTTGCCTAGAGAATCTCATGGACAGAGGAGCCTGGTGGGTCTCAGTCCATGGGATCGCAAAGAGTCAGACACGACTGAGTGACAAAACACACACACACACACAAAGTCAAAAAGGATGAACAAAGCAACACTGAGCTAGCAACTACAGGAAGCAGCTACTGCTGCTCGAGCTAGGGGAACAAAAGAATACGATGAGGGTTGTCAGAACACAGAATCTTGGAGTAGGGATGCTCTGGAGTTCATACTAAGACTTCTGAAATTGTGCATCAGCCACCCAGGCTGATAGCTCTGATGAGTATGATGAGTTGATGAGTATGATGAATTGAGAAAAAACTGGAAATGAGGCTGGGTGATGCAGCCAGGGAAGGGAAGGGAAGAGATGCTAGCAGAAAGGGAAGGCAAATAGGAAAAAGCAACCTCTTTTTCCTTCATCCACCCTTACAGATTTCTTCTAAGCCCCCTATTAGGAAAGCTTAACCAAGAGCCAGCTGGAAAGGAGAAGTGATTTGCACCATCTCAATCTCAGGATCACAGAGAGTGTAGGAGTGTGGGTTAAGAACAGAGTAACAATAGTTTTATTCTTAACTGCTGCCAGATTTTCTCTGGTGGTTTGCAACATTTACGTTTACCTATATGAACCTTTTCCAGTCATCTGTGGTATAGTGAGCATTAGTAATACTGCTGATTGGATACCAGCAGAAGAGGAATCAACACTGGGACTCTACTGAAAGGACCTGTAACTGCCAGAGGCTTCCAAAGCCAGAAGCTGTCACCCACTATTTTATTCTCCACTTATAGGAGCAGCTGCCAGAAGACCATGCCTTTTAGACTCTGATTAAAGCTGGCAGCAGCAGGTATTTTTGCATGAATAAGAGACCTTTATTTCTACTCACCTCTGGGGAAAATGGGAAGGGAGCTCACTGCTCATTTTATGATATTTAGGTGGATGTGTTTTTTAAAAAAATACTTAAACTGAAAGACTTGATGCCCAAGAGATCATATAACTTGCCTCAGGTCACATAGCTTATGCTCGTTAATGCCAGAGCCATATCAAACTCTTGACTTACTCCTGTTTTTTTTCCTCCAGTGCATTAGAGATCAATTCAGTGTGTCTTTAATTACAGACATAGAAGATACATATGGTTATATATGCAACTCTAATTTCTAGAAATTTGGCTGAGTGTGTCAGGAGATATAAAGTTGAGAAGGGCACATTTCTTCTCTGCAGTTTGTAATCTAAAAGGAAAGATAAAAATATGTATACATAGCTATGACCTACTTAAGAAAGAAAGACATTTTTTCTCAAAACAAGGTAAGTGGAGGTAAAGATTACTAATACTTGGGAAAAATAAAATCAATAAAAACCCCTCAACATGACTATTCCAGAGAGTCAACAGATGTAAAATATTTAACACAGGAAATTTTGGTAATTTAGTTTTTGAATTATAATTGTGAAAAATATAAATCCTTCTTTTAAATCAGGTATAAGTTACCTAAATTTTTAAATTTACAATTATTTTCATTTTTTAAATTTATTAAATTTTTTTCCTTTTTTTTTTTTCCCCCACACTCCACAGCATATAGGATTTTAGTTCCCCAACCGGGGATTGAAGGATTGAACCCAAGCCCTCTGCAGTGGAAGCATTAAGTCCTAACCACTGGACACCAGGGAAGTTCCTCTAAAGTGATTTTTAAATGTCATTTTTGCAAAAACAAGCAAAGACAGCTAAATGAACAGAAAAACTAGTCACAAGGATGAACTATTATGAAATTGAATTCTTATGTATTTTTACGTTAAAATAGCTATCAACTGAAAGGACAATTTATTGCTGAAATGTTAAAGAATACAAATCAACTTCAAATAATTGAGTAGAAATGAACTCGAAATAGTACAGCAATTGGAGCTATGTACCATAAAGGAAAACAAATATGGATCTTGAGAAAATGAGCCAAGATTTTGACGTCAATCATTAGGCTATTTTGATGGTAATAGCAACTATTAAAAACAGCAGGAATGAGACTGAAAGTATAATATTGATATGTAAAGAAGATAATTTCATAATTAACAATAGTAAAAGAAAATCAGGAAGTCTTAGAGCAGTGAGTGGCATGCCTTTTGGGTTTTGCTTGTTTATTTGGTGAACTGATATTTGTTGTTCCCAGAAAGCTAAGGATGTTGTAAAAATCCTGAAAGTGCTCATATTTTTTCCCACTGCCTTTAGGCTGGAATATACCTGAGAAGACTCAAGAAAAATGCTCACATGTTCTGGACCTTTGAAAAAACAATTATGAATCAGAAAGTTTATTTTTTAGATAAATAATCTGCTTCAGAAATGTAAGCTTATTTTATTTTTAGCAAATTGATAATTCACCTGTGTCTTTGTTCTCATCCACATCAAAAAGTAATTTTAAGTCTCTTTTAATTTATGTCAAGATTTCTCAGCCTTGGCACCACCCACCTTGGGCTGGACACTTTGTTGTAGGGGAAGGCTATCCCATGCATTTTAAGATGTTGAACAGGCCCCCTGCCCTCCACCCACTAGATGACATTAACATCTACTCCTCCACTTGATACAGCTAAATATTTCTCCAGATGTTATCAAGTGTGCCCTGGGGGCAAAATCCCCATAGCTGAGAACTACTGGTTTTATCTTTTCCAAGCTTTTCTCTAACTCAACACATCTATTAGATTGGTACCTATTATCCTAATTGAATCTATTGGCACCCCACTCCAGTACTCTTGCCTGGAAAATCCCCTGGATGGAGGAGCATGGTAGGCAGTCCATGGGGTCGCTAAGAGTCGGACACAACTGAGCAACTTCACTTTCACTTTTGACTTTCATGCATTGAAGAAGGAAATGGCAACCCAGAGAATGAATTTATGGTTGTCTGTACACACTGCTCTATTTAAAATGGATAAGCAACAAGGATCGACTATATAGGTGTGGAACTCTGCTCAGTGTTGTGTGGCAGTCTGGATGGGAGGGGGTTTGGGAGAGAATGGATACATGTGTATGTGACTGAGGCCCTTTGCTGTTCACTTGAAACTATCACAGCATTGTTAATCAGCTACACCCCAATACATAATTAAAAGTTTTTAAAAAGATATAAAGCAAGGTCCATAATCATGAAAAAAGAGGAATGAAGGGACAAAATTTGGGGTTAGAAGAGACTGAATATGGAGAGTGTGCACATAGATTGGGAAAGTAGCTGGGCAAGCCTGCAGTACCTTCTGTAGTGTTCTCACCGAGCATGGAGTCATGGTCAAGGATCCAGGACACTCTTGGGCTTACTTGTCACAGGACACTGGTCTTGAAAGAGTTTCATGCACGACTGTTCCGAATAGCTGTATATGGTGAGTTCTGTGTTCTTTTCATTTTTTAGCATATTGCCCAGCACAGGCAATGGCACCCCACTCCAGTACTCATGCCTGGAAAATCCCATGGATGGAGGAGCCTGGTGGGCTGCAGTCCATGGGGTTGCTAAAAGTCAGACAGTACTGAGCGACATCACTTTCACTTTTTACTTTGATGCATTGGAGAAGGAAATGGCAACCCACTCCAGTGTTCTTGCCTGGAGAATCCCAGGGACGGGGGAGCCTGGTGGGCTGCCATCTATTGGGTCGCACAGAGTTGGACACGACTGAAGTGACTTAGCAGCAGTAGCAGCAGCAGCCCAGCACAGAAACTTGCTTAGTCCTCTCAGTAACTAGGTCATTTATTACATATGATTTTTACCTATAGAAGAAATGTTTCTCTCTCCCTTTTATCTTTTTTTAATGTATGCAATTATGGTTATTTTAATTAGTTTTGCTGTATCTCTGCATAAAAAAACTTTATGAAAATAAATATTATTTCATCCACAATTGTAGATCTCAATATTTATTTTTTTAAAGAAACATGAGAAACAAACTCAGTTGAATGGGAATATATAGACTTCAAAAGTACTGAAACCACAGGATTTAAATCTGGAGACAACTATGCATGAAAGGCCACATTGCAGTTTAAGTATTTTGTCTAAGAGTTATGTCTAAGAAAACCCTTTTTAAAACAATGGACTAAAATATTTGTTAGATTTTCAAGTATTTTTCTAAATATTCAAATGAAGTGGTGAGATAATGAAATCTCTCTTCTTGACAACCATTTTCCACTGACTTATTCTAACCGCACAATGTGATAAACATTTGATGTATGTTATAAACACTTTGAAGAATTTAAATTCTCAAGGATAAAAATGTAATCCATCTTAGACATCTTTTAGATATTATTTTCATTGTTCCACAAATTTACTGCATTGCATAGTATAATAGAAAACCTGGCTACTGGAAAAAATTTAAGCATGTTTTGTATGCCCTAGACAGTCTCTGTTTACATCATGATATATAGCTGCATTTTTCTTGATGGTGTATTAGTTTGAGCCTCTGTTGTTAAACAAATCACAGTGGGCCATATATTACTAGTATTTTTATTTATCTATTTTTAGTGTTAGATTAGGAATAACAAATGTTATAAATAGCTGTTCTCTTATCCCTTGTATTTGGTAGACAGTACTAAGTAATCTTTTTGCTGAGGCAAGACACAACCTCAGAATCCCTTTGAAAATGGTACTTCAGGCAACTACTGATAGTTTTTAGAATGGGAATGAGTCCCTGAGATATTCAGTTTCAACATGACGAGGTTTTCGACTCTTATGGGCATGAGTTTGAGTAAGCTCTGGGAGTTGGTGATGGACAGGGAAGCCTGGCGTGCTGCAGGGCATGGGGTCGCAAAGAGCTGGACACAACTGAGTGACAGAACTGAACTGAACTGAATCTACCAAGGATTTTGGTTATGCTGTGAAGATATTTTGGTCTTCCCATGTGGTTCTACCACTAGCACCACACAGATGCTCATGCAGAGACATAAGAGATGCAGGTTCAACCCCTGGGTTGCTTTCCCCCAGAGGAAAGCATGACAGTCCCTTTCACTGTTCTCATCTGGAGAATTCCTGGACAGAGGAGCCTGGCAGGCTACAGTCCATGGGGTCACAAAGAGTCAGACACTTCTCAGCAACTTAGCACACAAGCACATAAATGTATTTTATAAATATGATTCATATTGACAGTCAATTGATTTTATGAAAAGGAGATTATTTTACATAATCTGGATGAGCCTGATTCAACCTGTTGAAAGACATTATGAACAGAATTGAGATTTCCCTGAGGAAGGAGAAATTCTGCTTGTCCACTATGAAGCCTGCTCCTGCTGAAGATTCCAGTCTGCCTTTCTTGATGGATTGTCCTATGGACTTCTACCTTGCCTGGTTATAGCCCAGTTTCTTTCTATAAACCCAGTTACCTAATCCAGTTCCTTGCAATAAATCTCTCAGTCAGTCTGTCTATCTACCTATCTATCCATCTATCTATCTGTCATCTGTCTCCTAAATATTGTGTTTCCTTCTTATATACACTTTCATTTTCACCAACACAGGATATTTTTGAGCAAACATCAGAGAGCAACATGAGTTCACTGTGATATAGGTATCTGTTTCAAGGAAAAAGAAAAAAAGTAACTAATACACATTACTAAATATAATTTACAGGAAAATCATAATTTGTTTCTACTGTATTATCTTATTTTCAAAATTGGGGTCCTTTTTTGAACAGAATTATAGTCAAAATGGTGGCTTCTCAGGTGGCACAGTGGTAAAGATTCTGCCTGCCAATGCACAAGACGCAAGAGATGCAGGTTTGATCCCTGGGTTGGGAAAATCCTCTGCAGTAGGAAATGGCAACCCACTCCAATATTCTTGCCTGCAAAATTCCATGAACAGAGAAACTTGGCGGGCTACAGACGATAGGGCTGCAAAAAGTCAGACACAACTGAACAACTGAGTACATATGCATACACCATGTCTACGTAATGAATAGGTCTATAGTCAATGTGGATCATGTTTGGAGAAGAATGAGCAGGCTGGTGAAAAATAAGTCAAATCGTATAAAGGAACTACTGGAACCACTTGGACTGTCACCTAAAAATGAAGCCACAAAAAATGGAAGGAGTATATCCATGGTGGCCAGACAACTAGTATGACAGAAATATGCAAAAGTGACTCCCACTTATATATGATTCAAGACCAATGGTTTGTAAGGTGAATATTAGTTCATCACAACTCTGTGAAGTTAAGTATTATTATTATAGTCCTTTTGTCAAGGAAGAAAGTCAAAAAGTGTTTAATAACTTTCTCAAAATTACAGTTCATGGGCTTATAAATGTGGTTATTGTTATAGGTTAAATTCATATGTTGAAGTCCCAACCTCAGAATGTAACTCTATTTGGAAATAAGATTTCTGTAGATGATCAAATTAAAATGAAGCTATTATGCTGGGCCTCAACCTAATATGACTGATGTCTTCATAAAGGAGGACTGATGTATGTAGGTAGTACGTCTAAAGGAGAAGTTTAGACACACTATGGATGTACAGGGAGAATATCATGTGAACAAGAAGATAATGATTGGGGTGATGCTTTTACACTTCAGGGATCGCCAAGATTGCCAGTAAACCACCAGAATTCAGAAGAGACATTTGAAACAGACTTCTTCTCACACCCAACAGAAGCAATCCTGTTTGCTTGATTGACCTCGGACTTTTAGGTTGCAGAAATGTAAGATGATGAATTTCTGTATTTGAGTAACTCAATGTGTGGTATTTAGCTACAGCAGTCTAGGACAAGTGTTAGACAGTTATGGCAGACTAATAGAGGTATCTCACTTGGGTTATATTTCAGCCAGTCCCAACTACAAACAATAGCATAACAATAAAACAGACACTTTCTTAACATATCCTTTTAAATATTAATAAGAAGGTGAAACAACACAGGCTGTGTATGTAGTATGGTTTCACAGCCGTTACAAGATACTCTTTCCTTCTTAAGGTCCAACAGGACTCCAGATCTTGCCGGCTCTAGCTTCCTGTGGAAACAAGATTAGATGTTTTTCTGGTTGGACACAGGAAACAAAACAGGGACCAGTGGATAAGAGTTTTACAGAACAAATTTTGGCACAATGAAAAGAAAATCTTCCCATGGACAAAGGCTGCCCAAAATTGGAACGAGAATTCTGTGGGACTGTGGCATCCCCATCATAAGAGATATCTGTGCTCTCTAGAGGGATCTAGTCCTCGGCAGAAAACTGATCCCTCTAATCCTTGTGAAGCACCACCTGTACTGTCCTGCTGTCTAGGAAAAAGCAGATAAAAGATGAAAATCAGTTTTGATATGAACAGAACTGACAGAGTAGATCTACATCTAAGGAAGTTAGGATAGAGGGCTTGAGTCTGGGCGAAATGCAACAGGGTAAACTATTGTCATAAGTACAGACGAAGTTCAAAGAAAACTACTATAGCAGCAAGTTCTGAAACAGACATAAGGAAGGATTAACTGATGATTACCTGATACTCAGTAATAAAGAGCTGGCAAGTAATGGTATTTCATTGATTGGTGATGAAAGGTATACCCAGTGAAGAATATCAGAGTCGTGGAGATCTGATTAAAAACAGTGGGTGCGTGAAAAATCGCTTTAGTCATGTCTGACTCTTTGCAATGCCATGGGCTATAGTCGGCCAGGTTCCTCTGTCCCTGGGATTCTCCAGTAGGCCAGGTTCCTCTGTCCCTGGGATTCTCCAGTCAAGAATACTGGAGTGGGTTGCCATGAACCCTTTCAGGGGACCTTCTCTATCCAGGGTTTGAATCTGCATCTCATATCTCCTGCATTTGCAGGCAGGTTTTTACCACTAGTACCACCTGGGAAGCCCCACTGAAAACAGAGGTAACCATTACTTCTCAGGTCACAAAGACAGGTGCTCTATTATCTAGGACTATATGTACTTTATCCCCCCGAACATGCAGAAACCAAGAGCTGCTGATGCAGTTACATGTCTAAAGAACAGATATGACAGAACTGCTATTCAAGATCAATTTTGCCTTCCAAGGGGGGAAAAAAAAAAGGCATAGGAAAATGCAGCTGTGGGATTAAATGACTAAAAGTAAGGGGTGAAATCATCTGCTATGATTATTTTATACTAGAACAGTTCTGAAGGTGTTTTCTGAAGAGCTTGTTTATATCTAGTCAGTCTGATCACATGGATCACAGCCTAGTCTAACTCAGTGAAACTAAGCCATACCGTGTGGGGCCACCCAAGATGGGCATGTCATGGTGGAGAGGTCTGACAGAATTTGGTCCACTGGAGAAGGGAATGGCAAACCACTTCAGTATTCTTGCCTTGAGAACCCCACGAACAGTCTGAAAAGGCAAAATAATAGGATACTGAAAGAGGAACTCCTCAGGTCAGTAGGTGCCCAATATGATAAATCAAATTCTGTATGATTATACAGTGGAAGTGAGAACTGGATTTAAGGGACTAGATCTGATAGATAGAGTGCCTGATGAACTATGGATGGAGGTTTGTGACATCTTATAGGAGATAGGGATCAAGATCATACCCATGGAAAAGAAATGCAAAAAAGCAAAATGGCCATCAGGGGAGGCCTTACAAATAGCTGTGTAAAGAGAAGCGAAAAGCAAAGGAGAAAGGGAAAGATATAAGCATCTGAATGCAGAGTTCCAAAGAATAGCAAGGAGAGATAAGAGAGCCTTCCAAGGTGACCAATGCAAAGAAATAGAGGAAAACAACAGAATGGGAAAGACTAGAGATCTCTTCAAGGAAATTAGAGATACCAAGGGAACATTTCATGCAAAGATGGGCTCGATAAAGGACAGAAATAGTATGGATCTAACAGAAGCAGAAGATATTAAGAAGAGGTGGCAAGAATACACAGAACTGTACAAAGAAGAGCTTCATGACCCAGATAATCATGATGGGGTGATCATTCACCTAGAGCCAGACATCCAGGAAGGTGAAGTCAAGTGGGCCTTAGAAAGCATCACTACGAACAAAGCTAGTGGAGGTGATGAAATTCCCGTTGAGCTGTTTCAAATCCTGAAAGATGATGCTGTGAAAGTGCTGCACTCAATATGCCAGCAAATTTGCAAAACTCAGCAGTGGCCACAGGACTGCAAAAAGTCAGTTTTCATTTAATCCCAAAGAAAGGCAATGCCAAAGAATGCTCAAACTACTGCACAATTGCACTCATCTCATATGCTAGTAAAGTAATGCTCAAAATTCTCCAAGCCAGGCTTCAGCAATATGTGAACTGTGAACTTCCAGATGTTCACACTGGTTTTAGAAAAGGCAAAAGAATCAGAGATCAAATTGCCAACATCTGCTGGATTATAGAAAAAGCAAGAGAGTTAACATCTATTTCTGTTTTATTGACTATACCAAAGCCTTTGACTGTGTGGATCACAATAAACTGTGGACAATTCTGAAAGATATGGGAATACAAGAGCACCTGACTTAACTCTTGAGAAACCTATATGCAGGTCAGGAAGCAACAATTAGAACTGGACATGGAACAACAGACTGGTTCCAAATAAGTAAAGGAGTACATCAAGGCTGTATATTGTCACCTTGCTTATTTAATTTTTACTCAGAGTAAATCATGAGAAATGCTGGGCTGGAAGAAGTACAAGCTGGAATCAAGACTGCTGGGAGAAATTTCAATAACCTCATATATGCAGATGACACGACCCTTATGGCAGAAAGTGAAGAGGAACTAAAAAGCATCTTGATGAAAGTGAAAGAGGAGAGTGAAAAAGTTGCTTAAAGCTCGACATTCAGAAAACGAAGATCATGGCATTTGGTCCCATCACTTCATGGGAAATAGATGGGAAAACAGTGTAAACAGTGTCAGACTTTATTTTTCTGGGCTCCAAAATCACTGCAGATGGTGACTGCAGCCATGAAATTAAAAGATGCTTACTCCTTGGAAAGAAAGTTATGACCAACCTAGACAGCGTGTTGAAAAGCTGAGACATTACTTTGTCAGCAAAGGTCCATCTAGTCAAGGCTATGGTTTTTCCAGTGGTCATGTATGGACATGAGAGTTGGACTGTGAAGAAAGCTGAGTGCCAAGGAATTGATGCTTTTGAACTGTGGTGTTGGAGAAGACTCTTGAGAGTCCCTTGGACTGCAAGGAGATTCAACCAGTCCATTCTAAGGAGATCAGTCCTGGGTGTTCATTGGAAGGACTAATGGTAAAGTTGAAACTCCAGTACTTTGGCCACCTGATGGGAAGGGTTGACTCATTGGAAAAGACTCTGATGCTGAGAGGGATTGGGGACAGGAGGAGAAGGGGACGACAGAGGATGAGACGGCTGGATGGCATCACCAACTTGATGGACATGAGTTTGGGTAAACCCGGGAGTTGGTGATGGACAGGGAGGTCTGGTGTGCTGCGATTCATGGCGTCGCAGAGTCAGACACAACTGAGCAACTGAACTGAACTGAATATAGAAAAAGGATGGAAACTCAAAATATGGTGCCCAAAGCAAAACAAATTTTGTTTGTTTTTTTTTTTGTATGGAAACTACCTAAGACCTCCAATGATTTTCATATGTCTACTTTGTAATTTTGGTCACAGAGCAGATATTTTGACATTAAAATTTTATAATGCTTTATAAAACTCTGGGAGATGGTGAAGGACAGCAAAGTCTGGCATTTCGCAGTCCATGGGGTCACAAAGAGTAGAACACAAATGAGTGACTGAACAAGAACAAATGCTTTATAAAGTAGTGCCTCTTATGCCATAATAAAAGCCAGGAAAAGACTTTCAGATCTCCTGACTTGTAATGAAGTCTCATTTCTACTCTGAATTGTTGACAGTGCATTACCAAGAAAATATGGACATGTAAAATTTCATTCCCAAACTGAGATTGAAATTTCTTGGTAGTCAATGAGCAGTTACATTTTTCTTTCTGATTATTCTATTACTTAGTTTTTTAAGTTCACATTTCTTAACTTGTGCTGAAAGATGGTACTAGAACTGCCTGAAAGTGAAAGATAGTCGCACAGTCACGTCTGACTCTTGCAATTCCATGACTGCAGCCTGTCCTGCTCCTCTGTCCGTGGAATTCTCCAGGCCAGCATACTGGAGTAGGTTGCCATTTCCTCCTCCAGTGGATCTTTCTGACCCAGGGATAGAACCCAGGTCTCCCTCATTGCAGGCAGTTTCTTTACCACTGAACCACAAGGGAGGCCCAAGAATACTTTGTAGCTAAGCTGGAAAGAATGTTACTGGGAGAAATAATTTATATTTATTCACAAGAATAAGAGAATAAGTAACATTAATGAAAAAAAATAAGTTTAATTCACAGATTCTAAGGGTTACATTAAAATATCAGCTCTAAAAACCATTAAATAATTTACCTCCCCCTGTTCACCTACATAGACTTTTTCTTCTTAATGCTTTCTTCTACTCTAAAGCTGAGTTGGAGATATTAAATTCTGATTCTGTTTTGATACTTTTATCAATAAACACACATATACATGTACTACCATGTGCTTATTTCATAATCAGTCATTTATAAGCAGGAGCACAGTAAACCATAGTTTCTTTTTTGCCTACTACTGTTTCTAAAATTGATTCAAAAGTAAAGACACTCAAAATGAAATACTCCCTGTAGGTTTTCAGTTCTTCTAAATTACTATTTTAAAGATTTTTTTTCAAGCAGAAATATAAAATTTTCTTATATATATATTTTTTCCTTTTTCAATCTGGATTCAGCTAAACCACAGGAAGCAAACTGAGTTTTGAATGATTTGAAGATAAGGATAGAATTTTACTTTGTATCTAAAACTCAGACTTGAGTCCTGTTTAAGAATCTTGGTGGCCAATGAGCAGATACATATTTATTTCTCTTTGTAAACATGTATTTTGAAAAAACAAGGATGAAGAGATTATAGTAATAGCATTCTTCTCAAGATACAAGAGTCTTGTGTTTTCCTTGGGCTTCACCAGTGGCACCGTAGTAAAGAATCCCCTTGCAGTGTAGGAGATGCAAGAGACATGAGTTCGATCCCTGTGTCAGGAAGAAACCCTATAGGAGGAAATGGCAACCCACTCCAATATTCTTGCTGGGAAAAAATGGAATGGACTGAGAAGCCTAGTGGACTGTAGTCCATAGGGTCACAAATAGTCAGACACAACTGAGCATGGAGGTATCATCCTTATGCTTCCAAAAAAAAGATTCTTAGTTTCCCTAAAAATTGTTTATTTAATATTTGTCTCTTTTTAACTTTTTATACGTGCCTTTTCTTCTCTGAAATAGGTTCAGTTCAGTCGCTCAGTTGTGTCTGACTCTGTGACCCCATGAATAGCAGCACACAAGGCCTCCCTGTTCATCACAAACTCCTGAAGTTTACCCAAACTCATGTCCATTGAGTCAGTGATGCCATCCAACCATCTCATCCTCTGTCATCCCCTTCTCCTCCTTCCATCAATCTTTCCTGGCATCAGGGTCTTTGCAATGAGTCAACTCTTTGGAACAGGTGGCCAAGGTATTGGAGCTTCAGCTTCAGCATCAGTCCTTCCAATGAACACCCAGGATTGATCTCCTTTAGGATGGACTGGTTGGATCTCCTTGCAGTCCAAGGGACTCTCAAGAGTCTTCTCCAACACCACAGTTCAAAAGCATCAATTCTTCGGTGCTCAGCTTTCTTTATAGTCCAACTCTCACATCCATACATGACTGCTGGAAAAACCATAGCCTTGACTAGATGGACCTTAGTTGGCAGAGTAATGTCTCTACTTTTTAATATGCTGTCTAGATTGTTCATAACTTTCCTTCCAAGGAGTAAGCATCTTTTAATTTCATGACTGCAGTCACCATCTGCAGTGATTTTGGAGCCCCCCAAAATAAAGTCTGACACTGCTTCCACTGTTTCCCCGTCTATTAGCCATGAAGTGATGGGACCGGATGCCATGATCTTCGTTTTCTGAACGTTGAGCTTTAAGCCAACTTTTTCACTGTCCTCTTTCAATTTCATCAAAAGGCTCTTTAGTTCTTCTTCACTTTCTGCATAAGGGAGGTGTCATATACATTTCTGAGGTTATTGATATTTCTCCCAGCAATCTTGATTCCAGATTATGCTTCTTCCAGCCCAGCATTTCTTATGATATACACTGTATAGAAGTTAAATAAGCAGGGTGACAATATACAGCCTTGACAGACTCCTTTTCCCATTTGGAACAAGTCTGTTGTTCTATGTCCAGTTCTAACTGTTCTTTCTGACCTGCATACAGGTTTCTCAAGAGTCAGGTCAGGTGGTCTGGTGTTCCTGTTTCTCAGAATTTTCCACAGTTTATTGTGATCCACACTGTCAAAGTCTTTGGCATAGTAAATAAAGCAGAAGTAGATGTTTTTCTGGAACTCTCTTGCTTTTTCCATGATCCAGCGGATGTTGGCAATTGGATCTCTGGTTCCTTTGCCCTTTCTAAAACCAGCGTGAACATCTAGAAGTTCACGGTTCACGAATTGCTGAAGCCTAGTTTGGAGAATTTTGAGCATTACTTTACTAGCGTGTGAGATGAGTGCAACTGAGTGGTAGTTTGAGCATTCTTTGTATTGCCTTTCTTTGAGATTGGAATGAAAACGGACATTTTCCAGTCCTGTGGCCACTGCTGAGTTTTCCAAATTTGCTGGCATATTGAGTGCAGCACTTTCAAAGCATCATCTCTTAGGATATGAAAGAAGCAGCAACTGCACAGCCAAGGAGCAGCCAAATGGAGCTACTCCATGTCCAAAGTATGGAGCAGCCGCTGCACTTTGCTGGAGCAGCCATGAAGAGATACCCCAAGTCCAAGGTAAGAGAAACCCAGGTAAGAGGGTAGGCACTGAGAGAGGGCATCAGGGAACAGACAGACTGAAACCACAGTCTCAGACAACTAGCCAATCTGAAATAGGTTAGGATTTCATAAACTTTGGCAGATTGGGGCAAGTGGTAGTTATTAATGTTATTTGACTCACATAATGTACTGACAAATTATTTTCCCAATAAAATTAAATGCAGATCCAAAATTTTAAATATAATGGTTTAATTAAATAATTAAGAATTCTTTAATTCTTAAGGGTCAGAGTAAATGTTTTACTCTTTTTAAAATTGCATTATCATATGCTAAACTACTAAAAGAAATACAGAATTAATTCCTTTATCACT
Source organism: Aepyceros melampus (assembly GCA_006408695.1). Classification (NCBI taxonomy): domain Eukaryota; kingdom Metazoa; phylum Chordata; class Mammalia; order Artiodactyla; family Bovidae; genus Aepyceros; species Aepyceros melampus. The sequence continues at coordinate 83,046 of SJXQ01006036.1, forward strand.
TAGTTTCAGCTTTCTTTAGAAACAAACCTAGAATAATCTATACATAATTACCAAATATCTCAATTGTAAGCATTTGTGTTTACCTTAGCTGAAATACTTTTGTAATTAAATCAACAGCTTTCTTCTGGAATCAAACACATATTGGAATATATGCTGTCTTACTAGTCAATATCCTACAGAGCTAATTTCATATAAAAATGATAGCTACCACTTACTGAGTGCTTAATTTGTACAGTTTCTGTGATAAGTACTTTAAAATAATTGTTCTAATTTACTGATGAGGAAATGAATTTCCTATTAGAGAACTTGACTAAATTTCCTAGGATTTCACACTTGGATCTGCACAAACTGGCGGAGGATCAAAAATTTCATCTCTAAAATTCCAGCTTTTGTGTTCTTTAATATTACAGTAGAAAAGTTGAAGAATTCTAATTTAATTAATAAATGAAAACACAGACACATTTGAAACAGCCATTCTTCTTCAGAGATAACAGGCATTCCAAGTTATAATTGGTTTACTTCAAGGAATATTTATTGTTTCCTCTTGATAACACCATGGTTGTGGAGCCTGGGTAACATGGAGATTAGAATGACATGGCCTAATTTCTGAAGGAACTTTTATGATAGTGAGTTCATATTATGTAGAGTGCAGATGGTGACTGCAGCCATGAAATTAAAAGGCGCTTACTCCTTGGAAGAAAAGTTATGACCAACCTAGATAGTATATTCAAAAGCAGAGATATTACTTTGCCGACTAAGGTCCGTCTAGTCAAGGCTATGGTTTTTCCTGTGGTCATGTATGGATGTGAGAGTTGGACTGTGAAGAAGGCTGAGTGCAGAAGAATTGATGCTTTTGAACTGTGGTGTTGGAGAAGACTCTTGAGAGTCCCTTGGACTGCAAGGAGATCCAACCAGTCCATTCTGAAGGAGATCAACCCTGGGATTTCTTTGGAAGGAATGATGCTAAAACTGAAGCTCCAGTACTTTGGCCACCTTATGCAAAGAGTTGACTCATTGGAAAAGACCCTGATGCTGGGAGGGATTGAGGGCAGGAGGAGAAAGGGACGACCGAGGATGAGATGGCTGGATGGCATCATGGACTCAATGAACGTGAGTCTGAGTGAACTCCGGGAGTTGGTGATGGACAGGGAGGCCTGGTGTGCTGCGATTCATGGGGTCGCAAAGAGTCGGACACGACTGCGCGACTGAACTGAACTGAACTGAGAGTGGCAAGATTATTTGTTATGGTTTCAGTTCAGTTCAGTCACTCAGAGTGTCCAATTCTTTGCAACCCCATGGAATGCAGTGTGCCAGTCTTCCCTGTTCATCACCAACTCCCAGAGCTTGCTCAAACTCACGTCCATTAAGTCGGTGATACCATCCAATCATCTCACCTTCTGTTGTCCTCTTCTCCACCTGCCCTCAATCTTTCCCAGCTCCAGGGTCATTTCCAGTGAGTCAATCTTCACATCAGGTGGTCAAAGTATTGGAGTTTCAGCTTCAATATCAGTCCTTGCAATGAATATTGAGGACTGATTTCCTTAAAGATTACTAGTTTGATCTCCTTGCAGTACAAGGAACACTCGAGTCTTCTCCAACACCACAGTTCAAAAGCATCAATTCCTCACCGTTCAGCCTTCTTTATGGTCCAATTCTCACATCCATACAAGATTACTGGAAAAACTATTTTTTTTACTAGATGAACATTTGTTAGCAAAGTAATCTCTCTGCTTTTTAATATGCTGTCTAGGTTGCTAATAGAGTTTTGCCTAAAGAACTCACTGGTCATAACAGCACCTTCTTCCAATAAAACAAGAGAAGACTCTATACATGGACATCACCAGTTGGTCAATACCAAAGTCAAATTGATTATATTCTTTGCAGCCAAAGATGGAGAAGATCTATACAGTCAGCAAAACAAGACCAGGAGCTGACTGTGGCTCAGATCATAAACTCCTTATTGCCAAATTCAGACTTAAATTGAAAAAAGTAGGGAAAACCACTAGGTCATTCAGGTATGACCTAAATCAAATCCCTTATGATTATACAGTGGAAGTAAGAAATAGATTTAAGGGACTAGATGTGATAGACAGAGTGCCTGATGAACTATAGACGGAGGTTTGTGACATTGTGCAGAAGAAAGGGACCAAGACCATCCCTATGGAAAAGAAATGCAAAAAAGCAAAATGGCTGTCTGAGGAGGCCTTACAAATAGCTGTGAAAAGAAGAGAAGTGAAAAGCAAAGGAAAAAAGGCAAAATATAAGCATCTGAATGCAGAGTTCCAAAGAATAGCAAGGAGAGATAAGAAAGCCTTCCTCAGTGATCAATGCAAAGAAATAGAGGGAAACAGAATGGGAAAGCCTGAAGATCTCTTCAAGATCTCTTCAAGATCTCTTCAAGAACATTAGAGACACCAAGGGAAGATTTCATGCAAAGATGGGCTCAATAAAGGACAGAAATGGTATGTACTAAAAGAAGCAGAAGATATTAAGAGGTGGCAAGAATACACAGAACTGTACAAAAAAGATCTTCACAACCCAGATAATCACGATGGTATGATCACTCATCCTGGAATGTGAAGTCAAGTGGGCCTTAGAAAACATCACTACGTTTATTTTTGCTTTTATTTCCAATATTCTAGGAGGTGAGTCATAGAGGATCCTGTTGTTATTTATGTCGGAAAGTGTTTTGCCTATGTTCTCCTCTAAGAGTTCTGGTCTAACATTTAGATCTTTAATCCATTTTGAGTTTATTTTTTTGTTTGGTGTTAGAAAGTGTTCTAGTTTCATTCTTTTACAAGTGGTTGACCAGTTTTACCAGCACCACTTGTTAAAGAGATTGTCTTTCCTCCATTGTATATTCTTGCCTCCTTTGTCAAAGATAAGGTGTCCATAGGTACATGGATTTATCTCTGGGCTTTCTACTTTGTTCCATTGATTATATTTCTGTCTTTGTGCCAGTACCATACTGTCTTGATGACTGTGGCTTTGTAGTAGAGCCTGAAGTCAGGCAGGTTGATTCCTCCAGTTCCATTCTTCTTTCTCAAGATTGCTTTGGCTATTTAAGGTTTTTGTATTTCCATTCAAATTGTGAAATAATTTTTTCTAGCTCTGTGAAAAATACCATTGGTAGCTTGATAGGGATTGCATTGAATTTATAGATTGCTTTGGTAGTATACTCATTTTCACTCTATTGATTCTTCTGATCCATGAACATGGTATATTTCTCCATCTATTAGTGTCCTCTTTGATAAACAAATGGGACCTAGTTAAACTTAAAAGCTTCTGCACAACAAAGGAAACTATAATTAAGGTGAAAAGACAGCCTTCAGAATGGGAGAAAATAATGGCAAATGAAGCAACTGACAAATAACTAATCTCAAAAATATACAAGCAACCCCTGCAGCTCAATTCAAGAAATAAAAATGACCCAATCAAAAAATGGGCCAAAGAACTAAACAGACATTTCTCCAAGGAAGACATACAGATGATTAACAAGCACATGAAAAGATGCTCAACATCAGTCATTATCAGAGAAATGCAAATCAAAACCACAATGAGGTACCATTTCACACCAGTCAGAATGGCTATTATCCAAAAGTCTACAAGCAATAAATGCTGGAGAGGGTGCAGAGAAAAGGGGACTCTCTTACACTGTTGGTAGGAATGCAAACTAGTACAGCCACTATGGAGAACAGTGTGGAGATTCCTTAAAAAACTGGAAATAGAACTGCCTTATGACCCAGCGAACTCACTGCTGGGCATACACATCGAGGAAACCAGAATTGAAAGAGACACATGTACCCCAATGTTCATCACAGCACTGTTTATAATAGCCAGGACATGGAAGCAACCTAGATGTCCATCAGCAGGTGAATGAATAAGAAAGCTGTGGTACATATACACAATGGAGTATTACTCAGCCATTAAAAAGAATACATTTGAATCAGTTCTAATGAGGGGATGAAACTGGAGCCTATTATACAGAATGAAGTAAGCAAGAATGAAAAACACCAATACAGTATACTAACACATATATATGGAATTTAGAAAGATGATAATGATAACCCTGTATGTGAGACAGCAAAAGAGACACAGATGTATAGAACAGTTTTTTGGACTCTGTGAGAGAGGGAGAGGGTGGGATGATTTGGGGAATGGCATGGAAACATGTATAATATATAAGACATGAATCGCCAGTCCAGATTCGATACCGGATGCTTGGGGCTGGTGCACTGGGATGACCCAGAGGAATGGTATGGGGAGGGATGTAGCACGGGGGTTCAGGTTGGGGAACACGTGTACACCCATGGTGTAGTCAAGTTGATGTGTGTCAGAACCAATACAATATTGTAAAGTAATTAACCTTCAATTAAAATAAATAAGTTTAAATTAAAGAAAGAAAGGAAAAAAATAACAACAACAAAAAAGAAAACATCACTACGAACAAAGCTAATGAAGGTGATGGAATCCCAGTTGAGCTATTTCAATCCTTTAAGATGATGTTGTGAAAGTGATGCACTCAATATACCAGGAAATTTGGAAAACTCAGCAGTGGCCACGGGACTGGAAAAGCTCAGTTTTCATTCCAATCCCAAAGAAAGGCAATGCCAAAGAATGCTCAAACTACTCCACAAATGCACTCATTTCACACACTAGTAAAATAATGCTCAAAATTCTTCCAGGCTTCATCAATACATGAACTGTGAACTTCCTGATGTTCAAGCTGGTTTTAGAAAAGGCAAAGGAACCAGAGATCAAATTCCCAACATCCTCTGGATCATCGAAAAAGCAAGAGAGTTCCAGAAAAAACATCTATTTCTGCTTTATTGACTATGCCAAAGCCTTTGACTGTGTGGATCACAAAAATCTGTGGAAAATTCTAAAAGAAATGGGAATACCAGACCACCTGACCTGCTTCTTGAGAAACTTATATGCAGGTCAGGAAGCAGCAGTTAGAACTGGATATGGAACAACATACTGTTCCCAATAGAAAAAGGAGTCTGTCAAGTCTGTGTATTGTCACCCTGCTTATTTAACTTATAAGCAGAGTACATCATGAGAAACACTGGGCTGGAAGAAGCACAAACTGGAATCAAGATTTCCAGGAGAAATATCAATACCATCAGATATGCAGATGACACCACCCTTATGGCAGAAAGTGAAGAGGAACTAAAAAGCGTCTTGATGAAAGTGAAAGAGAAGAATGAAAAAGTTGGCTTAAAGCTCAACATTCAGAAAACGAAGATCATGGCATCTGGCCCCATCACTTCATGTGAAATAGATGGGGAAACAGTAGAAACAGTGTCAGACTTTATTTTTCTGGGTTCCAAAATCACTGCACATGGTGATTGCAGCCATTAAATTAAAAGACGCTTACTCCTTGGAAGAAAAGTTAAGACCAACTTAGATATCATATTCAAAAGCAGAGACATTACTTTGCCAACAAAGGTCCTTCTAGTCAAGGCTGTGGTTTTTCCAGTGGTCATGTATGGATGTGAGAGTTGGACTGTGAAAAAAGCTGAGCGCCGAGGAATTGATGCTTTTGAACTGTGGTGTTGGAGAAGACTATTGAGAGTCCCTTGGACTGCAAGGAGATCCAACCAGTCCATTCTAAAACAGATCAGCCCTAGATTTTCTTTGGAAGGAATGATGCTAAAGCTGAAACTCTAGTACTTTGGCCACCTCATGCGAAGAGTTGACTCATTGGAAAAGACTCTGATGCTGGGAGGGATTGCGGGCAGGAGGAGAAGGGGATGACAGAGGATGAGATGGCTGGATGGCATCACCAACTCGATTGAGATGAGTTTGGGTGAACTCCAGGAGTTGGTGATGGACAAGGAGGCCTGACATGCTGCGATTCATGGGGTCCCAAATAGTTGGACACGACCGAGCAACTCAACTGAACTGTGGTTGGTCATAGCTTTTCTTCCAAACAGCAAGTGTATTTTAATTTCATAGCTGCAATAACCATCTGCAGTGTTTTTAGAGCCCAAGAAAAAAAATCTGTCACTGTTTCCCTTGTTTCCTGATCTATCTGCCATGAATTGATGGGACCGGATGCCATGATCTTTGTTTTCTGAATGTTGATTTTTATACCAGCTTTTTCACCTTCCTCTTTCACTTTCATCAAGAGGTTCTTTCATTCCTCTTCACTTTCACCCATAAGGGTGTTGTCATCTGCATATCTGGGTTATTGATATTTCTCCCCGCAATCTTGATCCCAGCTTGTGCTTCATCCAGCCTCGCAAGTAAGTTATCAGTTACTTCTAACTTAAAAGAAGTAAACGGGGTAATGGATCCATGTTATATGCACAGTGATAGTACTTAATCTTCCTTGTGCCATAATACACTTAATAGGATGTATTCATCTTAGTAACACTGGCTCATGACTGTGATATTTCTTAGAATGGGGGTTTCCTTTTTATCACCTACTCTCTATTTGCCTGTCACATTTTTGGTCAAAAAAATCTCAAGGTATAGTCATGCAAAAATATGTGCAAGAGAGAATAATAATGAAAGGGTATGTACAGAATTATTTATAACATTTGTATATTTGTGTGGTAAAATGATGGACTTTTTCCTTTTTTTCCTCCACATCTCATGAAATGTTTTAAATTTTATTTATAAGTTTTGAAAATTAACTTTGATTTTTAAACACCTATAATATTCTGGATATATTCATTATATGAAGTTGGCAATTTTCTATCATTTTTTACTTAATAAAGATTATAATATTTGGATCAAAGTAACCAAGGGAGGCAAGGTCCCTGTTTACTCTTGGACAAGCAAATAGTCCAACAAATGGACAAATGGTCATCAGAAGCTTTAAGGGAATTTTCCATGCAGTTAAGTGATACTGCCATATGATTCAACTCATCTTTTTTCTCTACATCCTGTTGAAAATCATGACTTCAGACTATGTGCTTCTTGTTTATGACTAGAATCATAATAACCAATATTGATAGATTTAAAAAAAACACAAACACATTTACTTGTTCCCATACAGAATAAATAGTGGGATGAAAAATGAAAAAAAAAGTGAAAGTGGAAATATTGTTACGCTGTTCATCAAAAAAAGTTTAACTACAAAAAAAGAAGAGTTAATCTTAAGCAGCAGATAGAAAAAACTATATACAAACACATATATATATACATATATATGTATATATGTATATT
>SJXQ01006036.1:90573-115538 GCA_006408695.1 Aepyceros melampus
AAAAGTGAAACCAAACTCTATATAAAAATTCTTTTTCTTTGTATACAGACTGAATTCTAATAAGAAAAAAATTACAGGGTGATTAAGTAATGAAGAAAAATTTCCTTTATGTTTAGGTCTGTAGAGTTTAAGGAATTGAGCCAGAAAAATATAACTAGCAAACTTTCACTTTTCTATATTTTCCTCTGTGTGAGAGCGAGGGAGAGACAAAGAGCTAGGGATATACAGAGAGAGACAGGTCAAGGGATAAGGGTTGGGAGGAAGGACAAGTCAATAAGAAAATTAGGGATAGCACTGAAAATATATTTGCTATGGTCACATTACCCAACTTTACAAATTAACCAAAATAACCTTATATATCATTATTTATAACTTTTTTTCATACAAGGCATCCCTTAAGAGATAATCCTGAAATGATTTGCACAGCTGAGAGAAATCACCGTCTTGAACAACTTTCTTCAGTATACCAAATTCTGCTTCCTATAATACCAAACTTATCAGGCACTCTTACTCTCAATTGTGAATGTTAATATACAGTGTTGTAAAAGACTCTATTACCCAGAAAATTCTATTGGAAGAAGATACATATTACAGTCAAAGGATGGCAGACAAAAAAGCATCAATTTATTTCTATAATACATACTTTTCTCAGTGAACTCAGACTTAGATAATGCATATTATTAATCCCATATTATACAGGAAACCTTAAAGAACTCAGACTTATTTTAGCACTATAGAGAGATTTTGGCAATGCTAGGAAATAACTTAGAATTTATGCTCTTATATTTTCTTTCTATACTTATCAGAATTCCAAAAGACAAAGATGTCTTTCTAAAAGACCAAGGAAAGAAAACATTCACTGTAAATCAGAATGCAAAAAAAAAAAAAAAAAATCAGAATGCACACAACATTCTGGCATGTGGATAAAACTCTTATTCCGAGCTCTCTAATCTTTCATGTTTAGTATAACTGCATGTTTGTTATGATTTGGTGTGTGGAATATCATTGATTAGAAGCTTTTACTTTTCCTGTGTTATATAATGGCAGTGACTTCTGTGCATTGTGTAAATATTTCAGGGCCCAATGAGAGTGACAATTATTTCTCAAATGCATTATGAAGAATATTCTGGGGAATACCAAAGCTGTAGCCAACTTTCATTCAACTTCTTATAAGTTCAAATATTAAATTAGAGGTGGGCTGGACAGAGAGCTAGAAGAAAAGACTGGTTGTGGATCACTCATCATTTTTGCAAAGGATAATTCATGTACAGAGTTGTGTTCCAATCAACTCAGCAGTTCTCCCATCTGCAAGACTGTCATTTTTTTTTTCTTGTGCAACAAATACATGAAGTTCTAGCAAAATACTTTAGTAGGGTAATAAATCATTTCTTGGAATCACATTAAAGATAAAATTTTTTAGTATATAGATCCTGTACATTTTTAAGACTATATATCAAAGTATTTTATTTTTCTTGATGTGATTGTGAAAAAAAAGTTCTGACAGTGTAAAATTGATAAGGAAGACTATTTAAGAATATTGTAATAAGGGTCAATTCTATTGCAACTGGGGAGAAACACTAGGCTAAACTCCAAATATAAGAATAAGTGGGGATTTATAGTCAATGAGCAGAATGAGGGAGACAGTGGATGGAAAATTAATAAGAGAAGACACCAAGGGTAGAAGGATTCTTGGTAAACTGGCTTAACAAGATTTTTCACTAAAGTCAAGATGAGAGTATACACATCAAGAGTGATGGATGATGAACTTGATAATATTAAGTGTCATGAGGCATCAAGGGTAGGAGGATTCTTGTTAAACTGACTTAGCAGGATTCTTTGCTGAAAACAACAAAGATTGAGATCTAATAGAGAAGAGGCTCAAAGGAACCTAAAGTTTGGTCAAAGAACCATTTTCAATTATAATATTATTGGGGTTTTTACTTAATTTTTACATGTTCATTGCTGAAATTTGTTTTTCAGTCCCAAATTCATGTCTGACTCCTTGTGATCCCATAAAGTGCAGCACATCAGGCTTACCTGTCCTTTCTGTCTCCCAGAGTTTGCTCAAACTCATGTCCATTGAGTCTGTGATGACGTCTAGCCATCTCATCCTCTGTGCCCTGTTCTCTTCTTGCCCTCAATCTTTCCCAGCATCAGAGTCTTTTCCAATGAGTTGGCCCTTCACATCAGGTAGCCAAATATTGGGGCTTCAGCTTCAGAATCAATTCTTCCAATTAATATTAACAGTTGATTTCCTTTAGGATGGACTGGTTTAATCTCCTTTCTATCCAAATGACTGAAGAGTCTTCTTCAGCACAACAATTCAAAAAGATCAATTCCTTGATGTTCAGCCTTCTTTACAGACCAACTTTCATATCCATACATGACTGCTAGAAAAACCATAGCTTAGGCTATTTGGACCTTTGTTGGCAAAGTAATGTGCCTGCTTTTTAATATGCTGTCTAGGTTGGTCATAGCTTTTCTTCCTAGGAGTAAGTGTCTTTTAATTTCATGGCTGCGGTCACTGTCTTCAGGGATTTTAGAGCCAAAGAGATAAAATCTGTCACTGTTTCCACTTTCCCCCCATCTATTTGCTATGAAATGACGGTATGATCTCAGTTTTTTGAATGCTGAGTTTCAAGGCAGCATTTTAACTCTCCTTCACCCTCATCAAGAGGCTCTTTAGTTCCTCTCTGCATTTTGCAATTAGAGTGGTGTAAGCAGGGACATTACTTTGCCAACAGAGGTCCATCTAGTCAAGGCTATGGTTTTTCCTGTGGTCATGTATGGATGTGAGAGTTGGACTGTGAAGAAGGCTGAGCACCGAGGAATTGATGCTTTTGAACTGTGGTGTTGGAGAAGACTCTTGAGAGTCCCTTGGACTGCAAGGAGATCCAACCAGTCCATTCTGAAGATCAGCCCTTGATGTTCTTTGGAAGGAATGATGCTAAAACTGAAACTCCAGTATTCTGGCCACCTCATGTGAAGAGTTGACTCATTGGAAAAGACTCTGATGCTGGGAGGGATTGGGGGCAGGAGGAGAAGGGGACGACAGAGGATGAGATGCTAGATGGCATCACCAACTCGACGGACATGAGTTTGCGTGAACTCCGGGAGTCGGTGATGGACAGGGAGGCCTGGCTTGCTGCCGTTCATGGGGTTGCAAAGAGTTGGACACGACTGAGCAACTGAACTGAACTGAATCTGCATATCTAAGGTTGTTGATATTTCTCCCAGCAATTTTGATTCCAAGTTGTGAGTCATCCACCCCAGCAATAAATTAAATAAGCACGGTGACAATATAGACCCTTGATGTACTCCTTTCCCAATTTTGAACCAGTCCACTGTTACATGTCTGGTTCTACCTGTTGCTTCTTGACCTGCATACAGGTTTCTCAGAAGCCAGGTAAGGTAGTCTGGTATCCCCATCTTTTTAAAAATTTTCCAGTTAGTAGTGATCTACACAGTCAAAGGCTTTAGCACAGTCAATGAAACATAAGTAGACTTTTGTTTTTTAATTTTCTTGCTATTTCTATGACCCAGAGAATGTTGGAAATTTGATTTCATGTTCCTCTGACTTTTGTAAATCCAGCTTGTACATCTGGAAGTTCTCAGGTCATGTACTGTTGAAGCCTGACTTGAAGGAATTTGAACATTCCCTTGCTAGCATGTGAAATGAGTGCAATTGTATAGTAGTTTGAAATTTCTTTGGCATTACCTTTCTTTGAGATTGAAATGAAAACTGACCTTTTCCCATCTTGTGGCCATTGCTGAGTTTTCCAAATTTATTGGCATATTGAGTGCAGCACTTTAACAGAATCATCTTTTAGGATTTAAAACAGCTCAACTGGAATTCCATCACCTCCACTAGCTTTGTTTGTAGTAATGCTTCCAAATGTCCACTTGACTTCACACTTCAGGATGTCTGGCTTTAGGTGAATGACCACAACATGGTAGTTATCCAAGTCATTAAGACTTTTTTTTTTTTTTTTTTTGTTATAGTTCTGTATATTCTTGCTACCTCCTCTTAATCTCTTCTTGTCTGTTAGGGTCCTTGTTGTTTCTGTCCTTTATTGTGCCCATATTTGATGAAATGTAACCTTGGTATCTCCAGTTTTCTTGAAGAGATCTCTAGGCTTTCCCCCTTTAAAAACTTTTTGTTCTATTTCTTTGCATTGTTCACTTAAGACTTTCTTATCTCTCCTTGCTATTCCCTGGAACTCTGAATTCAATTGGGTTAATCTTTCCCTTTCTCCTTTGTCTTTTGCTTCTCTTCTTTTCTCAGCTACTTGTAAGGCATCGTCAGAATACCACTTTGCCTTCTTGCATTTCTTTTTCTTGAGGATGGTTTTAATCACCACCTCCTTTCCAATTGTTATAAGCCTCCATCCATAGTTCTTCAGGCACTCTGTCTATCACATCTAATCCCTTGAATCTATTCATCACTCCCCCTGTCTAAGGGTAAGGGATTTGATTTATGTCATACTTGAAAGGTCTAGTGGTTTTCTCTCATTTCTTCAATTTAAGCTTGAATTTTGCAATAAGGAGTTCATGATCTGAGCCACAGTCAACTCTCAGTCTTGTTTTTGCTAACTGTATAGTGTTTCTCTATCTTTGGCTGAAAAGGATATTATCAACCTGGTTTCAGTGTTGATCATTTTGACTTTCTTTGTCTTTGGATGTGAGGTGTCCCTTTTTTGGTTTCAACATCCTCCTCTCGATGGTTTTCAATAGCTAGTTACAATTTCAGGATTCTTTTGCAAGAAGATGAGCTGATTACAAAGCTTTCCACTCTGCCATCTTGTTAGTATACTCTACTCTTTGTTAGTATATAGAAACACTATTGACTTTCATACATTAAATTTGTATTCTGAAACTTGGGTGAACTCTCCTATTTGTTCCAGAATTTTTATGCATGTGATTATTTGCTTTAAACCAAATTCATGGGATTCTCAAAATCATCTCCTTCTGAATTGATTTCATTTATGATTCAATACTTTCATTTACAAATTATTTTTTAGACATGCATAATTGTACTGACAATTTTGATAACTGGCTTCACAGTTGGATATGGAAGATGTACATGAGGAAGGTGAAGTTTGACCAATTGAGCCTTCACCACTGACCAAAGTTTTGGATACTTCAGGTCAGGGTCTTTGGTTTATGAGACTAAGGAGGCTGACTGATGATAAGCCTAAGGCAGTGCTCTGTGATGATACCATAAGCCTGTTTCTTGATTGCAGTGGTGATAACAGAAATTTCAACATCTGATAGAATGACATAAAACCAAATGAACACACTGTGCCAGTTTTAATTTCTTTGTTTTGATAGTGATTATGATTAAGATGTGATGATGGGGTAAAATACTCTTCTCTTTTACAAATTCCTGTGAAACTGTAACTGTTTCAAAATAAAAACTTTAAAAAATATTATAGTCTATTTTAATTTATCAAGGGCAGGTGCTCACTCATTATTGTTATTTTAAAAAACTCTCATAGAAAATGCATGTATTCTTTGAAATGAATATTAGAATTATTTCATGAACTCCTAAAAATGAAAGTAGATTTCATTGGCATCATATTACACTGACAGGTTATTTGAATGGGAGAACTGGAAATCCTATAATATGGTCCTCCTATTCTTGTAGTTATCAACTGGAATGGATAGTACCATTAACCACATGGCCTTTGTAGCTTCAATGACAGAGGCATAGAAGTCTAGCAGAGGAAACATGTGCAACTGCGTTCACTATGGAAAATGCTTCCTTTCACTAGTAAAGAAGTTCATGGAATCAGATAAGTATAAAAGTGTTAATAAAAAATCTGTCAAGAAAGGTAAAGCTCTTTTACAGAATTAATAATTCATCAAGATGAGCTACCTTGCTTCTCCTGTGGTGATTTAATAAAATTATCTTTATTAATAACAATGTTTTTGCAAATCATATAATATTTTATACAAAGAAATACATGAGATTTGTAATCTTAGCTCATGGCTATGTTTTTTTCCTCTAGTTCCATAATTTTACCATGCTTTAATTCTTAGAATAGTGTTTTGCACCTTCTATAAAAATTAAGTGTGCATCTTGGTGAGAAACACACACTGAATGTAATTTTAAGCACTGATCCAATCACCCTGATTAAAACTGTCTTGTAGGTTGAGACAATTAATTAAATTAACTCTTTTAACATGGTCTGGAACAACTTATGTAATGTGGCCACTGCCTATTTCATGGATATCACCTCATTCTGTTATTCCATTTAGTCTATAAATATTTATTAATATCACTTTATCCTAGTTACTCTTCTGGGTGCTGGGCATCCTAGAGTGAAAAGACAGGCACCATGTTGTACCTGCTTTCATGGAGTGACCCTTCTGGTATGGATAACCACATTTGCAAGTCAATGCATGTCTGCTTTTCCATGCATTTATTCCTATAAAACATTATTGAAGGGCAAAACAAGAAGCACTTTCTTTATTCTCAACTGATTGTCAGTTATTATCTGCAGCCTTTTGGATAAAGGAGTTAGAGATTATAATCACAGCACTGCTGTTAGAAAGAAACAAGCAAACGTTTTTAGACTGTGTGTCATTACATTCAAGGTTCAAGGAAATGTGTAACTAGTGTGACATTTTGACATGTGCCCACCACTTGGCCAGGGAATATTGAAGCATCTTGGCTGATCATACTACCAAAATTATTTCAAAGCAGGGGAGGACACTTTCCCACAAGAAGATCAGAGTGCTATTGCAGGTGTGGCAGCTGCCATGACAGTTAAAATAGGCATACGTCTACCGTGTTCTGTGAAGAAGGCAGGACACACGTTATGGTGTCAGTTTTACAAATGGAGAATCTGAAAACTTCAAAGTTCAGCACAAGGCTAAAGCGGTTCTAAATGACATGGCTAAGGTTGGAAGATATTTTAACTTCAGATCTAGTGTGTGTGTGTCACTATCAGAAATTATTAAACTGAGGCGCAAAAAGGAACTTTAATGAATTTGCAAAACTCTTGAAACAATAGGCAAAATGTTGTTTGTAGGTTTGGATAGAAGAAAGTGGTCTGGGTATTGAATTGGATTCCTTTATTAAAATATTATCTTTATTGAAGTATAGTTGATTTATAACGTTATGTTAATTTCTGATGCACAGCAAAGTGGCAGTACATATATATTATATATATATATATATATATATATTTGCATACTTTTAAAAAATATTCTTCTCCTTTATGGTTTATCAAAGGATATTGAATAGTCTGTTGAATATAGTTCCCTTGCTAATTAGATTCTTAAAAGGTTTATGACCAAAGAAAATAAAGTAATAATTATAAAGTTAAGAACTACTGCATGCATACTGCATCTATTGAAAGGAAGTAAGAAAACATGAACCCTCTACCACTATGCAGCTCACATCTTTCTCTTTCATGTTTGAGGGGCTATGAGCTGCTGCTGCTGCTGCTGCTGCGTCTGCTAAGTCGCTTCAGTAGTGTCCAACTCTGTGTGACCCCATAGATGGCAGCTCACCAGGCTCCATTGTCCCTGGGATTCTCCAGGCAAGAACACTGGAGTGGGTTGCCATTTCCTTCTCCAATGCATGAGAGTGAAAAGTGAAAGTGAAGTCACTCAGTCGTGTCCAACTCTTAGTGACCCCATGGACTGCAACCTACCAGGCTCCTCCATCCATGCGATTTTCCAGGCAAGAGTACTGGAGTGGGGTGCCATTGCCCTGGAGCGGGGGGCTATGATAGTTTAAAACAAATCTGTGAACTTGGTAATGCATTTCATCACTTACCACTAGTTTGGGATTAATGACACATTTTCTGAGGAGCACCCATAGGAGCCTCTTTGTAAAAGAAGGACTGCTTTGCTTGAGAGGTAATGGCAAGCATCCACTCACTTCTACAATTCTTTGAATTATCTCCGCATGAACTTGGTTTCATATTTAGCCTCTACTTTTTCTAGTACTTGCTCAAATAGGAGAAGAAGGTTGCTGATTTGTTCACAACTTTGTAGTGAAGGAACTTTGAACAGCTTGCTTCTTAGCTTCTCTAGGTGCCTCCAGGGAGAGCTAGGTGCTGGAGGAGATTGACATTGAAGTGTGTACTTAAGTAATTAGATGGGAAGAGGGACTGGAGACTTATCCCTCAATAAACTTGCACTACTTTTAGGAAATCCAGTAGTTAAAGATTCCCCAAGAAACTGAAACAAAGCATTTCTTCTCAGCTCTGACAGTAAAACTATAACAGATGTGAAAGTGCTTTGGAAAAGTAGTTAAAACACTAGAAAAAAAGTGATGGCTTATAATGGAAGCAATCCCCCTCCCTCCCTCTCAAATGCTACATTAGAATTTTGCATGCAGAAAACTGGCAGTAACAAGATACGTTATTGAAAAAGAGCACCTAAGTAGGAAATGATTTAAGAGTGGTAAGTATTACAATTAAGAATTAGCTTACTTTGGTAGTGTTGCCTACATTTATTTTTTCAGTGATTTTTATTTTCGGTACTTAAGGATGATATTTTCCCCTTTGGAACACAGAAATAGAATATAGGTTAATTCTACTTGCATCTGGCTGAGTGTTCTAAGACTACTCCTGTGGGTTTGGGAATCAAGCAGAGATCAATTCACACAAAGCCCTTCTTTGCTGACTCTATACTCATCTCTGACTTCTTACCCTTAGATAATAGTTAAAACTCAATTCTTGAGAGGAAAACAAAGCTACTGTTTCAGTTTCAGAATTAATTGTTCTGCATTTTCAGCATCTATGGGATGATTCCCAAAGACAGGACTCCTCCAGGTGCTCCCTTGTCTTTTCCCAAGTAAGGAATCTACATAAAGAGCCAAAATTAACACAGAGATTGGAATTCACTTCTCTTCTGGCATATTTTAAATTACATACAGATATAACCAATTACTGCTTTTCTATGGCCTTTCCCTAGAGTCACTTTTACTGTGCACATTCACTGGATCTCTTTTCATTTATCAGGCAAGAGTCTCCCTCCTCCCTCTTAGGATATAGCAAGGGATTGAAATTAGTGAGTAAACGGGGGGCAAGATTGGAGGGAGAAAGGCTTTGTTTACCACATTTTAAGGATGTTTGTCATATCCTCAGCATCTTAATTAAAGATCTATCAAAAATAAGTCCTGCTACAAGGGATGATTCAGTGATCTAGCATAGCAAGTGAAATATCCTAAAGCAGTCTTCAAAGCAGGGTCCCAGATCACAGCAGGAGCATCGCCTGGGAACTTATTAGAAATGCACATTCTTCGGTCATACCTGAGGATGGGATCCAGTAATACAAACCTCCCATCACTTCATGGCAAACAGATGGGGAAACAATGAAAAAGTGATAGAGTTTGTTTTCTTGGGCTCGAAAATCACTGTGGACAGTGACTGTAGCCATGAAATTAAAATACACTTGCTCCTTAGAAGAAAAGCTACGACAAACCTAGACAGATTTTAGATAATATTAAAAAGCAGAGCCATCACTTTGCCAACAAAGGTCCATATAGTCAAAGCTATAGTTTTTACAGTAGTCATGTACAGATGTGAGTGTTGGACCATAAAGAAGGCTGAGTGCCCAAGAATTGATGCTTTTGAACTGTAGTATTGGAGAAGACTCTTGAGAGTCCCTTGAACTGCAAGGAGATCAAATCAGTCAGTCCTAAAATAAATCAACCCTGAATATTCATTGGAAGGACTGATGCTGAAACTGAAGCTCTATCTAATACTTTGGCCACCTGATGAGAAGATTCAACTCATTGGAAAAGACCCTGACGCTGAGAAAGATTGAAAGCAAAAGGAGAAGGGGCAACAGAGGATAAGAAGTTTGGATGGCATCACTGATTCAATGGACAAGAGTTTGAGCAAACTCCAGAAGACAGTGAAGGACAGGGAAGGCTGGCCTGCTGTAGTTCATGAGGTTTGCAAAGAGTCAACTTTGCGAAGGTTGACTGAGTGCCTGAACAACAAAACAACAACTGGGTGATTCTGACACCCACTAATGTCTGAAATCATCTGCTCAAGTGAACAGCCATCTTCCTCTTCTCTTAAGATACCTGTATAAGTATTTTTTTTTTAATGAGATTAGTTTACTCTCATGAATCTTTTCATTTTTAGCATCACAAATTTTAGTTAAATCCATATTCAACGTTTATCTTATTGTAATTGTATTCACATAGATCTCTTCTAGGTTGTCTTCTCTGATTATATTTCCTTAAAAAAATCCCTAGAACTAATTATTGTCATTTCCTGCATTCCATCAAATATTCTTCCCAAAACAACTAAGAGAAGCATAAAACTTCCCAAATGCTATTTTGTGTTTTGTCATATACATCAATCTCTGTTCTTACCTTCACCCAGTGAGGGTACTTCCAGGAGACCTCTGTGTTCCTAGTGGGATTATTTCTCCTGAGTGGCAAGCAGAGTTCTCCCTCTGGTTTTCCCTTGTCTCTCTTGTGGATCTCATTTCTGTTTCAACCACTGTTTTTCTCTTATTAACTCCTCTCTCTCTTTCTTCTCCCTGATAAAAGATGAATGAAAATTAAACATTTAGAGTCTTTCTTATAGGAAAATGTTTTTAGCCTGTTCTTACACTCGGAAGTGCGCAGTTTGGGGGCTGACCATTTCTTTCTAAGACAAACCACTGAAAAATGACATGGAAGCCTTGTGATTATGGTGGAAGTTGTCCACTGATGAACTTTGCTAGCAGATCTGATCCAGGAGGAAATTTGCTATGTAACTAGGGAACCCTCCCAAGTCACTGTCTTTTGTCTTTCTTTATGGGCTGTTCAGTTTCCCTAATAAGATTTTTTTTCAATTTCTTATCTTAGGGGAGAAGCAAAAGGTGGTGATTTTATGCCTGACTTCAAACCAAAGTTATTGAAGCCAACCAGTATCCAGGAGGAAGAATTTTGCCTTTCAAGGCATAACACTTTGCTTCTCAGATCAGCACCCACCCCTCCTGTATTTTGCAGAGTCCCCTATATTCTGAAGCTGCTCTGACTCAGTTTATGTTCAGAAGAAGCTTTCAGGATCCAGCAATTGCCTGGCTGTGGAGAATCTAAAACTCCATATATCGACTTTTAAACAATGCCTCAGTCTTTAGCCCCACATCGCACACATATTAGAGATAAGCGGTACTTTCACTTGTTGAGATTTCCTAGACTTGAATAAGGTTGGTTCTCTTTGGAAACCTACTTGTAGACACTTGGTATTTAGCTTTCCTCTCTTTGTAAACATTAACTAGAGCTGATGCAAAGCATAAAAAGCATAGAGGCATGAGGTATTCAGAAAGGAATATTGATAAATCGTAATGACTCGATGAAGGGATGGAGAAAACAGAGAGGAATACCAGCTGTGTAACTGAGTTGACAGTATTAGAATTTACTGAGCTAGGTAATGTGCTGTGTGCTTAGTTGCTCAGTCCTATCCTACTCTTTACAACCCCAAGGCCTGTAGCCCACTCTGTCCATAGGCTCTTCTGTCCATGGGATTTCCCAGGCAAGAATATTGGAGTGGGTTGCCATTTCCATACTGAAGAGATCTTCCCAACCTGGAGATCAAAGTTGCATCTCCTGCTTTGCAGTCTCCTGAAGTGCAGGCAGATTCTTTACCACTGAGCCAGCTGGGAAGCCCCTAAGTAATAAAAGAGTGGTCTTGGTGTGTTTAGAATGTTGATACACTCAGTGCTTCCTGTGCTGATTTTATGGTGCCTGTAGGTCTTGCAAACTAAAATGTCTAACAATGAGCTATACATACAGTTTTGTTTAACCAGAAAGTGATATGTATCTAAGATAAACACTTGGGACATCTTAATAAAAGGATGCCATGTTGTATATATATGGAAGCAATTAAAATGAATTATGGTACAAAGTAAAAAAAGTGGACAATGGAACTAAGGGAAACTTTAACATTTAAAGGGACATTTGAAATAATCCTATAAAATGTTTAGATTTTCAAAGAAGCAGACTAAATTAGATAGATGTATAAGAGATTTATTGGGGGAAATACCTGTAAAGGATAAACATGAGAGAGTAAAGGAGTAGGAGGGGAGAAATGCCACACCAAGATGTGGATCTGTTACTTGTGAATGGAGAAAGAGAAGAAGGACTGAGTAGGAAGATGTCATGGGCAACTGATTCCTCCAAAAATTTTGGCTGAAGCGATGGGAAGTTCCCCAGCATTGGATGAATCCTGGGCAGGCAGGAAGGGTGGGCACTGCTACCCCAAGTTCCCATGCTCATCATTAACTGGGAACAGCAAAACAGGGTGTGAACTTGGTGCAAATTCAGTGATGAATGCAAAGTTGAAGCAGCTAGGGCTTCACCTATGCTTTCTGAAGCATGGTTTCCTGAAGAAAATTCGAAAGGCCTATCTAAGCAAAAAGAGAGAAACTATTACTAGAAAAAAAAAGGCAGTACCAAAGCCACTAGAGGAAGTCATGTGTATTTATACTTAAAACTGTGTTATAAAAAGAAGTGATGGATAAATTATCTTAAAACTGCAAATTTGAGCCTGAGACTTTCCCCTGTGAGACCTGTAGTTAATAGTAACATGCAAAAATGTGCATAATTGGAGGCAACATTAATACTGGGGAAAACCTAGTTCTGGAGAAGATGATGGATTGATTTTAAAGTTTAAAACCATTTATAATTTTCAAATATGCACTTTGAGTTGATTTGAAATATTTCATACTTGAGTTTCCTAATGGAGTTAATTAATCACAGCTGATTTCACTGCAAGCACAGCACCAACCAGAAGCAACATAGTCATAGAACAAATTAAAATCAAGGCATATCAGTACTACGTATTCAGTGATGTGGAGGGGATTTCTTTCCTAAACTTGGATTCTTACCTTATTAATGCATTGTATTTCAACATAGTTAGCAACTCAATTATGGTTACAGCCTTTGTATAATTGCAACTAGTCAATTTCTGTATTATTATTCTTTGGTAATTTTAAAGTTATTGAATGTTTCTATTATTCTTACAGATGCATTCCTGAAAAAAAATGAGTCCACATCTCATAAAAAAACTCTCTGTATGCATGTAACTATCAACCAGTGGTTCAGCAGCATAGATCCATTTTCAGAGGTATGTTGGGATGTGTCTGCTATATACACACAATGACACAGATAAGGAGCTTAAATAGAGAAAAGAAACGTTGAGGAAAATTTGTATTTATTGCAGATCACCTCTGTACCTGTAAGCTGAGTGCTGACTTCTCTAAAGACCCATCCCTGAGAAGACTTTAGAGTGTCTGCTCTGCACAAGATGGGAGATAGATAAAGGGGTGTGGGCAGAGTCCAGGAAGGAAACCGCAAGGGTTAGGATGGCTCCTAGAGTGAGAGAACAGAGAAGATGAAGGACAGTAGGACCCTCAGTTATCTGAAGGCAGATGTCTTTTACATTTTGGTTATTTATCATGAGCACAGTAATGGCCTATTGGCAGAAATTGACAATTTGCAATTCTAATATTCAAAATTAAATGACTTCTGTTCTCAAACTGATTCCTGTTTTATTTTTATTAATTTTTAAATTTAATTAATTAATATATTTTAATTCGAGGCTAATTACTTTACAATATTGTAGTGGTTTTTGCCGTACATTGACATGAATCAGCCATGGGCGTACATGTGTTCCCCATCCTGAACCCCGCTCCCATCTTCCTCCCCATCCCAGCCCTCAGGGTCCGCGCAGTGTATCTGCCCTGAGCACACTCTGCTCATGCATTGAACCTGGTTCTTGTTTTAAACTAACTGCTGCAACCAGCTCAGATTCTAAAAGACAGAATAGCACCACTTCCTTTAGTGAACCTCAGAGTTTAGTCCTATTCTGGACACAGTATAGGTTTTCAAGAACTATTTGATGAGATTGAATTGTCACATAGTTTTAGATATTTAACCTCCGAGATGTTTAGTTTCTATAATGCGATCCCTGTTCATATCCCCATTTGTTTCCAGTTGAGCAAAGCCCAGTGTGGACTGCTGAGGAGAAGTCTGTCTTCAGCATTCCCCCAGGTCTAAGAGCTGTGACACATTCCTTTACAACTCTAAGTGAAAGGAGGTGGGTAGTGGCTTGGGGTCATTTATTGAAATCCAAACTGCCTCGTTTTATACCTGATGATATACCAGCCAACCAGGCCTAACTGATTCTTCTGAGTGAAGTAGCTATAGATTTAGACAGTCAAGAATAGGACAAAAGTGGGACCCACATCCACCACCTCCAGACCTCCCATTGGCATCTAGTCCTCTGGTTTTACACAGAGATGCTCTGAGAAAGCATCAGTTTAGCAAAATCATATTTAATCTTAAAATTTCCTAAATGTGTTTTTTTTAAAAACAGAAGTATTGTATGATTTTATCTAAAAAGAAGATATATTAAAAAGATAATTTGAGACTATTAAAGAAAAATTCAGCTCAGCTCTCAAGAAAAGAAGTGAAGTGAATTCGCTCAGTCGTGTCCTACTCTTTGCGACCCGATGGACTGCAGCCTACAGGCTCCCCTCTTGATGGAATTTTCCGGGCAAGAGTACTGGAGTGGGTTACCATTTCCTTCTCCAGGGAATCTTCCTGGCTGAGGACACGAATCTGGGTCTCCTGCATCGCAGGCAGACACTTTATCATCTCAGCCACAAGGGAAGCCCTCAAGTGACCTCTCATTCCATTTTTCTAAGAACTTGAGAAATATCAATAACCTCAGATATGCAGATGACACCACCCTTATGGTAGAAAGTGAAAAGGAACTAAAAAGCCTCTTGATGAAAGTGAAAGAAGAGAGTGAAAAAGTTGGCTTAAAACTCAACATTCAGATAACTAAGATCATGGCATCTGGTGCCATCATTTCATGGGAAATAGATGGGGAAGCAGTGGAAACAGTGTCAGACTTTATTTTTGGGGGGGCTCCAAAATCACTGCAGATGGCGATTGCAGCTGTGAAATTAAAAGACGCTTACTTCTTGGAAGGAAAGTTATGACCAACCTAGATAGCATATTGAAAACTGAGATATTACCTTGCCAACAAAGATCTATCTTATTAAGGCTATGGTTTTCCCAGTGGTCATGTATGGATGTGAGAGTTGGACTGTGAGGAAAGCTGAGCACTGAATAATTGATGCTTTTGAACCGTGGTATTGGAGAAGACTCTTGAGAGTCCCTTGGACTGAAAGGAGATCCAACCAGTCCATCCTAAAGATCAGTCCTAGGTGTTCATTGGAAGGACTGGTGCTGAAAGTGAAACTCCAACATTTTGGCCACCTTATGTGAAGAGTTGACTCACTGGAAAAGACCCTGTTGCTGGGAGGGATTGGAGACAGGAGGAGAAGGGGATGACAAGGATGGATGGCTGGATGGCATCACCGACTTGATGGATGTGACTGAGTGAACTCCGGGAGCTGGTGATGGACAGGGAGCCCTGGCATGCTGTGATTCATGGGGTCGCAGAGTCGGACATGACTGAGTGACTGAACTGAGCTGAAACTATGTGTGTGCATGTGTGTGTGTGTGTAAAGGTTATGTTGAATATAAATGTATGTATAATATACTCATATGTACATATGTATTTAAATATCTACATACATACACACATGTCATGTAATTGTAATAAACTTCTAAATACAAACCAGAGTTTCAAATTTTTAAATATGGTTAAGCACGTAGATGGGTTTAGCTTGTTCTTATTTTTGACACTGGCAGAGCTTCAAAATCTTGAAGTTGAAAATAATTATTTTTGTTACAGTTGTGAAACATATGCAATTAGCTTGGTTTTAGGGACATATGTGATAGTGAGAACAATTGAAGTTATTAAGCTTCAGTGAATTTATTAAAGTGTTTACAGATCAGGGTGATTTTGTTTTGAACTGAATTCAGGTATCTCTCTAGAGATGGCATCAGTAATCCATTTGAATTTTCCATTACTGCTAACACTGAAAAAAAGTAAGAAAAAGGTAATTAAAATTATAATTAAACCAACACTGAGAAATAACTTGAGACAGAAGAAGTTTGTAAGTTCTGCAAAAGTTTCCTTTTTAGAGATGCTTTCAAATTTTTCAAAGATAAAGTAATGTTGGTTGGATATTGAGTATTTCTTCATGATGATTAAATATTCCCTGTTTACTTCCTGTAGACATTTCTACTGTCATCAAATTGGACATGCAAGTTTGAATTTTTTCTAGACTTCCACATTATATCATGTTTAAAATGTTGTAGAGTAGAGTTAGAAGTGAAATTCTTTTTATGAAGCACAACATTAATATCGCAAGTTATATATATGCATGTGTATATATATATATATATATTTCTGTATTCGTGAATAGATGGGGAATAAAGTTCAGTTCAGTCACTCAGTTGTTTCCGATCTTAGCGACCCCATGAATCACAGCATGCCAGGCCTCCTTGTCCAAATTCATGTCCATCGCGTCGGTGATGCCATCCAGCCATCTCATCCTCTGTCGTCCCCTTTTCCTCCTGCCTTCAATTTTTTTTTTTTTTTAACCATCAGGGTCTTTTCCAATGAGTCAGTTCTTCACATCAGATGGCTAAAGTATTGGACTTTGAGCTTCAGCATCAGTCCTTCCAATGAATATTCAGGACTGATTTCCTTTAGGATTGACTGGTTGGATTTCCTTGTAGTCCAAGGGACTCTCAAGAGTCTTCTCCAACAGCACAGTTTGAAAGTATCAATTCCTCAGCTCTAAGTTTTCTTTATGGTCCAAATCTCACATCCACACATGACTACTGAAAAAAGCATAGTTTTGATTAGACGAACATTTGTTGGCAAAGTAATGTCTCTGCTTTTTAATATGCTGTCTAGGTTGGTAATAGCTTTTCTTCCATGGAGCAAGCATCTTTTAATTTTATGGCTGCAGTCATCATCTGCAGTGATTTTGGAGCCCAAGAAAATAAAGTCACTGTTTCCCTTGTTTCCCTGTCTATTTGCCATGAAGTGATGGGACTGGATGCCATGATCTTAGATTTTTGAATGTTGAGTTCTAAATCAGCTTTTTCATTCTCCCAATATGCCAGGAAATTTTGAAAATTCACAGTGGCCGGAGGACTGGAAAGGTCAGTTTTCATTCTAACTCCAAAGGAAGGCAATGCCAAAGAATGTTCAAACTACCGTACATTTGCACTCATCTCACAAGCTAGCAAAGCAATGCTCAAAGTTCTCCAGGCTAGGCTTCAACAGTATGTGAACCAAGAACCTCCAGATATTCAACCTGGATTTAGAAAAGGTAGAGGAACCAGAGATCAAATTGCCAACATCCACTGGATCATACAAAAAAGCAAGAGAATTACAGAAAAACATGTGCTTTATTGACTACACCAAAGCCTTTCACTGTGTGGATCAGAAAATACTGTAGAAAATTCATAAAGAGAGAGAATACTAGATACATCTACCTGCCTCCTGAGAAATCTATATGCAGGTTAAGAAGCAAAAGTTAGAAACAGACATGGAACAATGGACTGGTTCCAGATTGGGAAAGCAGTACAAGGCTGTATATTGTCACTCTGCATATTTAACTTATATGCAGAGTTCAGTTCAGTTCAGTTGCTCAGTCGTGTCTAACTCTTTGCGACCCCATGAATCGCAGCACGCCAGGCCTCCCTGTCCATCACCAACTCCCAGAGTTCACTCAGACTCACATCCATCGAGTCAGTGATGCCATCCAGCCATCTCATCCTTGGCCGTCCCCTTCTCCTCCTGCCTGCAATCCCTCCCAGCATCAGAGTCTTTTCCAATGAGTCAACTCTTCACATGAGGTGGCCAAAGTACTGGAGTTTCAACTTTAGCATCATTCCTTCCAAAGAAATCCCAGGGTTGATCTCCTTCAGAATGGACTGGTTGGATCTCCTTGCAGTCCAAGGGACTCTCAAGAGTCTTCTCCAACACCACAGTTCAAAAGCATCAATTCCTCGGTGCTCAGCCTTCACAGTCCAACTCTCACATCCATACATGACTACTGGAAAAACCATAGCCTTGACTAGACGGACCTTAGTCAGCAAAGTAATGTCTCTGCTTTTGAATATACTATCTAGGTTGGTCATAACTTTTCTTCCAAGGAGTAAGCGTCTTTTAATTTCATGGCTGCAGTCATCATCTGCAGTGATTTTGGAGCCCAGAAAAATAAAGTCTGACACTGTTTCCACTGTTTCCCCATCTATTTCCCATGGAGTGATGGGACCAGATGCCATGATCTTCGTTTTCTGAATGTTGAGCTTTAAGTCAACTTTTTCACTCTCCTCTTTCACTTTCATCAAGAGGTTTTTTAGCTGCTCCTCACTTTCTGCCATAAGGGTGGTGTCATCTGCATATCTGAGGTTATTGATATTTCTCCTGGCAATCTTGATTCCAGTTTGTGTTTCTTCCAGTCCAGAATTTCTCATGATGTACTCTGCATATAAGTTAAATAAGCAGGGTGATAATATACAGCCTTGATGTACTCCTTTTCCTTTTTGAAACCAGTCTGTTGTTCTGTGTCCAGTTCTAACTGTTGCTTCCTGCATACAGATTTCTCAAGAGGCAGGTAAAATGGTCTGGTATTCCCATGTCTTGCAGAATTTTCCACAGTTTATTGTGATCCACACAAAGGCTTTGGCATAGTCAATAAAGCAGAAATAGATGTTTTTCTGGAACTCTCTTGCTTTTTCCATGATCCAGCAGATGTTGGCAATTTGACCTCTGGTTCCTTTGCCTTTTCTAAAACCAGCTTGAACATCTGGAAGTTCACGGTTCGCATATTACTGAAGTCTGGCTTGGAGAATTTTGAGCATTACTTTACTAGCATGTGAGATGAGTGCAAGTGTGCAGTAGTTTGAGCATTCTTTGGCATTGCCTTTCTTATGGAATGAAAACTGACCTTTTCCAGTCCTGTGGCCACTGCTGAGTTTTCCAAATGTGCTGGCATATTGAGTGAAGCACTTTCACAGCATCATCTTTCAATATTTGAAACAGCTCAACTGGAATTCCATCACCTCCACTAGCTTTGTTCTAGTGATGCTTTCTAAGTCCCACTTGACTTCACATCCCAGGATGTCTGGTTCTAGATGAGTGATCACACCATCGTGATTATCCAGGTTGTGAAGCTCTTTTTTGTACAGTTCTTCTGTGTATTCTTGCCACTTCTTCTTAATATCTTGTGCTTCTGTTAGGTCCCTATCATTTCTGTCCTTTATTCAGCCCACTTTGCATGAAATGTTCCCTTGGTATCTTTAATTTTCTTGAAGAGATCTCTAGTCTTTCCCATTCTGTTGTTTTCCTCTATTTCTTTGCACTGATTGCTGAAGAAGGCTTTCTTATCTCTTCTTGCTATTCTTTGATGCAGAGTACATCATGTGAAATGCCAGGCTGGATGAAGCACAAGCTGGAATCAAGACTGCCGGAAGAAATATGAATAATCTCAGATATGCAGAAAGTGAAGAGGAGCTAAAGAACTTCTTGATGAAAGTGAAAGAGGGGAGTGAAAAAGCTAGTTTAAAACTCAACATTTAGTTAACAGTAGTTAGTCTTGCGATGGAGTTGTGGGAGGTGATGAAAAGCTTATCAATTTCATATTCTACTGTTCAGTTCTATGAATTTTTTGACCACATACTTTATTGATTTTATTTAAGACCAAGACTCTAGGCCCTTTTTAAAAAATTTTCATCTTTAGAAGATTTTATTTAAGATAGAAAAGAATGGGTTATCTTACTGTTTACAAAGATTCCTCTTTAAAAAATCTAAGTCCTTTCCTAAATCTTTTGACTTACTGTCATTTTCCCCTTAATCTTGTTGTAACAGGGAGTTATATTTAGAGAGTTTTAAAGACTTCTTGCTAGGTGGACTATGAGAATGATTTGGGAAGGGAAACTTTGAAAAGAGAGAGTATTGACTGACCTAGGGAGGTGGAATGGAGGGATGAAGAGAACAGAATGCTTCTGGAGTAATGTGAACTGTTCTTCCTCCCCACAACACTAGAAATGGCTAAAGATTTGTGACAAGTAAACTGATGTTTCTGGGATAAATGTGGGTTGAAGGTGCAGTTGTTTTAGGTGGTTGCAATAGGGTTCTCTAGTGGAGGCTAGAGAGATGGACAGTCAGGGAAAGCAAGACATTTAGCAAAGGTCCCTCCAAAGATGGGAAATTCAGACACTTAAAAAAGGAAATGTGTCTGGTTAAACATGGTGTAGTAAATACTGGGATCTCTACTCTTTCTCAAGACATCATAAAACGCTAACAAATGAAGAGGGGGAATGTAGAAGTCCTTCAAAATGAGGAGATAAGATCAGACAAGAGGTGGAAACTAATTTTTGGATGCCAGAAAGTGAATGAAAGTTTGCAGAGAAGGGAGCTGGCTGCAAGAAGGACTCCTGTAGGAGACAAGTCTGTTTTTGATGCAGAATCCCAAAAGGTCTCAATAATGAGAGGCACCATTTAACACTGACATCCCATGTGAGGTATGGGGTGGAAAACAGGGGGTTGCTTGTCTGTCTGGATAAAGAGAGCATGATATCCTGCTGATCTGGGCAACTGTAGGAGCCTGGGGAGCACTGTATCATACCAGGACCTGGGCCTCATGCCCAGAAATCTTGATTTAGGTTAGTCTGGATGGCACCCAGGTATGTAGATTTTGAAAAATCTCTTAAGATGAATCTGACATGCAGCCAGGAGTGAACACGGAGTCTCACATACAAATTGACCATTGTTCCAGAAGGAAACAGGCTATATTTTTGTGACTTTACCCCCAGGTTTCCCATCTAATAGGAATGAGCTAGAATGAGAAGAGGTTCATTTTCTCTGAGGTTTCTTTCTTTTGACCATCCAGCCTCGAATCCTGCCTGTTGGAGGCAGTGTGACTTACCTCAGTTCATTGAGATACTGCTTCTCTAAATAGTACAATCAGAACCCCAGCAGGAAAAAACCTTGTAGGTCAGAAATTGTTTATAGATTAAGAAAAGAAAAAGCATCATCTTCATGCACCATTGAATTATCACCTTGAATATATCTTTTCTCTTGTTTACACATGCCTCTGTGCTCCTTGGGAAAAACAAAAGAAAGAAACAACATCGGTGGTCAAGGAATTTGATGCCCTTTGGTGCTGTTTTTCACTCCCAGATCATTGCATTTAAAATTGAGAATGCAGGGTTTTCATGACATGTGTCTTCATGTCATTATGTTTTCAAACCAGTAGAGCAATTTTGATATGAAACAATATTGCTCTGCAAATAGAGAGCTGTCCCTCAGAATGAGGCAAATGAGGATTTAGAACCCTTGCAGGTTGTACTGTCAGTACTAATTTGAGTGCTAAAGTTCCATTTGCAAACCTAAGTAAACAGGAATGTAGACAGCTTGAACAAGCTGAAATTGTGATATCGCCCAAAGGAACATGCTGATCAGGGAGAGCTCAGCATGCATTTGAATCAAAAGCATCTGCAGCAACTTTAACTCTGCTTCATGCCATCAGGGCTGGACCAACACAAGGGAGGTTGAACCCGTAACACCTGGGATGGAGGGCAGAGCGCCATACACTAGGCGTTCTGACAGCCTCTCCAGATTTTTGTAGCATGTGGGGGCCAGTGCTAGACAATGACTACATCCGATTCTGGTGCAGCTGCCGATCACAGTGGGCGCTGGCAAAATCCAGTTCTTGAACTCATCAACAGCAACAAATATTTATTGTATGTTTCGTGAGCATGTTGGTAGCAAGACTGAATTTGCACTAAACTTGACCGTAAAATGTTGTTCAATTTAGACAGTAAGCATAAAGGCACATGAAAGAATTCTTTGCAAGAGAAATAGCAAATAGCTGCTAATATAACAATAATAATAAAAAAAATTAAAAAGCCTCAGAGTCACAGGGGTCTTCTGTGTTTGAAGGAAAATTTATTGAAGACACTGAAAGAAAGATTTCCTCTTGATATGAGGATTTTGGCTCTATGTAAATCCATCAAAATTCTCTCAGCTAGCCAGGACTCTCTGCTTGAGTAGAGAGCCTAAGGTGGCAAAAGTGGGTATTGTTCGGACTCATAAAGTTTCCGTTTTTCTAGAAGCCACCTGAGGATGGTTACTTAGGCAGGGCAGAGCTTTGGAGGGAACAGATGTGCTTTTCTACACGGACAGAGTTTGGCTTCAGGGGATGCTGTAGTGTGTTTCAACAAGCACTGATCCAGGAGGGCTAATAAGATGAAAAGTGAGATACAAATTAAGTATCCATATTCCCAGTGAGCGATGGAGGTGAAGCCGTCGTACACATATAGGGCAAGAATTAAATAAAATCCTCTTCTCTCCTAAGGAGCCTCAAGTCTCTTTTCTTAGACAGGTTGTGTCCAGAGCTGTACGGAATACACAATGATCTTCCTACTAACTAAACAGGATGTATTAATGTTAGGCCATACTTGCCAGGAAGAAAAGAGAAACTACCTCGGTGAATATTGTTTGGTCATATCTAGATCATCAATGATGAGTTGCAACACGAAAAAAGAATCATTTTCCTAAGAGTGGAAATGAGATTAAAAAGTATGAATGAAAACTAGATCCAGAATAATCTAGTTTTGGAAAACTAAACTAAACTAAACTAAATTAGTTTTCAAAACCTCTTTATGTGGAATGTATGTGTATGTGTATTCCTTTGTATACAAGTACATTTTCTTTATGTTCGTTATACATAAATAGTCAAATTAGAGGACCTGGAATGAAGGGCAGGAACCAACACAAACAATTGAAAAGGCATCCTTCTGGGCAAAGCAGTTAAAATGCGCTTCCTCTCCAAGCTGTCTACAGCCAGGTAACAGCCTCATGAATTGATAATTTTAACCCTCACCCCTCCCCCATCTCCACCCCCACCCCACCTCCACTGCCATATACTTTTGATTTGGGCATAACCTGCATAATATTACTGGTTTACCATCTTCTGGAGCAAAATGCACCATTTCTATGTTCTTTAAATTGTCTTATGGGAAAACAAAATAATTAAATAAAAAACACTACTTGATAAATTGTCCTACTCCAAAGGGGTGACATAGTCAAATAAGGGCATAAACCAGAGATTCTAAACCTAAAACTCCAAGTGCCCTTGGAAATACAATGTCTTATGCATGAGTATATCTGCATTTTTCTAAGGACAGAGGGTTTGCAAATGTGTCAGTGATCCCAAAAGTTAAGCCTTAAGCCAAAGAGCAGTGGAATTAATAATTTAGAAGTGCTCACAAAAGAATAATTTAATTTTTAAAAAGTGCCCCCTGGATTATCCAAATGAACTTCTACATTAAGGTCTGAATTTACCAAACTTGCTTGAATGAAATTCTCATAATTTTAGGGGATGATTTCAAATGAATTACTGGTTTACCATCTTCTGGAGCAAAATGCACCATTTCTATGTTCTTTAAATTGTCTTATGGGAAAACAAAATAATTAAATAAAAAACACTACTTGATAAATTGTCCTACTCCAAAGGGGTGACATAGTCAAATAAGGGCATAAACCAGAGATTCTAAACCTAAAACTCCAAGTGCCCTTGGAAATACAATGTCTTATGCATGAGTATATCTGCATTTTTCTAAGGACAGAGGGTTTGCAAATGTGTCAGTGATCCCAAAAGTTAAGCCTTAAGCCAAAGAGCAGTGGAATTAATAATTTAGAAGTGCTCACAAAAGAATAATTTAATTTTTAAAAAGTGCCCCCTGGATTATCCAAATGAACTTCTACATTAAGGTCTGAATTTACCAAACTTGCTTGAAATGAAATTCTCATAATTTTAGGGGATGATTTCAAATGATGAGTTTTAATAAGTTGTTTATAGTCTAAAATTCTTATCTCAAAAGCCAAATGAAGCTATCTGCCTCTTGTAATTAGACATGTCTTTTTCTTTCATTTATTTTTCATGGGATATTTCATTATTCCAAGGCTCTCATTTCTATTTAGCATAGTGATTTGCACTTTGAAAAATATGCTTAGTGATTGAGAAGTTCAACTCACTTAATTTTGTATATTTTTCCTCCTGTCATATGAGAATCACAGAACTGGAGGACCCAAAAATCCCTTGCTATTTTTCTCCTTTATGCAAGATTATATTCCACTTGCCTGGATTTTCTTTTTTCCCTTTAAATTTAAGTCACTTAAAAAATTTCTTTCTGTTTTTATGCCATAGGAACCTAAGAAATATACTCCCCAAAATAATATATTATTAATAAATTAACTATTTGTTCACATGATATTCACTATATCAGCTTTATTGTTTTAAAATGCTTTTGTTTTCCTAAATATTGTTCTCTTTATTACCATAAGACATCACTACTTTTAGTTCCACAGTTTCAATTTTGTTATCTTCCTAAAAGGGTAAGTACTGAAATTAAACTTTGCCTTTATAATACCATCTTTTTTTATTTGCTTAACATGATTTTCTTCACAAATAACACAATCAGTTTCATAAATATCTGTATGTAAAACAGAAAATGCCACTTTTTTGAATTTGATAAAACTGATATATGTATTTCCCTGGTCTCCTTTGACTAATGAGCAAAAATGAGTTTTATTTTTTAGCTTCAAAATAACAAGCAATTTGGTTTATGTAAATATTAACATCTATTCATATACTTACATTTTCCAGAAAGAATTAACAAATATACTTTGTAGAAGATGTTAAAAAAAAAAGGAGGGATAATAAAAAGAGCATCCAGTGAATAAAGTGCATCCAGGGATACACACAACACCCACTGCTTGCTTTAAAATTTATTTCAGGTTACTGGACCCAATTCCAACATGTGTGCAGGTATGGAAGTTTTTTTATTCTAACAAGCAATGCTTGGGACCAACAGACTATCTGAAAATTTAATTCATTTCTGACACTATCTACCTGGGAATGGCATCAGATTCCATAAGTAAAGACCTCATTCCTATAAGACCACCCTTCACTTTAGAATCCAATCATAAACCCAGGTTATTACATGTGCTTCTGCATTTTCATTTCTAATTTTATTGATTTGATTTTTCTCT
>SJXQ01006037.1:0-69256 GCA_006408695.1 Aepyceros melampus
GAGCGAAATTAGAAATGCACAATGTGTCGGCTCCGGAGGCTGATGATGTTTATGCAGACATAGCACGCTGGTGGACCGGTCCCAACATTCCGCGCTCGGCGCAGAGGAGGTGGAAGCACGGCCGGGCCGCCCCTCCCCCGCCGCCTTCCTGCGCCGCAACCTGGACTTGACCCCCGCGAGCCTGGCGCGGCGCGGCCGGGGCCGTCCCGCCGGAGCCGGGCGCTGAGACGGGCCGCCCCGGGGCCGGCGTCGCCGCGCGCGCCCGCAGACGCCCGGCCGCGCCCCGCCGCGCGCTCGCCGAGCCCGGCGCGGAGTGGCCGGAACCCGGGCCTGGCCAGCGTGGACATGTTTCAGATGCCCAGACCCCTTGATATGGGGATGGGAGTGCCGGTGGAGCAGAGGGTGAGAGCAGAGAAGGGCTGCGTGAGACCGGAGTCGCTTTCGACCCCAGGACCCTGAGCCGCCCCCGGTTGGGTGAAGCCGGCGAGTAGCTCCAATTCTCTAGGCTTGTGTCCCAGCTGCAAAACCGAGCCCTGGCCTAGGGCATGTCCAAGGGTCCCCCAGTCCTGACATTTTGATTCTTCTGAACCCCTCTGATTTGTCTCACGGGGATCAAGACTCCTAACTCTATAACAAGGAATTAGCTAAAGCTCAGCTCGAGAGAGGCTTCTGTGGTGGCTCAGACTGTGAAGAATCTGCCTGCATGGTTCGATCCCTGGGTTGGGAAGCTCCCCTGGAGAAGGAAATAGCTACCGACTCCAGTATTCTTGCCTGGAGAATCCCATGGGCAGAGGAGCCTGGCCGGCTACAGTCCATGGGGTCGCAAAGAGCTGGACATGACTGAGCGACTAACAGACAGACATACAGCTCTAGAGAGAGACCCTTCCTCCCCCCATGGGGTGGGGGGGTGGAGTTCAAATAACCCTAAACACTAGAACCCAGTGAATTTTAACTCTGTTACTCTCTAGAGATTATTTATTTCTTTAGTTAACAAAGGTAATTGATTAGACCTAGTGCTGGAGGAAAAAAAAAAAACGTTACTGGGTCATTTGTCTTTTGGAGGAAACTTAAATCCATAAATCCTGTCTCTAAGAAATAAAACACTCTTCATCTCCAAAGTAGGCAGATCTTCCAGACAAGTCTTCTTTCTTGTTTCTAAATCTTTGCTTTTAGCCACCTAAAATCGGTGGCTTTCTTCTCCTGCGAGTCATGTAGCCTTTCAATTAAGGGGGGGAAAGAACGCCCCATTCTACAGCTGTGACCTGAGAGGACTATGCCCAGGAAGAAAGATATTTAGATGTTATTTTGAGAGATTTTAATCTGAAACAGATTTTTTTTCATATACCCTAAGAAAGTATGTAAGATAGTTTATAAACTAGGTGTTACACAAATGTGCAGCATGATTCTTGAAGGATCTCTGGGTGGGAAAAGGAACATACCATCTTCTAGTTATACCACGGAATGTACTACATATGGATGATTCAAGGGCTGGCTAATCTCTACCCACCTCCCGCCAAACAGTAACACTAACAATCAGGATTACATTTCTGACATTTTGTGGTTTTAAAAATAATGAGGGTCAAGGTGATTGACTCAAACTCTAGTTCTTACAGAAGCAAGGTAACAAGGCGTTCAGCCATCATCAGGCAAAAGCTCATCACAATTACAGCCTCCCATGTAATCTTCCAAAATGCCCAGAGGAAGTGGTTCACAGAGAAACCCAGCCCCACCCACATCTCACTCCGGCCCGCCCCCAAATGCTCCCTCTCCAATCAGCAGTCTCCCCATGCTTTTCTGGGCGGGGCAGAGACAGAGACCCAGCAAGACACAGTCCCCACCGCCCCCAGGCTCGCAGGGACAGTCCTTGCAGTGGGGTATTTGTTGTGCTGACCTTGTGACACTGTGTGCGGTCACTGGAGTTTTCTGGCCTCATTTGTCCCTGTCCGAGACCATGAGGCGGCCAGGGAAGCACAGAGAGGAAGTGGCAAAAAAACGATTATGAGGACTTGCGAGACAAGAGATCACAGCTGCTTTGGTGACAAAGATAACTGGACTCGTGTTTCCTTAAAGAAATTGTTGTAAGTCAAAGGTGGACTTGGTGTTCACAACACTCTAACCAGCCTATCCTTTCACTTCCTTCCAGGCATCCCCAGTCTCTCTCCTCAGAGAGCTCCTATTCAAGGCCAATGCCACATGCTCTGGACACAGCCTCCAGAGCCCAATGCCCGGGTCCGAATCCCATTTCTGCTCAAGGACCATAGTTGCAAATGGAAACCGTAATAATGCTAGCTTCAAGGGTGCTCTGAGATTGAAGGAAGTTGTTATATGCTTAGAATGGTGCCTAGCGCACAGGCAATTTCATAAATGTTTTTCCTCCATGGTTGTTTCAATCAGCTGGAGGGTTGCCTGCGTTCTTGCTGCTGCTTCATGTCATTCCTTCTTGCCATTCTGAGCAAGGATCACATCTTGTCTTGTTCAAGAAGCAGGGGAGCATTACCAGATTTGCGTTTGGAAAGACGTCATGAAGAATCTAAGAAAGTGTAGAAAACTCAGAGAAGGGAAAGAAAAAAAAAAAACCTTCCTGGGAAGGCTGCCATTCATCGAATCCAACTCAATAAACACCACTTTGTACATGATTCCATTTCAACTTTAATGGCCCCAAGGTAAGTATTTTACTCCATTTCTTAAGAAGGAAATGAAGACTCAGAGAGATTGCTTGCACAACTGGGATTGGAGCACAACAATAATAAATAACATAGGTGATTAACTGTTATGTTCCAGGCATTAAACACACCGCATGTCTTCACTCATATAATGCTCCCGGCAATCCTGTGAGCATTATTCACCCC
This sequence comes from Aepyceros melampus, assembly GCA_006408695.1. NCBI lineage: Eukaryota > Metazoa > Chordata > Mammalia > Artiodactyla > Bovidae > Aepyceros > Aepyceros melampus. The sequence continues at coordinate 2,850 of SJXQ01006037.1, forward strand.
ATTTTACAGCCAAGGAGCTGAGGCAGAGAGAATAAATTACTTGCCCAAACCCCCAGAGATGCAGAGTGAATTGACAGCTGCAGGCCAGCTGCCCACCCTACAAGAGCTCAGTCACAGCATGCAGCCCTCTCCTTGTGTGTCATACACCTCCCCAGCCCCCAACCCACAATGGGAGAGCCCTGGCCACACCAACCCCCTCTCCGCCCACGGTTGCCATATCATCCAGAAAGTCCTTGAGAACTGCAGCTCTATTAAGAGTCAGCCCTGGGAGAAACACAAGCCACTATGATATATCGTCGTTTGTAATTGGATTTTTAAGACAGACGGAAAATTGATTTTTCCTCTGTTCTGTTCTTTTGTTGTAGTTTCCCTGAGTCACAATATAATATAATATGCTATTGAGAAAGGATGGCCTTCCTGTCATTTTCAAGAGGTTTTTCCCCTGAATATGCAAGAATAGTGTGTATGTGTGTGTGTGTGTGTGTGTGTGTGTGAAGTCGCTTCAGTCATGTCCAACTGTACAACCCTGTGGACTGCAGCCCTCAAGACTCCTCTGTTGGTGGGATTCTACAGGCAAGAACACTGGAGTGGGTTTCCATGCCCTCCTCCAAGGGATCTGCCCGACCCAGGGATCAAACCCACATCTCTTACGTCTAACCTGTGGGTGGGTTCTTTACCACTAGAGTCAACTGGGAAGCCCAGATAAGAATAGATGACTCAAAAGATGACCCTCCACTGGGCCTGAACTGGTTGAGATGGGGAAGCTGCAGAATCCCACCACATCCATGTGGAGCCCCCAAGAATCTTCACCAAGGCTCAGGAAAGAGAGAAGGCTGGCTGGGGAGAGGGAAGAGGCACAGGTCTCCCTGAGCAGGCAGAATGTGGCATCAACTCACTGGGCCTCCACACCTTGACCTTCATCTCCCTAAAGTGCCTGGGAAAACATTGCCAGTGGAGGCCTCCTATTGTTCTTTTGCAAAATGAGGCATCTGCATGCTATTTTACCTTTTCTCCAAACTGAGCTTGTATTTAGAAGTTGTTTAAAGCATTAACTGTAAAAATTTAACTCTTTCACCTTCCCAAAGATAGGCCTCTAGAAATGAAATGCACAAACAGTCTGGTAAGAATGTGATAAGGTAAAATAAATTTACTTTGGAATTGAGAATGCCATCAGATGGCCAACAAGTGTCATTTCCTGTCTTACCATGCTATTGTGCTATGAAGTTGGAAGCCCTTGGTTAAGAATGCAGCCAGCCTCTGAACCCATGGGAAGCACTCTGGGACAAAGATGTCACTAACCCCTGTGATAAAAGGGGTCATGACCTGCCCCTGGAGGAGTGGTACCCAACATTTTTGGCACCAAGGACTGGTTTTGTGGAAGACTGTTTTTCCATGGAATGGGGTTGGCATGGGGATGGTTTCAGGATGATTCAAGCACATTACATTTATTATGCACTCTCTTTTTTTGAGTTTCATTTATTTATTTTTGGCTGTGCTGGGTGTTTGTTGTTGTGCAGGCGATGCAACTCTCTAGTTTAGGTGCTTGGGCTTGTCTTGCGGTGGCTTCTCCTGTGCTGGAGCCCGGGCTCTAGGGTATGCAGGCTCAGTAGTGGTGGTGCATGAGTTTAGTTGCCCCAAGGCATATGGGTTTTTCCCAAGCCAGTGATCAAACCCATGTCCCCTGTATTAGCAGGCAGATTCTTTACCATGGGACCACCAGGGAAGTCCTATTTCTATTATTTTTATTATATTAGCCCCACCTCAGATGATCAGGCATTAGATCCCAGAGCTTACTCTAATTCAATGAACACATAATGAGATTTTTTTAGTGCTCGGTTAGCTGCATGTAGAAGAGAGGAAATAATAATAGCTAACACTAATATGGGTCATATGAGCACTTCACTTATTCACTTTCATAGCAATCCAAAAAACGGCTACTATTATTATTTCACAAACGATAAAACAGAAGCACAGAGAAATCAAGTAACTTGCCCAAAGTCACACAGCTGCTAAATGGCAAAGCTGAGATTTGAACCTAGGTATTCTGTCCCCTGAGTCTGTGTTCTAAACTACCCCCAAAGTCCCATGTTTCTCTAGTTTAAAGAGGTAATTCACATCTTGAAGGGAAATGAAAGTTATTCAGTCAAGTCCAACCCATTGCGACCCCATGGACTATACAGTCTCTGGAATTCTCCGGGCCAGAATACTGGAGTGGGTAGCCATTTCCCTCTCCAGGGTATCTTTCCAACCCAGGGATCAAATCGGGTCTCTCGCATTGCAGGCAGATTCTTTACCATATGAGCCACCAGGAAGGCCCAATTCATATCTTAGTGAGGATGAAACAGAAAACATGGGCAATACAGACAGGTGGTGAAAAGCAGAAACCCTGCCAGCAGGCTACCCGCTCCAGTCCTGACTGCGCTGGTCAAATGTGCAACCTTTGCTTGGTTTCTTTGTCTTTCTCAGCCAAACAGGGAGGCAAAAAGAGCCTACCCAAGGGACTGTGGAAATGATACAGCATAAGGGCTCTGAGAAGGTCGGCCATTGGTATTACGGGTGTGCAGTTCCTTTCTGAAACCTAGGGGTCCAACTGTGTTTTTGGTTCAGAATTTTTCCATTTTTTGGGAGGGATGGTGCTGTGCATTCCTTGAATTATGTATAAGTGCCCCGAAGACCAGGTCTGGGAGTCCTGAATAGCATCCTGTAAGCAAACGCATAAATAATTCTGCAGCAACCCACTTGGCACTCTAAGTGGGCAAATGCAGGTTATAATCACCTCATGCAAGTGATGAGATATGAAATAACCTGCAGCATTCAGAGTTTTATGTTTCAGATGTGGAGAAGAATTGAGGATGTATCTTCCATTGATTTCACTGGTGGGCATGCAATGAGAAAGTGAAGAGAGTCCAAAGGTACAAACTTCCAGTTACAAAATTAAATACATCCTGGGGCTGTGATGTATGGCCTGGCAATGCTAATAACACTGTAGTGCATATTTGAAAGTTGCACTTCTCTGGTGGCTTAGTGGGTAAAGAATCTGCCTGCAATGCAGGACACCTGGGTTCAATCCCTGGAAAAGGAAATGGCAACCTACTCCAGTTCTCGTCTGGGGAATCCCTTCAACAGAAGAGCCTGGTGGGCTACAGTCCATGGGGACACGACTTAGTAACTAAATCACCACCACTAAGACAGTAGATCTTAAAAGTCCTTTTCACAAGGAAAGAAAAATTCTATAACTATGGTTAGTGATGGATGTTAACTAGACTTATTGAGATGATGGTTTGAATTATATTTAAATATCAAATTCAAAGGGAAGCTAGAAAGAAAGCTGCAGGTAAGACCCCGGATAAAAACCCTGGAGTAGACCACAGGGGAGAAGGATGGACGTCAGAGGTCCAGGGAGGGGGTCTCATCATTGTGGGGCAACAGTGTCAACTCAGCCAAGGAGTGACAGAGATGAGCTGGAGGAACAGCAGCGCCCTTCTCACAGCTTCAATTTTAGTACCAGCATCCCCAAGAGTGGAAGGGGAGACAGGGGCTTTACCTCCTCAGCCTCTCTGAGAACAAGAAGGATTGTGTGGACTTTTCAAAACTGTGTGTCACTGGCAGTACCTGTATGTTGCCGCTTAGTCCCTCAGTCGTGTCCAACGCTTTGTGACCCCATGGACTGTAGCCCACCCGGTTCCTCCGTCCGTGGGATTTCGCAGGTGAGAATACTGGAGTGGGTTGCCATCTCCTTCTCCAGAGGATCTTCCCCACCCAGGGATCAACCCATGTCTCCTACATTAGCTGGCAGATTCTTTAACGCTGAGCTACCAGGGAAGGCCCCAACACCTATTAAGCACTTGCTGCATACAAGGCATAGCTGATGCTCTACGTGCCATATTTAATCCCCAAACAACCCTGAGAAGCAGGTGTTGCCGTCATGCCCGTTGTATGGATTCAAGGCTGCTCTCTAGGGTTTTGCTCAACGTCTCACAGCTAGTGAAAGGAGAGAACAGGGTCTCTGGCATCCAAATGCTGCACTTTACCCAGAGCGCTGGCCAATCCCATGGGGCTCCCAGATGCGGAGAAGCGACAGGATTAGAGACTCAGGGCTGCCATGTGTAACTCATTTCCATTCCCATTACTTAATTCAACTCTTAAGAAATCAGCCTGTCCTTCTAGTACAAGAAAAAAAAATGAGAAAAAATGCACACAGCTCTGATTTTCAGCACAGAAGCATCATGCCTACAGCTAAAATAGCCCCTTTGGAATTGGAGAGTGAGGCAAACAGAAGCCCTGGTTATTATAGTTCATTTGATTAATTAAAGCCATAAAAGCACACCACAGCTTTGCAGTGGGTACTGACCCTTCTGCTTAGCTTGGAGGACTCGGAGGAGTCGCAGTCTTATCTGATGGGCAGATACCCAAGTTGCCACCGCCACTCAGCTTGCGTTACAGCCTCTTTACCTTGACTTTAGTCTTTTGTACGCTGTTTCTCTTCTGTCCTCCTGTGTTTGGAAGGTGATCTGCTGATCACGTTTTCTGTCTGTCTTACTGGGCCTCCTCCCTGGTCCCCTGTGTCTGGACCCCAGCCCTGAACTCTGAGCCATCTCTTGTCCCCTGAGTGCCCACAAAGCTTTGCTGATGGTATTCCTTGTTTGTAGAAGATAATGACTCTCTCATCTCTTCCTTTCTCATCCTACCTCTTGGCCTATTGGTCAAAGTCCTCCCAAGGGTCATCAGTCCTCCCAAGAAGTATGGTTTCTCCGCTGTCCTTCTTGAGCAGGAGGCTCCAGGGGGAACCTCAAAGTCACTGGTGTTTAATGCAGCAGCTGAGACCTTACCACCTCCCTTGTTTCCTCTTGACCCATCCATTGGCTGAAAGGGCACCTGCCCCAGGTAAGTTTTTATTTTTTTCCCCTTGACCTCAAATCTGCTTTTTAAAAAAATTACATATTATTTTTAATTGGAGAATAATTACTTTACAATATTTGCAGGGCAGCAAAGGAGACCCAGGAAAGGTTTTCAGTGGATCCGTTTTTTCCCTGTTTGCTCGGACTTTCCCATGCAAAGCTTAAAATGGCAACTCACCTCCAACTGAAAGACAGAAGCCAACTCCCCGCATCTGGGTGAGGAGATGGGAGTCTTGCTCATTGCCTGGGCAGGTGTGGAGGCCCCCAGCCTTGGGAAGGAACCAGAGATAGCGTGAAGGAGCTGGAAGGGACCCTTGGGAGGGGGCTGGTATTCATCTAATGTCGAAGGAGCTAGAGACCATTGTCACAGGTATCAACTCAAATATTACAGTGGGAGCTGGGACTCTCAGACAATCTGGCAGCCATGTGGGTTTTCTGAACGGGCTCACATGGTCCACCAGCCTGTGTGACTCTGGACCACGTCTGCAACACAGCTCTCAAGCCTTGGAGGCTACAGATCAAATTGAAAGTCACCCCTGGATGCTCTGGCCTCTGCTAAAAAGCTGTGATATATGTGGCTCCCTGGAACAAGCCAGATTTCACCATCGCTTCCATCACTTGTATCTTCCAGCCTCTTCCCAACCTGCCTCCCTCCACCCCCCACCCCCACCCACAGTGCCTCTTCCTCTTCTCAGTGTCCGATTGTCTGCACCAACCACTGGGCACTTAGTCAGGTGCGGTCTTGTGGCACTCCTGGCATCCTATATGGAACTTGTGCCTAGGGCATTATTCTTTAAATAGGGGTGTGTGTGTGTGTGTGTGTGTGTGTGTGGTTCGGAAGCTTCTGTCAGGAGCAGTAGTTGAGCTCTGTTGAGGAGGCACAAGTTTGGAGTCTTAGTTCTGTACATACCTCTGTTTGTCAAAAAAAGGCATTCAAGGATGCTCACATCCTCATCCCCCAAGAGACTCTGAAGATGCGTTAAGGAACCTGAGATGGGAGAGTCTCTGAATTACCTGGTTGGACCCAATATAATCACATGAAACCTTATGTGGTGCTGTCAACACATCAAGAATGCCTACTTGCTGGTTTTAAAGATCGAAGAAGAGCCACAGGCCAAGGAATGCAGGCAGCTTTTAGGAGCCAGAAAAGACAAGGAAATGGATTCACCTCCAAACCTTCCAGAAAGAATCGCAGGTCCTCTCACATGGTGACGTTAGCACAATCTGACCCCCAATCTCAGAATACACACACTGCCAAGGGCCTGAAGACTCCCTGAGAATGCACTCTTTCTTCACAATTGTTGCACCTGTGCCATCAATAAACACATGTTAGTAGAATGAACACTTGAACAAATGAAGGATATATATGCACACAGAGATCACTCCCAAGGACGACCCTAGACCGAAGGAAAGACAGCAACCTCAAGGTCACAGAGAAGACAGGCCCTTGACCCCCAGGTGGGGAGGCTGAAGCCGCCATCAGCACCTCCTTTGACTGAGAGGTCTGCCCTTTTGTCACCTGGGAGAGTGACATACATTTCTCCGAGGGGAAATGCCAGAGAAAGACGAGACTGTAGGTAATTAAGCACTAAATGGAATAAGAGGGCTGTGGGAAGGTTGGATGATGAGAAACTGACTCTGGAGAAGGTTATTGATGAGTGTAGACTTGACCTGGACTTTGCAGGATGGCCAGGATTGGATGCGTGGAGTGGGAAGTCGGGCTGACGGAGAGTGGCTTTGTTGTTATTGTTTAGTCGCTCAGTCACGTCTGACACTTTACAACCCCTGTGGACTGTAGCCCACCAGGCTCCTCTGTCCATGGGATTTTCCAGGCAAGAATACTGGAGTGGGTAAGGCAGACTCCTTAGCATTGGGCCACCAGGGAAGCCCAAAGTGGCTTTGCAGGAGTTGATTATGATGAATAGTTACATGGTAGAAACAGGCCCCAATGACTGAGTTCTTCCCAAATATATTAGCTCATGCAATCCTCCCAAAGACCCTCTAGAGTGTTGCGAAAGATATCGACACTTTCTGATGTTTGTGTTCTTGGCTGCCCAGCATCTGATCCCCCTTCTCAGATGTGGGCCAGCTCTCCCTCTCTGAGCTCTGCATTCCCTTTCTCACCCTGCTGACCAGAGAGGCTGCAAAGCCCAGACCCTTGCTTCCTCCATCCCCTAGCAACCAGGACATGGAGATGTGACCTGGTATAACCATCAGATTATCAGGAGCAAGTGGCAGAAAGAAAGAGGACAGGGAGAATTTGTTTCAGCAGCAACACTGGTAGCAACATCTGGATTCCAGAAGCAGTAGGGCACATGGCTCTTCTTGTTCCCAGCATATTTTCTAAGCCTGATTTGATCCAGTCTGCTCAGTGATTCTTTGAGCTACTCAAATCCCAGTAGAAAAGTCCTTGTGTACCTAAGTTGATCAGAATAAATCCATGTTATTTACAACCAAAAAACCTGGCTGATATGTAGATTAAAATTCTTTTATTGCAGGTTAGGAATTTGAGGCTCAGAGAGGTGAAGTGACTTGCCCAAGGTCACATAGCGTGTACCTGTTTGATTATAAAGCTTGCATTCTTAATACTAACCATGAAATGTTCAAAATGAAAATTGTATTATAAAGTTTTCTTTTGTGGATACTTCAGAGATGGTAGTTTTGTGTGCGGAGAAGGCAATGGCACCCCACTCCAGTACTCTTGCCTGGAGAATTCCATGGACGGAGGAGCCTGGTGGGCTGCAGTCCATGGGGTCTCTGAGGGTCAGACACAACTGAGCGACTTGACTTTCATACATTGGAGAAGGAAATGGCAACCCACTCCAGTGTTCTTGCCTGGGGAATCCCAGTTACCGGGGAGCCTGGTAGGCTGCCATCTATGGGGTCGCACAGAGTTGGACACGACTGAAGTGACTTAGCAGCAGTTTTGTGTGTGTGTGTGTGTGACGGATAATTAGGATAAAACAATTATGTTGCTGGAGATAGTATGTACCAGTAGAACCTTTGTAAATGGCAAACTGGAATTATGCACCAAACCCCTTACAGTGTTCAAGCCCTTTGAGTTAATGATTCCATTTCTGGATCTCTATTCCAAGGCAGTGTTTCATAACCTTTTTTTAAATTAACTGGTCCTTAATTAGATAGTATTTTTAGATGCTTTTCCCCTTGGCTCCCCCACCATTTTATATCACAGACATACTATATGGCTGTTTCTGTCCTGCATTTATATCTGTGTTTTATACATTAAAAGAGTAAGATTTATTTCACCCCCAAGAATCAACTTTAGTCCCCTTAGGAGCAATGATCACTCCCACTGAGAATTCATTCAAACACAAGTATCATGGATTAAAGTATGAACAAAATACCAAGCTATCATAATAGTGACGGTGTTGAATAGTTTGACTATCAACAATTTTTCCTTATCCTTTTCCATATTTTCTAACTTTCTATAATGTGCTTGTATTGCTTTCCAATAGAAAAACAGTTTATGATTTTAAAAAATTTTTATTGGAGTATAGTTGCTTCGCAATGTTGTATTAATTTCTGCTGTGCAGCAAAATGAATCAGCTATACGTATACAAATATCCCCTCTTTCGATTTCCTTTCCATTTAGGTCACCACAGAGCACTAAGTCAAATTCCCTGTGCTATACAGTAAGTTCTCATTAGTTATCTAATTTATACATAGTTTTATGTTTTCGAGGTGGGCTACTTTCCCAATCGGTCAGGCTGGGTCAAGGAGGTCTGCAGTTCCCCAAGGGGACAGGTATCTGTTCCATGCTCTTTGCCACGGCCTCACTCCCTCCCTTGCTCAAGACACTGTCCCCACTTCCAGATGCCAAATGTATTAATACCACCAAGCCAGTGTGTGGAGGAGGGGAGCCTGGAGAAGGGGAATTTTCTGTGGTTGAAGCAAGTCTGCAGGCAGTTCAGCAACTTCAGCCCATCCTACAGCAGGAGGCTCGGGAACCCAGGGCAAGTCCTTCGGGCCCCAAGTCTTCAGATAGGTTTTCCAGGCTGACATGTAAGCCCATCCTGGAGAGAGGCATTCTGTCGATCACACGGCTGGGGAGACAATGGATGTGAACACCCTCCTCTCCCTGGTGCTGTGTGAACTTGTACAATGACACGAGCGGCAGAATGGGCATGATCCGCCAGCAGGTACCACCAAGACAGGGCGATTGCTTCTAACGCAAGCATCATGGCTGCTGCAGGTCTGGTCTGGCCAGCTCTAGAGGTCAGTGCTTTGAAATATTCTTTAACATCCCAGGGTATCAAGTCCCTTCAGATCCAGGCAGATACTCCCAGAGCCCCACTCAGGACAGGGATGAGCTCTGGCCCTTCACCTGGGCAGGTAGCCTGACAGCAGGGAGACCTGAACTGTCTCTGGCCTGAGTCTGGAGGAAAACACCTGCTTTGGACTGAGTGTGTCCCTTGAAATGTGTTATGTTGAAGCCCTAATCCCCAACATGACAGTATTGGAGGTGGGGACTTTAGGAGGTAATCAGAGCCTGGTGGCTGTCGTCTATGGGATTGCACAGAGTCGGACACGACTGAAGCGACTTAGCAGCAGCAGCAGCAGCAACACTAAAGGAGGGCTTAAGAATAGGGCCCTAATCCAAGGATTGGTGGCCGTTTAAGAAGACAAACCTCTCTCTCTCCCACTGTGTATGGACATCACAGGAAGACCAGGAATAGGGAGCTCTCACCAGAACCCAAATCCTGCCAGACACTGACCTTGGATGTTCCAGCCTCCAGAACTGTGAGAGAATAAATCTCTGCTGTATGAGCCACACAGTCTGGGGTAGTTCATTCCAGCAGCCTGAGTTGACTAAGACGATCTCCTTCTCAAGGGGGGACCTGTGGATAATCCCTTTCCAGAAGGCAATGGCACCCCACTCCAGTACTCTTGCCTGGAAAATCCCATGGACAGAGGAGCCTGGTAGGCTGCAGTCCATGGGGTCGCACAGAGTCGGACACGACTGAGCGACTTCACTTTCACTTCTCACTTTCATGCACTGGAGAAGGCAATGGCAACCCACTCCAGTGTTCTTGCCTGGAGAATCCCAGGGATGGGGGAGCCTGGGGGGCTGCCATCTATGGGGTTGCACAGAGTCGGACATGACTGAAGCGACTTAGCAGCAGCAGCAGCAGCAACACTAAAGGAGGGCTTAAGAATAGGGCCCTAATCCAAGGATTGGTGGCCGTTTAAGAAGACAAACCTCTCTCTCTCCCACTGTGTATGGACATCACAGGAAGACCAGGAATAGGGAGCTCTCACCAGAACCCAAATCCTGCCAGACACTGACCTTGGATGTTCCAGCCTCCAGAACTGTGAGAGAATAAATCTCTGCTGTATGAGCCACACAGTCTGGGGTAGTTCATTCCAGCAGCCTGAGTTGACTAAGACGATCTCCTTCTCAAGGGGGGACCTGTGGATAATCCCTTTCCAGAAGGCAATGGCACCCCACTCCAGTACTCTTGCCTGGAAAATCCCATGGACAGAGGAGCCTGGTAGGCTGCAGTCCATGGGGTCGCACGAGTCGGACACGACTGAGCGACTTCACTTTCACTTCTCACTTTCATGCACTGGAGAAGGCAATGGCAACCCACTCCAGTGTTCTTGCCTGGAGAATCCCAGGGATGGGGGAGCCTGGGGGGCTGCCATCTCTGGGGTTGCACAGAGTCGGACATGACTGAAGCGACTTAGCAGCAGCAGCAGCAGCAGCCACTCAATGGGCCACAGAAAGAATTTTCCCAACTTATCCCCTCCTTTATGCCTGATCCTTGGCCTGGACCCTCCTCCATTCTCACTGGGAAATCCCTACAGGTTCACTCATGCACTCATTTCATCAAACTGTTCATTCATCCTTCCCCTAATACAGGTAGCCCCTTTTGGAGGTTCACTTTATACCTCTTCACTTTTACAAAATTTCAAGAGCTCCTTATTAATATGTGGGTGTGAGTGTGGGTGCGTTCAGTCGCTTCAGACGTGTTCGACTCTGTGCGACCCCATGCACCACAGGCCACCAGGCTCCCGCATCCATGGGATTCTCCAGGCAAGAATATTGGAGTGGGTTGCCATACACTTCTCCAAGGGATCTTCCCAACCCAGGGATCGAAGCTGGGTCTCCTGCATTGCAGGCGATTCTTTACTGCTGAACAACCGGGAAAGCCCATTAATATCTATTGTTGCCTAAGAAATGACCCGCAAACGCAGTGGCTTTTGACAGCACGTATTTATGACTTGTGTCTGTGGGGCGGCAGTCTGGGCTTGGCTTAGCCGGGTCCTTGCCTTCAAGGTCTCTTCAAGGTCATAATCAAGGCTGCAAGGATCACTTTTCCAAGCTCACATAGCTATTGGCAGGTTTCTGTTTTTTGAGGGTTGTTGGATTGTGAGGCTTAGTTTCTGGCTGGTTGTCACCTTCAGTTTCTCTCCACATGGGACTTCCCAATGTGATCAGTGGCCTCATTAAAATGTGCAAACTAGGAAGGCAACAAGAGTCTGCCAGCAAGACAGAGTGATGCAGCTCATCACCTTTGTCACAGCTGGAAGCAAGTTCTAGGCCAACCGAAGCTCAAGGGGATGGGATTCCATGCTCAAGGTCTCTGAGAGGCTGCCTCCTACAGTCAGAATGGCACAGCAGCAGAAGGGTGGAGGCAGGCAGGTAGAGACCCCGAGGGCTTTGTAAGCCCAGCCAACGAACCACAGCATCATCATGTAAGAGATAGATTCCCCTTCTTTTCTTTTAATGCACCTTTTGCTTTGGTTTGGTTTCTCAAAGTGACTTTAGCCTCCTTTGCTTCCTGAAACCCCTTCTTGGAGTTACATGCACCACACCTTCAGTCCCCATCTTGTTCCCATGTTTCCCTTCCTGAACTGGTGTCAGTTCACCTGTCATTTAGAAACATCTCAGTAAGATTTGCACAGGTACAACTGAACTCTACTCAAATCCCCTGACCTGACCGCAAGCAAGGGACACGCCAAAAAATATCAGTGAGGCATCGGCAGAAGGTTGCTCTTGGCTGTCAGAAAAACCAGGATGGATGAGGAGACCAGAGGCAGTGGTCAGGCCGGGCTTGAACCCTCCTGGGGCCCAGCCCTTAGCACTGGTTTCCGAGTTGTTCCCGAATCATGGTCCTGCCAACAGCACTCAGGCGCGGCACATCCATCAACCTCCCTGCTGTTCAGAGAGCAGCCCCCCAGAAGTCCAAACTTCCCAAACCGCAGCCAGCTTTCCCCAAGGAAACAGCCTAAAGTCATGATTCCCTAATTGCTGGAAATGTCACTTGATTATGGCTGTCACCAGGATGACAGCTCTCTCTTTTCATCTAGGTTGAAAACTGGCCGCCGTTCTAGCTGTTAGCGATGTTTACTGGCTTCCACCTTGATCAATTTTCCTGCACATGTAAGAGTGTTCTTGCCAGAGCTCATTTCTCTGTGCTTAATAAAGCATTTTATGGGCTACTTTTTTGGCTGAAAGCCCCCGTCCTCTACCCTTTGATCCACAGACTGCACACACAGAACTAGTGTCGAGTAAGCACTACCTGCCCAAGTGTCACCAGCCACATCCAAAACACAGCTCCCAGCTTCCATTCAGGAGCCCTGAGGACTTCTCCTTGCCTGTGACCCTTAGATCCTTTTGGCCTCCATCTTTGCCCTGCCCATGATTAATTTCCCAGAAAAGGAAAGAAAAGCATCATCATTGCTGGATTCTGATATTTCCCCCCAAGTACTTCTCTCCATCACACTCAGCGGTTACTGCACATCCATTTGGAGGATGGCCACCTTTTAAAATGAATGGTGACAAGTTTCCAAGTGCAACAGCTTTGATGTCTTGGCCAGAGGACATCTGCTCGCCGGCTATGACATTTTTACCTTCTAGGTTTAGGCCAAAATTGTCCCCCTGGTCCCTGAGCCCATCTCCCTGCTGGAGTAACACTCCTCCTTTGTTTCCTTGGCTTCACATTCTTATCCTCTCCTTCCAACACTTTCACTTCATCCCTCCGGGTCATATTTTACCTCGGACCAAGAGACATGCTGCAGCTGACAGTCCATCGTGTTGTCTTTGAAGTGTGCTGGCTCTGGGCTAGGCTCTGGCTGGAGGCACAGCTTACTGGAATTACTTAGAAGTCTTCTTTCCACTTTGTCTCCTTCCCTGTTTATTCGCGGAGGAGAATGTCCGTGATCAGGAGGGAAAGTATTGTACAGTCAGTTCTCTGTGTGAGTCAGCCCAGGACACATTTTCTCGATTCTTTCCCTCCAGCAAAAACCAATAGTGTTGACTGAAGCCCGCCACCCCATCCCTTCATCTCCAACTTCATCCCCTCTTCCTGCCAATTCCAGCATCTCCCCTGCCTGGGAGAGCTGTTGAGGTTTAAGTCAGGGGTGAGTCACCTGCCCAGAAGACCCTGTCCAGAACTGCTGCCCCACAGTAAAAATTTCTTTTGATTTCACCTGGTCCCCCTGCTCCCTTTGCAAAATGCAGGGTTACCAAGAGATTTGTTTAACTGCTTTAAAATTATGATTTGCATGTGGGAAAGCTGGGAACAAAAAGCCCCTGTGAATATAAAAATGCCACATATGCCTTTGTTTGAGTCCTTTCAAAAAGAAGTGCAAGCTAACAAATAGCCAGGGTGCCTGAGGGCTAAATGAACTATCAGGTTACCTGATGGTCTTGTGAATAAACCTCATCTGGTGCCTGGCCTCCATTCCCCTAGGACACCTCCAGATTGTTGCTCGTTTCTCTGCAAGTCATGCTCCAATCAGGAGGCTCTGCAGCCAGGACCCCCTACTGCAGGGGCCCGCAAAGATGAGCAAGAGGACCATCTGAGGATATGGTCAGTGGGTACACAGTGCTAGGCACTTACAAGGACCACAAAAATGTTACTTGTTGAGCCATATGCGCTGCTGAGTCCACCACGCCACGGTTGCCAAGCCTAGATGAATAAACTGGAGTTCAGGTAGCCCCCGAGACTCTTGCAAACCTTAATTTAAAGAGGAAGAAAATGACAGAAAGCCCTGCTCGCCATCAAATCCCCACCTCCTGAAAATGCTGTGTGTCGGAACAGCAGTGAGTCATAAAACCTTAGTGGGTGTCACCCTGCCCTCTCCTGGAAGTGGAGTTCTGGAAGGCAAGAAGAACGCCCATGATCACACAGCAGTCTTTGCCGGATGGATTAAGTCTAAATTTCAGGGCTTCTCTGAAGGGTTAGTGATAAAGAATCTGCCTGCCAATGCAGGAGACACGGGTTTGATCCCTGATCTGGAAAGATCTCACATGCCTCGGAGCAACTAAGCCCGTGCCCTAGAGCCTGTGCTCCTCAACAAGAGATGCCATTGCAGGGAGAAGCCTTCGCACCGCTTCTGGAAAGTAGCTCCTGCTCGCCACAACTAGAAAAAAGCCTGCACGCAGCATCGAAGACCCAGTGCACTCAAAAATAAATAAATAAATAATTTTTTTTTTTTTAAGTTTGAATTTCAGTCTATGACTTTCAGTCACTCAGATGCAGGCTCTAACAATGGCATCCCTTGAGGATTTGCTAATAAAAATGAAGTCGTAATTGTAAAGTTCTCCTTACCAAATAATACTCAGAATGCTCTGTTCAAAGAACAGTGAAGCAGAGTTTACCACCACAGAGACCCCCAAAGCCAGGGCATGGGCATCTGAACTCAGCAGCTCCGCCCCCTGCCCTCAGCACCCATCACTCCATCAGAGCCCACACCGTGATCCAAGCCCCTGCCTGCTTCCCGCTTCTTGCCTGCATTTCTGACCATGACCACCTTCTCAGCCCTCGCCCTGCCTCATCCTCCGCTTCTTTCAATCCAATCTAGACACAGATGCAAGCAGTGAACCGTGCAAAATGCCAGCTAGATCGTGTGGTTCCTTGATTTCAAATCCCTCCATGCATCCCCAGGTGTAAGCAGGAGAAAGTCCAGCCTGTATCAAGCCACTTGGCCAGCCTTTTGTGATCTGTCTTCTGCCTTCATCTCCAGCACAGATTTCTCCTATCCCTCTGCCTAGTCGTGCAGAAATGCCTACCAGCTCTTCCGCTCTTTTGTGCCTTTGCCTATATTATTGCCTCTTCATACAAGGCCACACCTATCTTCTATCTCCTGAATATTAAGTCCACTCATCCTTGAAGGCCCAGCTCCAATGCTCTCTGAGGAAGTCCTCCAGCACCACCATGGGAAGTCACTTAGTCATGTCCGACTCTTCATGACCCCATGGACTGCAGCCTACCAGGCTCCTCTGTCTATGGGATTTTCCAGGCAAGGGTAATGGAGTGGGGTGCCATTGCCTTCTCCACTACTATACCATATATACTATATATATATAGATATACACACACACACACATGCTGCTGCTAAGTCGCTTCAGTTGTGTCCGACTCTGTGCACCATCATAACTTGTAGCAATTTGTGCCCTGATCACATGGCAGAATTAATGCTTCTATGTCAGTTCCACATTAAACTATAAATTCCTAAACACTGAAAACAGAACTCTGCCCCCAACTGTGTGTCCTAGCACATTGCCCAAGATGTAGGGGCTACTGAAGAGATGCTGGTTTATGAGAAGAACTGAGATGATTTATTAAGCACCTACTATATGCCCAGCATTAGGGTGATATAAATAAACAGAAAAAAAATCACTGTTTTCTGAAGTTTATATTATAGTAGGATAGTAACTAAACGCAGAACTATATAACCAAATGCAGAACTACATAACAGCAGCCAGTGACAAGTACAAAGGGGAAAAATGAAGCAGAGGGAAGAGGTGGGGGTGACAGGGATGCTATTTTACATGGCTGGGGTCAGAGACAGTAATTCTGAGAGGTGCAGTTGGGCCTGGGTATACATAGAAAGGAAGTCCACTTAGGGGAGAAAATGGGGAATGGAGGGGCTTCCCACGTGGCTCAGTGGGAAAGAATCTGCCTGCCTATGCCGGAGACACGGGGTCGATCCCAGGGTCGGGAAGATCCCCTGGAGAAGGTCATGGCAACCCACTCCAGTATTCTTGCCCGGAAAATTCTACGGACAAAGGAGCTGGCACGGTCACACAGAGGCAGACACGAATGAGTAACTGAGCGCACACGGCACGTGGGAAGGGTGAAGAGCAGGGTCCTGGGGTGAACGTGTGTTCAGCGTGTTTGAGGAACAGGAAGGTGGCCCCTGTCGCCAGCGTGCAGTGAAGAAATGACCAGACCCCCGTATCTGACAGGAGGATTTATTTTTTAAAAGAAATAATAAATTGGCTATTCTAGGTACCTTGTATAAGTAGAATCAAACAATACTTGTCTGCACCGACTGTATACTGGAGTGCATTTTTATTCATCGAGTCAGAAAGTACATTGGTAGATGCCAGGGGCAGAAGGAGGGTAGGAAGTGGGATGAAACTTAGTGTTTAATGGGGACAGAGCTTAAGAAAGTAAAAAGTTTAGCAGATGGATGATGGTGAGAATTGTTCAACAAGGTGAGTGTACTTAGTGCCACTGAACTGTATAGTTCAATATGGTTAAAATAGTATGTTTTATATTGTGTAACTTTTACCACACAAAAAAATTTTTTTTAGAAGAAACAATAAAGACAGAATTCAAGAGGGTGGTTGTTTATAAAGAGGGGTGGGGGAGGAGAGGGAGGAGGATACAGGTCCCTGGGAATTACTGTCAATTCCTGGGGCTGACTGGTGGCGTCATGAGTGTTCGTTATAGACCAAGTAAGTAAGCAGCACATGCGTGAACCAGGAATGATCACGGATTCTGTGCCCTGGAGAGAGCCAGTCTTTCCCCAGGGGCTAAACCTTTATTCTGAAATGATTGTCCATATCCTTTGTACTTATAAGTTCAGTTCAGTCACTTAGTCATGTCTGACTCCTTGCGACCCCATGGGCTGTAGCTCAGCAGGCTCCTCTGTCCATGGATTCTCCAGGCAAGAACACTGGAGTGGGTTGCCATTTCCTTCTCCAGGGGGTCTTCTCGACCAAGGGATCGAACTCACATATCTTATGTCTCCTACTATGGTAGATGGATTCTTTACCACTAGCGCCACCTGGGAAGCCCAATAAAATATCACATTTAGAGGTTCTAGGTAGATAGGAATCTCAAAGGGACACTGTTCAACCCAGTATGTGGAGAAAACGATGCATAACCCAAAGGGCCATAATAAGAATTAAATAATGTATACAAGGCACCAAGCACAGTATACGCATTCTTCCTCCTCCTCCTCATTACCATCATCATCTCAGGGAAGGAATCCGTTTCTAAAAACATTCCTTCCTGCTAACTGAGGCGACCACAAGTGAGACTGCCAAACAGGCCTAGGCTCAAATCTTGGCCGGGCAGCCTCTGGCACATTACTTAACCTTTCTGAGCTGCAGTTTCTTTATCCACACAGATGGAGATATACACGCAACACAAATGTCATTTACTGCGTGGGAGGCACTGCTCTAAAAGGTTTACGAGCCGTGTCTCAGACAATTCTCAGGACAACCCTGTGAGCTAGGTATTACTATTATCTCTATTTTACAGTCAAGGAAATTGAATCAGCAAGTATTTAAGACAGTCGCCTAAGGTCACATAGGAAGTAAGTGATGGAACCAGAGTTTAAACCCAGGCAGTCTGGCTCCAGAAGTCTTCTGAGATGAAAAGAGAATAAATAATAAAACAAATAAATAAAACACATAGCCAGTGCTCATCGATACCCAGCAGTCAGAAAATGATGGGATGGTAACCAGGGTTCCCTCTTCCAAACCTTTCCCCTCTGCTGACCTCGGGGCTGCCTTGCTTCCTTCCTCTCTCTCTCTCTCTCAGTTCACATGCTCTGGTTGTTGACACTAATCCATATTTAAATATCCAGGCTGCTCAAGTTTCATTCAGTGTCCTGGGCTGTCTTGCCCTCTTTTTCATCTTCTCATTCTCTCCAGTGTCTGGTGATCATGATGGCTGGGTGGGGGTAGGGATCAGCGAAGGGGAAGGAGCGGTAAACTACCTCTCTGGCAACTGGGTAATGTGGGTGGGGGGTGTTTCTCTCCTAGGGTAGGGTCAGAGTTAAGCAACAGACTGTAAGAGGCAGCTCAGGGAACTCCACCCAATGCAGCCGTCCGCTAAACCCAGGCATATGTATGCCGTCCTGGACACAAAGACTCTTGAGCGATCGATCCATCATGGAATAAAATCTCCATTAGGTTTATGGCTTCCAAGGTAGCACTAGTGTTAAAGAACCTGCCTGGCATTGCAGGAGACGTAAGAGATGCGGGTTCCTTCCCTGGGTCAGGAAGATCCCCTGGAGGATGGCATGGCAACCCACTCCAGTATTCTTGCCCGAACAGAGGAGCCTGGCAAGCTACAGTCCATAGCGTCGCAAAGAGTTGGACACGGCTGAGGTGACATGGCACAGCACAGGTTTAGGAAAGCCACCACCAGAGAAGAAAGGAAAAATCTCCCATTGAGGATGCTGCTCCACGATGGTAGCCGAGGCAAGAGGAGTGAGCTCTCTCCTGAGCATCTGTCTTGGATGCCCTTCCTGTTACCTTGTCCTACTCTACCCTGAGCAGGAGGCGCTCACACAGCTCAGTCCAGTTTTCCAGGGCTCCATCAACCCTGCCCACCCGTGCTGGTGGTCGGCTCTGCCCTCTTCCAGCTGGTGCGGTAGGAGAAGCAGGAACCCTGCTCAGCCTGGTCCTCCTCCTGTCTTTCCCAGAATCCCAGCAGGATCCAAGAGAGTGTGAACACTTACCCAGGATGGAGAAGTGGACAGATCCAATGATCACTTAAGCAACTCTAGGCAAATCTATTCACTTTCCCTGACCAACCAACAGCATGGGACAAGCGGTTTCCAAGAAATAAAGCAAGGGGTAGCGCTCAGCAAATGGTGATGCAAACAGTTGGCCGCTGCTGCTCCACCCTTCCCCTTTCAGGGGCCCCATCCCCTTCCTTCCCAGGGACCTGGTGCCCTCATGCCATGGGGAGGGGCTCCCACCCACTTAGATGGCCCTGCCTTCCCTCCTTTCTTCCTCTTGAGACTGTACCTTTCCTCGCCCCAGACTTTTGAGGGCTCTATCTCATCTCCCTAACAATGGAAGTGATTAAAGGAACAAATCCCTGTTAATCTGTCAACCAGCTACGGTGCTGGCTCCACCTCCCAGGGTTGCCTGACGTGAAGTGTGAGTCACTCGGTTGTGTCTGACTCTCGGTGACCCCATGGACTGTAACCTGCCAGGTTCCTCTGTCCATGGGGATTCTCTAGGCAAGAACACTGGAATGGGTAGGCATTCCCTTCTCCAGGGGATCTTCCCAACCCAAGGATCAAACCTGGGTCTCCTGCAATGCAGGCAGATTCTTTACCACTGAGCTAGCACGGCTTCTTCAGGTAACTCCTAAATTTGCCTGGGGCTGCTAAGATGAATGCAGAGTTCACACTTCCTGGGTGGAGGGAAAGCTGTATGGGAGTAAGAAAATATCAAATTGACTACAGACACAAATGATGAGAACTACATAATGAATAAGAAAGTCAATACAATAAACTCTAAAAATATTTCCTTTCTCTCCTTTCTTCTCCCAACTTCTTTAAAAGACATAAAGTTGTATCAATAATTAGAGTACAGAAGAAAAACAGTTTACACTGGATGCTATGAGGTGAGGGGGCAGCTGCTATGAACTGGTTACTAAGTCCATGAAAACACGCGAACAGGAAGTAAGCCAGTCTGTGTGCTGGGAGCAGGGGACGCCACACAGGAGCCTGGGCTCCAGGCAGGCTCAGCTTCACGGGGCCCTCCTCACCCAGCCCGCCCACCCCCGCCTGAGCCCACCCCCACCTGCCCGCCTGCTGGAGTCCCCAAGACCAGGCTGTCTCAGGGCTCCAATCAGTGCAGACATTTTAACAGGGATTTAGGCTCCTGGGGACTGAAATGAATTGTGCCCTCTGGGAGCATAAATTATACCCAACTCCTTTTAAAAAAAAAAATCTGAACTCACTTTGCTTGCCTTTCAATTCTATCTAAAATGCATGGAAAACTTCAGATTTTTCCCTGCCTTATACCTTCTTCCTGTATGTTGCTATAAGTGTAGTCATATATATACCTACATGTATGTGTGTATATATATACATAGTCTATATGTTTTCTATTCCAAGTACCTCATACAAGTGGAATTATACAATATTTGTGTGTGTGTGTCAATTCCTTTTATATGAGGTACCTGGAATATTCAGATTCCTAGGACAGAGGTCACCAGGGCTTGAGAGGGAGGAAAGGGGAGTTAGTGTTTAATGCGGACAGAGTCTTGGTCTGGGAAGATGAAAATGTTGTGGAGATGGATGCTGGTGGTGGTTGTATAACATTGTGAATGTACTTACTGCCATAGAACTGGATACTTAAAAAATGGTTAAAATGGGGTTGGTTATTTTTATGTTGTATTGATATATTTGTATTTGATATGTTGTATTCATATATTTCATCACCAATATAGAAAATGTATAGGCTAGAAGGACAGGGAAGCCTGGCGTGCTGCAGTCCATGGGATTGCAAAGGGTCAGACATGAATGAGTGACTGCACAACCACAAAATAGGATACATACAAATTAGCTGACCTCTTATTTATACATATGTATGTAACTATTTTCAGACAGCCTACATTTTCCTTTCTGCTCTCTCTCCTCCATTCTGGGCCTCAGTTTGAGCCTTTGATGGCCTGTTTTCTGGGTTAGGGTTTTACCCAACCCAGAGGAGCATCTCAGGGCTAAAAACTCCACGGCCCTCTCTTCCCTCTGAGTTCCCCCTCAGCCACCCTCTTCTCGGTTGCTTTTAAAAAGCAGAAAGCTTTACTATTAGAGAGAAAGTCTGTGATTTTCAGTGGTACATTTAATAATTCATAAATCATGAGAGGTTCAAACGGGTTCAAAGTTTAAAAGTTTAAAAGTTTTGCTGAAGCTTTAAAGTTTAAACTGTCAGAAGCCTTGACAAAAAACTTTTCCTGTCTGGAATATTTAAGATCATTGTGCCATATGAGTTGTAGTAGGCAGGGCTTCACTAGTGGCTGAGACGGTAAAGAATCTGCCTGCAATGCAGAATACCCAGGTTCAATCCTTGGGTCTGGAAGATCCACTGTGGAAGGGAATGGCAACCCACTCCAGTATTCTTGCTTGAAGAATCCCATGGACAGAGGAGCCTGGTGGGCTACAGTCCATAGGTGCACAGAGTCAAACATGGCTGCGTGACTAACACACACACACACACACACACACATACACACACAACATACACACACACACAACATACACACACACGATTCAGGACTCCATGTGGTCCTTCTCTCTCAAGAAGTTTCTAAGAAAATTCTGGCATGGTCCGTGGGGAGATGTTCCTCCGTGGCATGAACACAGGGTTCCAGGGAGCCAGCAGGTATGGGAGCAGGAGCTGTGACTGGTAGTCACTACACTATGAGAAAGTACTGGATTGGCCAGAGTCACCACTGTGTGGGGCTTTCTCTTTAAAAGAAGGGAAATTGTAAAATGAGATCCTGGCCAGCATGTGTAACAAGGTCTTGGCGGAAGACAGTGAGCTGTGCATATCTGCTATTTCAAAATCTGGATGCAGAGAGGCCAAATCTTCCGCTGGCTTCCTGCTGACCTCTGTTTTCTTTTTTTTTTTCAGGCATAATTACTGTATTTGCATGTACAGTTGAGTGTGGTGTCAGCCGCCCATGCCACAGTCGTCTCCCTCTCAGACTGGGTGACCAAGCCCAGAACATGGGGGTCGTTCCTGACATCGTAGCCTTGTACCCTGAGGCTGCATTTACTGTGTTGTTTTGATAACATCACTTGATTTCTCAGAAACTTACCGCGGTTCCGCTGGCCTTTCAGGTCAGATCCAAGGCCTTAGTCCTGGGCTTTCAGAGTCATTACGAGTCATGCCAGACATTCAGCACAGACCTGCAAACCCTCCCCTCCCACCTGCCTGCTCCTCAACTGTTTCCACTTGCTGGCCTTCCCACCTGAGATGCTCTTTCTTCTTTTCATCAAATACACCTTTGCATTTCCTCCAAATTCTCCAATTTCATAGGCTTCCACAAGCCATCAGCATCAATGCCAGAAACAACGTCAGCATGATCGAAATCTTTTCCCAGATTCTAGAATTTGGTGACAGCGGGCTGTAAAAAGATCCTATGACGCGAATGAGATTATACCGGCTCCCTATGCGGGTCCCCACCCTGGACAATCATTACTGCACTTTCACATAAATGACTGCCTTTGATCCTAACAATCTCCCACCCACGCCTTTCTCCTCCCGCAGTGCTCTGCTGGCTTCTCCAAGGATTGCTGGTGAGAAAACCCAACACTGATTTTCATGTCTGTCCCGACGGCCGCTTCCTGTCATCCGACACTCTCACCTCTGTCTTCTGGAATCTTTCTGTCCTCTTGACTTTAACTGACTTTAACTTTCTTGCCTACCTCTGTGAGTCACCCAGGTCTCCCCCAGTCCCTCTCCTTCAGCGTGGGGGTGCTCACATTCACAGAACCCCTCCTTTCACTCCTAGTCTAGCTCTTTCAACCTGTGACTTGAGCTACAAGCCATATCCTAGAAATCCCAAGTCTGGGTCTTTCCTCCTCAACTCTCCTGGGTCCTGGGGCCACCTTCTGTCCCCCCATGGGCTCCCCAAACCAGAATCCAGCAAAGTCAACAACAATGAATGGATTGCCTTCCACCTGCAATAAAAATCAGTTAAGACTCTGCTCCCTGGACCATATCCATCATAAACTCGGTATTTCATCTTCTTTCTCCCAGAACTCCTTCTGTATGTCCTATTTATAGTGTCTAGTTGTCCAGAGTAGAAATCTCAGCATTACCCTTAGTGTCTCTCTCCGCCCCTCAGCTTTCCATGTGACCAGAGAATTACCCCTGTTGCTTCAGCACCACGTACCTCTCTCCCAGCCCCTCCTTCCACTCCATCCGGCTGTGATTTCCTTAATTCAATCTCTCGTCCTCTCCGGTTGTGACCTATTGCACTGACTTCCTCTCTGCCGTCTTTCCCCAGCCTTTTCCTATTCCCGTCTTTACAAGATCTAGCATTGGAAGCAGTCATGTCACTGCCTGTACTTCATATCACTTCCCAAAGCTACAGCCCATGCTCTCCGACATGAATACAATGTCCTCCCCATCCAAGCCCCCATCAGTCTCGACCTCTGCGTATTCCCCTGCACCCTCCTTCTCCTCCCTCACTCTCGGCTCCAACCAGACCAAACCTCCTTCTGTTTCCTGAGCCTGCAGCCTCACCCACTCTCCATACCTCTGCAAATATAATTCCTCTGACCTGGAAGGCCTTTATCCTTCTTTGTGCCTGGTGAGCCCTCATTCATTTACAGGATCTAGCTTGCTTCACCCACGAAGCTTCTGAGGGCTCCAAATCCACAGAGACACGCCCTTCCCTGGACCACTGCACT
The DNA here is from genome assembly GCA_006408695.1 of Aepyceros melampus. Lineage (NCBI taxonomy): Eukaryota > Metazoa > Chordata > Mammalia > Artiodactyla > Bovidae > Aepyceros > Aepyceros melampus. The sequence continues at coordinate 26,183 of SJXQ01006037.1, forward strand.
CTACACACATTCCCTTCTCCTGAACGAGCCCCCCTCACCTCTCAGGACTGCTCACCTTTGAGCCCTTAGCAACTAATACCTGATTACAATTTTCACCATTCCTGGACAAAGCGTGAGCTTTTGGAAAGAAAAGAGGAAAAAATTTTCATTTCAGTGAATCACCACACTCAGTCTTTCTCTGTGGGTTGTAAAACCCATTGATCCAGTGGCATGCATTTTACGTATCGCGTGTAAAGTTCAGATTTCTACTAGAGTGCTGTAGCTCAACTATGCAGATGTTGGTATGGCTTAGAGTTGACTCTCTTCTCTGGCATATAAACTAAGGATAATTTAGAGAACTATAAGAGCCATGATATTTGTGTGTAGGTTTTCCTTTGCTTCAGTCTCTGGGGAGATGACCCCTACGTAGCCAGATTTTGAAGTCAGACTGGATTTAAAACATGACTCCATCAGGAGTGACCTGTAGCATGTCACTCTGCCTCAGTTTTCTCATCTGTAAAATGGAAAAGTGACAGCTGTTGTAAAAATTAAATGAGGTCATATCCTTATCACAGAGGAAACCCAGCTAGAAACTGATACCACTCATGGTATCAGTGCTTGAGGTAAAGTGCTTTTATATATTATGTAACTATACACACATGCACACACATACACATATTGCCCGAAACAAATTATAATCTGTACAACAATTCTATGTTGTAGGTAGTGTAACTACCTCCATGTTATGAATGAAGAAAATGGGACATATGAAATATCTTGCCCAAAGTCACACAACTGGTATGTAATAGGCCTGGAATTTAAAACTAGACAATATGGAGTTCAGGTCTGTGCTCTTAACACCGATCATAATGCCTCAATGGACTCAATAAATGGTAGCTGTCATCATCATTACCATCACTACTACCATCAGCAGCAGCAGCAGCACCATCATCACCATTACCGTCACCACCACTATCATTACCATCGCATCCCTGCCCAGCTTGTCACCATGTCCTATTACAAACCCGCTCTAGCTGGGCTGGTTCACAGCCAGCCCTGTGGTGATAACTTTGTCGCACAAACAAAATTGTATTCATCTGGCGGCCTCTGGGGCTGCCCCAAAGCTTGATCTGGTGCGATGCTTATTCTTCGATGGTAGGAAAGACTGCCAAGGGAGGCCTTGGGATTCTGAAGAGTCAAGCCAGGGTACCAGCTGGCCCAAAACAAAGCGTGTGGCCCTGGCACAATGACACCCCACTTGCTCGTTGTCTCCCTTTTCTTAGTTGCAGAAAGAGGCCAATTGATTCCTGCCTCCCAACCAATTCCAGCCAGACCGAGAGATTTTGTTTTTGTGTCTGTCTCTGATCGTAGCCCACAAAAATCAGACACAGAAACGCTCACTTGGGTTGTCCATGCGTTCCACCCTGGAGGCAGGAAATGCGAACTCTGAACCCAGTGTCACTGTTTTGTTATAAAAATCACATTACTTGTAAAAAAAAAAAAAAAGAGGAATTTGATGTGTCTTAATGCCATGGGCTTGTTTACCTAAATTTCCTTTAGCGTGTGTTTCCTTTTCTTCCCTGTCATCATCTACATTTACTGACTGTCCTTGTTTACCTATTTGCCCCCCAACTTTCATCTCCAAGTATATTCTTTGCCTTAACCCCAATTAAAGGTCTTTGCCCTCTTTGTCCATACAAAAGAAAAATGCTTTCCTAAAAAAAGAAAAATGCTTTCCTGAAACTCTTGCTTTTGGAAAGGGAGGGCTGCCTTTCAATTCTGGCTGCTTGGTATCAGATGAGTTGCTTTCCCTGAGCCTCAGTTTTTGCATACATCAAACAACTGTAATAAAGAACTCAACTGGGAATTCCCTGGCAGTCTGGTGGTTAAGACTCTGTATTTTCACTGCTGTGGGCCCAGGTTCAATCCCTAGTTGGGGAACTAAGACTCCCCATACTTCACAGTGTGGCCAAAAAATAAGAAATTAAAATTTTTTAAAAATTGTAAATAAAAAATTCGGCTGGAAAAGAATTGTGATTATCATGTGTAATAACAACAGTAACTAACACTCACTGAAAACTGACACACATTGACTGCCATGAGAGGTGCCTTTTCCCAAGTTTCAGGCAAAACTACTGAAAGAAGGAAACGACTAGAAGGTCTTCTTCATCACTTGGCCTCTTCGCAGGAGGCATAGCTCCACCCTGCTGGAGGGAATGAAGACTGAGTCACCTGTCAGATCAGTCCAGCAGCCACCACAGGCAGCATTTAATCTGCATGAAAATCCTACGGGAAAGGGGTTGTTTCGATCCCCCTTTAGAGACAAAGAACTGAAGTTGAGGGTAACTTGCCCAAGGTCACTTGATGACTAAGTGGCAGAGGAGGGACTCTTAGTTACCATGAGATACAACAATAATCAACAGTAGGAGAAACAGCAATGACAATTAATGGTCGTTGAGTATTTACCACGTGCCAGGCACTGGTCCAGGAATCAGACAGTGATTGCTTTATTTAATCCCACATCCACTCCATGAAGTAGATACAATCCCCAAGTCCGTTCTACAAATGCGTAGGTTGAGAGGCAAGGGTGTTAAGTGCCTTGCTTGGTAAGCTGACAGGCAGAACTTGGAGTCTGATGGACCAAATGCAGAGCTGGAACATATTCTCTGCTATCTCCTTAAAATGAAACAATAAAACATGCATATAAAGGGCTTGACCTAGTGCCTGGCTCACAGTACTCTTCACTATATTATTGTTGTTACCACTATTTTAATAATAGTCAATATTTTAATATTGACTGCTCCACTTTGCAAGGCATCTCTTGGCTTGTCTGTGGATGTGAATTCCAAGCACAGATCTGAGTAGACAGGAGCCCATATTCCTTGAGTCATTAGATCTTTGTTCATCTTAACTGTCGTCTGTGAATGTCGATAACAAGGTCCCTGTCTCAACCTCAATTTGTCATCATCCCAATCTTTCTCTTCCAGAAGTCCTTTAACTAAAATGATCCTGGAAATTACCTTTTCTTTCTGTAATGGCTCTGTATTAGTTTTTTTTTATTATTGTATAAAAATTACCCCAAATTTAGTAGATTGAGACAATATATTTTATTATCTCACAGTTTCTGTAAGCCAGGGATCCAGGCATAGCTGAGCTAGGTCCTCTGCTCAGGGTCTTAGAAGGCTGCCATCAAGGTATGGGGAAGGAGGCTGCATTCCTTCTGGAGCTCAGGGTCCTCTTCCAAGCTCCTATGGTTGTTGGCAGAATTCAGTTCCTAGTGATTATAGGACTGAGGGTCCCTGGCTTCTTGCTGGCTATTGACTAGAGTCCCCACCACCACCGCCAAGTCCTAGAGGCCCCCTGCCGTTCTCAGTCCCAGGGCCCTCTGCACAGGAAGCCCACATCAGAGCTGCTTGCTTCCTCGAGGCCACCAGGAGAATCTCGCTACCAGACTGCTGAGATGGAGTCTTATAGAGCAAAACACAGTCGAGGACATGGGATCCCATCACCTTTGCCATATTCTGTTGTGCTTGTGCTAAGCCCTTCAGTCCTGTCTGCAGCGCCCCCAGGCTCCTCTGTCCATGGGATTCTCCAGGCAAGAATACTGGAGTGGGCTGCCATGCCCTCCTCCAGGAGATCTTCCTGACTCAAAGATCGAACTTGCGTCTGTCTCTTACATTGGCAGGTGGGTTCTTTACTACTAGCACCACTTGGGAAGCCATATTCTATTGGTCAGAAGCAAATCAGGGGTCTCACCCACGTTCAAGAGGAGGGAATTACACAAGCTGGGTCATTGAGGATCATCTTAGGATGTGTCCACGAGTCACTTGGCTTCAAATTTAATTCCCTCACCTCATCCTTTTCATCCCCAAACACTACCAGCTCTAATTTCATCTTCATTTTCATATCCGCACAAAGCACTTTCGTACTGGATCAATAAAGTTCTAAAATTCATTCCTCTTTTCCCCACAATTAAAGAATGGTAGTAGTCCAAGTCCTTTCATTGTCTTTCTTTTATACCCAGGACAATAGTTTATTCATTTTCAACAATCTTAATGATATATAGTTTACACAATATTCAATGTGTACAGCGGAGTGTATATTTAGAGAGTTAGGTAACCATCCCCATGGTATGATTTTAGATCTTTTCTCACCACTGCCAAAAGAAACTTCATATCTTCCTCGGTCACCCTCCCCCAATTTCCCCTCTTCCCCTCAGCCCAAGGCAACAACAAATGTATTTTCTGTCTCTAAAGATTTGTCTGTTCCGGGCATTTCATATGAATGAACCATATAATATGAGGTACTTTGTGACTGGCTTCTTTCACTGCACATAATGTTTCTGAAGTTTATGTGTGTTATAGTATAAACAATATTATTATGGCTATATTGGAAGTTTTGAGTGCTGTAGACAAAACAGTCAGGAAATGAAAGATTTCAACTTACAAAAATAAGGTTAGAAATAAGCATCTTTAATCATTTTTCTGGTGGTGGTGCAGTGGAAAACAATCCACATGCCAATGCAGGAGACGCAAGAGATATGGGTTTGATCCCTGGGTCAGAAGATGCCTTGGAGAAGGAAATGGCAACCCACTCCAGTACTCTTGCCTGGAAAATCCCACAGATAGAGGAGCCTGGCAGGCTACAGTCCATGGAGTTACAAAGAGTCACACTAAACAACAACAAAATGTATAATATCGTACAGCAACCGTACTTCAATAAAGAACAAACAAGAAACCAAGCAAATGCACAGCTGATACACTACAGTTCTGCCTGGTTATTCAGCACCGATAAACATCAGGGGAGAGGAAAAGCAGAATGAGTTTTCACTGGGATAAAACAGTCAAAACTAGTCTAAGATGTTAATTTTTTTAGGAAAAAAGTAATGTGAACCAGTAGTTTTTGCTTTTATTTAGATGGAGCTTGATGGGTGTTTTTAACGGGGAGGGTTTTGTTTTTGTTTTTGAGAGCTGTCACGTGTGGATCAGACAGAGCCAGGGCACTCAGACTTCCGGTCAGACAGTTGCCGGGATCGAGGGGTGGCTCTTCCCCAGGTGCCAGTGTTCCCTGCCCCGACACCAGCCCCCGTGACCCCCTTCTGTAGTGATGCGTCCAAGACTGTAATATGTTCTCCAAGACTGCAGGGATTTCATTGCGACTTCACAATTTTTCACTTGCCCAGAGGTTGACATGTGACTATGGAAAACACTTCTGACTCAGACAAGCTGAGGACTGATGAGCCTAAAGGGTTTATGTCATCAGGAGCTAATCTATATTTGGGAACTCTGGGTTTTCACTGAGGGGCAAGTTCAAGAATCCTTAAAACTAAGAGGTGTCTGTCACACCAGCTGAAGAAAACAGTTAAGATAATGAAACATTTACCACAAATGGAATAGTATTTCAAAAATTCTTCCAGGATAAGCAAGATTCTTGCTTGGGATTTTCAGACGGGGCCCCACGATTTCAAACTCCAGTCATGGAGCAAGGCCAGGGGCTCCGCCGTGGACCCAGGCCCTCCCACAAACAGAGGCCTGGCCCGGCCTGCAGCACCAGGCCTGGCTACCTTGGAGCTCCGCGTTTCAGGAGCAGGCCTACTGTGGCCTCAGGGAGATCCCTCCGCCTTCAGCCCCTCCCACCTGGCCAGCTGATCTGAAACTCCACCCTTGGAATTTTAGATCCTTGCTCTCATCCAGATACTCCTGGGAGAAGCAGCACAGCGTTTATCAGCCACTGATACCTCAGTGCAAATACGTTTATCAGAGTCTTTGCCAACAAGTGTTTTTAGAGGAGAGGAGGTAAAAAGCACTCAAAGCAAATATATATATATATTAACTGCCTGAGGGGAAGTAACTGAAAGCCACAAAAAGACAGAAAACAAACACAAGGGGCATTGAAGATGAGTAAACGTCCCAGGAGTGCCTGCTGACAAGGTTGGAGAGCTGACCCAGACTCGTTGGGATCAGATGGAGTAGAGGGGGGCCACTCAGTGCTGGGCCTCTGCCTCTGGCTATGCAGGGGGTGGGGGTAGGATCTGGCTCCTGGCTCCTGGTTTGAACGCCCAGCCTGTCTTCTCTCTGAGCAACAAGCTCAAGCAACAATAGCATTTTGAGCTCACCTACACTGCTTAGACAAAGCAGGAGGAAGCCAACATCTCTCCTTCCAACCAGCGAGCAAGCCTGTTCCTCTTTAGAGCACCGCCAGGAGCCATGAGTCTACTTAATCACTCAGACCTTCTGCACCGAAACAGTGAACAGCGTCTCTCTAACAGAACATGATCTCGGGCCCCATGAGCCGGACCCTCGCCCGGCACTCTCGCCAGCTGCCATCTCAGGGCTGTCAACAAGGTGCACCCCAAACCTGGCAAGAGGCTTGCTGGTTTATGTAACGTGATGATTCCACAACACTCACTAAGGGATTAAAACTCAGGGCAGTCCAGTTTCATGGCAGGTCAGGGAGCCCCATGAGAAACTGTTTCAGAATTAATTAGATTGAATTTAAAAAAATCTGCTTGGGGGCTTCCCTGGTGGCTCAATGGTAAAGAATCTCCCTGCCAGTGGAGCCCCCTGCTTGTTGCAACTAGAGAAAAGCCCACCCAGAAACAATGGCCAGCACAGCCAAAATAGATTAATAAATAAAAGTAATGTTTCAAAAATATGCTTGGCTTCTTATAGTTAGTACTATTCCAGAGAACCATAATCCATAATGAAGGCTCTTTATTTAGTGGTTTTTTAAAAAACTTTTTTTTGTGTGTTTCAGGTGTACAGCCAAGCGGATCAGTTATGCCACAGCCAAGCCTCTTTGATGAGCCCAAATTTCCCAAACTTATAATCAGTTTAGGTTACTGGTGACAAACCCACAGAGTTTGTCTCTAGTGCAGACCTAGGACATTGATTAATAACAATGAGTCTAAGGACACATTTAATGTCAGCTTTCAATACATGTATATCCACGTCTTCATTTTTAAGATGTCGGTGTTTGGAAAGTTCTTTTTCAAAAAAGATGTGAATTGCTCTGCTCAAAGGATGAGAGAGATTTACACAGGATACTCCCCAAATGACTTCATCTGCTGAAAACACAGTTTAAAAGCCTGGAAGAGGGAGATCCAACTTTCTTTAATTTGGCAAACACCCGATTCTCGTTATAGAGAATTTCACTCTTCTGGACTTTGGGAAGGAAAATGCCTACCTCAGGAATGACAGCGTTAACAGATCCTCCTTGTAAGTGAGTGTTTAATGAACCGTAAAACCCATCATAAAACACTTCATATGGCTTCAGTTACTCCAGGAGCCAGACTAGGCCTGAAGCATACAAAATAATACCTTGCTCGTCTTTTCAGATGCCTTAGAAACCTCTACTGAGATACTCCTTGTTTCCCCATCCCAGGGCTTGTCTTTAAACCCTTCTTTTTGGTTATAAAGATGGGAGACTCTGTCTCTTCCTAGAGAAGACTGGCTCTGGAACACTTTTTAAAGCATGCTTGTGGCATCTGAAAGTTCCCTGCTTCCTACGCTCAAGTTCTAAAGTTTGAAAGAACACATCATTTCTAGTTTGATGCGTATCCAAAACCAAGAACACAATGCAAAGGAGTGTTTGCCATATTTCACTCCACAGTGGAGTCACAGTTTCTCTTAGACATCGTTTTAGCATAAAGTAAATTGTATTTCCAGGATCACTGCCAAACACAACAATACAAATGATGATGACCAAAAACAGCAAAATGTGAGTGGACCAAAAGTGATGATGTTTCATAAGGAAATCCCAGACATAGTCTAAAGATGCTTTGGTTTTACTTGAAGAGGAATTAATTAAACCAGGTTGGCAAAGTCCCAACCTACAGAACTGTACTAGTGGAGAACTCCGTAGAAACTCAACAAAAAAACAAATAACAATTCCACGGTTCTTAAATGGAAATAATTATATCTCAACAATCAGTGATTCTGAAAATGAATCTCAGAATAATCTATTTGTTTGTTTGTTTGTCTGCTTGCTTGCTTGGTTTTGAAACTATATATACCCTGTCATGTCTTCTTTTTTGGAAAAAATTTTATTGGAGTATAGTTACTTCACAATGTTGTATTAGTTTCTCCTGTACAGCAGAGTCAATCAGCTATATGTACATCTATATCCCTCTTTTCTGGATTTCCTTCCCATTTAGGTCATCACAGAGCATTGAGTAGAGTTTTCTGTGCTATACAGTAGTATAACTATTATCATTAGTTATCTATTTTATATATAGTATCAACTGGCTTAGTTTAACTTCTTTGGACAAGTGGGCTTCAGACAGCAGCGCTTCTCTGGGACCAAGGCACCTGCATTACAGCCTCACTGGTATGGTTGATAGGGTATAAAATCACTGAATTAAAATTCTTTTTTGCTTCTGTTTTTTTTTAATTGAGATAAATTCACATAACATAAAATCGGCCATGTGAACCTTTTTAAAGTGTATCATTTAGTGGCTTCTGATACATTCACAATGTTTCCCTTTATTTATTTTTATTATTGTCTCTGCTGAGTCTTTGTTGCTGCACACTGGCTTTCTCTAGTTGCAGTGTGCGGGGTCTATTCTTCACTGTGGTGTGTGAGCTTCTTGAGGTGGCTTCTCTTGCTGCACAGCACCAGCTCTAGGCATGTGGGCTTCAGTAGTTGCAGCCGTGGGTTCAGTGTTTGTGGCTTGCGAGCTTAGTTGCTCCAGGGCATGTGGGATCTTCCCAGGCTGTGGATCGAACCCTGTGTCCCCTGGGTTGGCAAGTAGCTTCTTATCCACTGTCCCATCAGGGAAGTCCTCAGCCCTTCTCTTTAATTCTTCAGACTGAGTCAAGGGGAAAATCTATTTGGTGTTGACATATCTTTAATAACACTAATATTTCATGAGGCTCCTTATTTAAAATAAAGAGGGGCAACAAGCTTATAGTCTTTGGTAAATAAGTATGCAATTAGAATTCGAGAACATAAATCTGGTGTTTTGTTTTTATTTATTGTTTCAGTTCAGTTCAGTCACTTAGTCGGGTCCAGCTCTTTGAGACCCCATGGACTGCAGCATGCCAAGCTTCCCTGTCCATCACCAACTCCCACAGCTTACTCAAACTCATGTCCATCGAGTCAGTGATGCCATCCAACCACCTCATCCTCCATCGTGCCCTTCTCCTCCTGCCTTCAATCTTCCCCAACATCAGGGTGTTTTCCAGTGAGTCAGCTCTTCACATCAGGTGGCCAAAGTATTGGAGTTTCAGCTTCAGCATCAATCCTTCCAATGAATATTCAGGATTGACTTCCTTTAGCATAGACTGGTTGGATCTCCTTGCAATCCAAGGGACTCTCAAGAATCTTCTCCAACACCACAGTTCAAAAGCATCAATTCTTCAGCACTCAACTTTTGTTATAGTCTACTCTCACATCCATACATGACTACTGGAAAAACCATAGCTTTGACTAGATGGACCTTTGTCAGCAAAGTAATGTCTTGGCTTTTCAATATGCTCTCTAGGTTGGTCATAAATTTTCTTCCAAGGAGCAAGTGTCTTTTAATTTCATGGCTGCTGTCACCATCTGCAGTGATTTTTGGCCCCCCCAAAATAAAGTCTCTCATTGTTTCCATTGTTTCCCCATCTATTTGCCATGAAGTGATAGGACCTGATGCCCTGACCTTAGTTTTCTGAATGTTGAGAAAACTTTTTAAGCCAACTTTTTCACTCTCCTCTTTCATTTTCATCAAGAGGCTCTTTAGTTCTTCACTTTCTGCTATAACAGTTGTGCCATCTGCATATCTGAGGTTATTGATATTTCTCCCGGCAATCTTGATTCCAGCTTGTGCTTCATCCATCCAGGCATTTCACATGATGTACTCTGCATGTAAGTTAAATAAGCAAGGTGACAATATATAGCCTTGACGTACTTCTTTCCCAATTTGGAACCAGTCTGTTGTTCTGTGTCCAGTTCTAACTGTTGCTTCTTGACCTGCATGTAGATTTCTCAAGAGACAGGTCAGGTGGTCTGGTATTCCCATCTCTTTCAGAATTTTCCACAGTTTGTTGTGATCCACACAGTCAAAGGCTTTGGCATAGTCAATAAAGCAAAAATAGATGTTTTTCTGAATTCTCTTGCTTTTTCAATAATCCAATGGATGTTGGCAATTTGATCTCTGATTCCTCTGCCTTTTCTATATCCAGCTTCAACATCTGGAAGTTCACAGTTCATGTACTGTTTAAGCTTAGCTTGGAGAATTTTGAGCATTACTTTGCTAGTGTGTGAAATGAGTGCAATTGTGCAGTAGTTTCAACATTCTTTGGCCATTACCTTTCTTTGGGATTGAAATGAAAACTGACTTTTCTAGTCCTGTGGCCACTGCTGAGTTTCCAAATTTGCTGGCATATTGAGTGCAGCACTTTCACAGCATCATCTTTTAGGGTTTGAAAGAGCTCAACTGGAATTCTATCACCTCCACTAGCTTTGTTTGTAGTGATGCTTCCTAAGGCTCACTTAACTTCTCATTTCAAGATGTCTGGCTGTAGGTGAGTGATCACATCATTGTGGTTATCTGGGTCATAAAGATCTTTTTTGTATAGTTCTTCTGTGTATTCTTGCCACCTCTTCTTACTATTTTTTGCTTCTGTTGGGTCCATACCATTTCTGTCCTTTATTGTGTGCATCTTTGCATGAAATGTTCCCTTGGTATCTCTAATTTTCTTGAAGAGCTCCTAGTCTTTATTTATTGTTTATTTACCTTGAATTTCTATTTATACAGTAACAACATTTCCTTATTAAGTAAATATTTTCAGTGAAATGGTGAGTTTGATTTAAAGAAAAAATTAGATAAATAATTAGTAGTAGTGGTACATACGTATGCAAAAAAAAAAAAAAAAATCACCAAGGAGGTACCCCACTCATCTGGTGATTGTATGGAAAGTGATGAGTAGGATCAGATGACAGGGATTTAGAAGGAGGTGCTGGGGACTTCCCTCCTGGCAGTCTAGTGGTTAGGCCTCCAAGCTTCCACTGCAGGGGCCATGGGTTCCATGAATCCCTTGGTTGGGGAACTATAATCCTGTAGCCTGTATGATTGCCTCCAAAAAAAAAAGTGTAGGCAAGATGAAATAACCTTTCAGAACATCACTGGACGAGGGATTCAGAATTGGGAAGGTAGAATCTCATCACAGATTCTAGAATGTGGCTGGTTGGTTTTTAAACTAGGTAAATAATTAGCATTAGTGGGTTTTTTCTTTCAAAAAAAGAAGATTTGAGTCTTGTTTCCTGTAAGTCCATGGGTCCAGCCTGCTTTTCACCCTGGTTCTGAAGGTGTGGAGATTCTGGCATTGTCTACACTGTCTGAATCACAGAAAAGTTCCCTGCTTCTGAGTGGGAGCAAGTGTCCTCTCAGCTGGGCAGGCAAACGAAGGGCAAAGGGCGGCCACCCACAGGGACTGCCTCCATAAGAGAAGGGGGCTCAGAGGTGGGCGGGGAGCATGGGTCACAGCCCACCAACAGCAGCTGTAATTGAAGCGAACTTGTCCGTCCCCCAGATACCTGGTAGAGAAGAAGGAAAGAAAGAGAGGGAAGGCCGGGGACTCGCGAGAGTTTGTCCTTTTGCCCTCGGGCTTTTTTCTGTGAAGGCTGGTGTCAGAGTGGCACTGGGAGGGAGTGGACTGCGGTAAGGAGTCATCTTCCCTTCAGCAGGTCTGCCTGCTGGGCCCGCTGATGCGGGAAACCACCTGCAGACCTCGAAGTGAGGCTCTGCTGCTGGGAGATGCTCCTCCACCTCCACACCTGTTTCTAATGATTCACCATTTGTAAATGGAACTCCCATCCCAGGCTCTTCGTGAGTAAGAGGTTATCAAGAAGAAAAATAGGGCACCCATCTGGAGATAAAAATCCCTGATGCCCAACAGATTGTCAGGAAGATTTCCAGCCCCTCAGATTTGAAGACAATGCATGTGCTTACACACACATGTACACCTTCACACACGCACGTGCACACACATATGCACACACACACGTGCACACCCTCACACACCCACATGCAAACACATGCACACACACATTCTGGAGTTGCCTTAGTCAGAATATTCATTCTTGGTGCTAAGTCACTTCAGTAGTGACCGACTCTTTAAGACCTCATGGACTGTCGCCCGACAGGCTCCTTCCGCTGTCCATGGGATTCTTCCAGGCAAGAATACTGGAGTGGGTTGCCATTTCCTCCTTCAGGGGATCTTCCCAACCCAGGGATCAAACCTGAGTCTCCTGCGGCTCCTGCAGTGCAGGTGGATTCTTTATCACTGAGCTACCAGAGATGCCCTCATTTTTGGTACCCACGTGTATTGGAGTATTTACCATATGAAAGACAAGATCCCTCCTTTACAGCACACATACATAAGAAACAAACAATACCTTAAGCCACAGTCCTGCACAAATTGGTCTAACACTGTATGAGGGAACGTTGTCCCCTAACATCCAGGAGATATCAAAGAAACAGGAAAAAGAGTTTGATTCCTGGAAACTGCACTTCCTGCCCCTCACTGCCATGCTTCTGTCTTCCTCCTGGCAAAATGTGTCCCAAGAGCTGATCACTGTCCCTCATCCACATCTTCATCTCCCGCACTCGCCCCTCCCTGGCAAGGTCAACAGTGACTTCACAATGTCAAGCCCCGTGGCCACTTTCCTGTCTCTCCTCCTCCCAGGTTCTTGACAGCCTGGACCCAGTTGAGCACTCTAACATGAAGCAATTTCTTATCTTGGCTTCTGTAAATTAAGCTCTTCTGATTTTCACCCAACCTCACTGGGTCCTCCTTCCCGTCTCCTTCCCTTCTGCACTACTTGCTAGAAAATGGAGATCCCTGCGGCCATAGCTCTTTTTACCATCAAATCTTTCCTGGAGTGACCCCATTTAGTCTGGGCATGCTGAAGACCACCTCTGGGCTGGCAACTCCAAATTTACATCTACTCCTAACCCCTCTCCAGAGTTCTGAACTCAAATATTCAACTATCAATATCTCTTTGATTGCTCTAATTGTGTATCTAATTGGCATTTCAACCTCTATCTGTCCTACACAGAACTTGGATTTCTTCTCCTTTATTTCTGCCTCTGACTTCCCCTTCTCAAAAATGGCAGCATCAAGCCTACCAGTCAAGCCTACCTCAAGAAACAAGAACAATCTCAAATAAACAAACTTTATATCTACAGGAACTAGAAAAAGAAAAACAAAGTCTGAAGCTAGTAGATGGAAGGAAATAATAATAATGAGCAAGATAATGCATGCAAAGCCCTTAATATAATACCTATACTTAGTAAGGGCTTCCCTGGCAGCTTAGTGGTAAAGAATCCGCCTGCCAATGCAAGAGAGCCAGGTTTGATCCCTGGGTTGGGAAGATCCTGTGGAGAAGGAGATGGCAACCCATTCTGTATTCTTGCCTCAGGAATCCCATGGACAGAGGAGCCTGGTGGGCTACAATCCAGGGGGTCACAAAAGAGTCAGACACGATTTAATGACTAAACAACAGCAACATGTTAAGTAAGTGTTCAATGAATTGCTATGAATTACATGAGACGATATGAAAATTTTTTAAAGGTCAGGCTTCTTTTCTCATGAAAAAAACAAAACACTGAATCAATGGCTAAAGCAAAACCACCATATTTTTGCCAAGTCTACTATCGTGTTGCTTGGTCTTGGTCTCTCTGCTTCTGCTCCTCTCTACAAAATTCTTTAATGGCATTCCATCTCAAAATAACTTCAAGTCCTGAGCTTCGCCTATGGTTTGCCCACCCGCCTCCTCTCCATGACCTCGTCCCCTCCCACTTCCTCTCTGTCCACTCTTCTGAGGCCATTGTGCCTACACGCTGCTCCTCGGATGTGCCACGCACGCCTCCACCCCAGGGCCTCTGCAGCCACTGCTTCCTCTTCCTGGAGCCTCCTTGCCTCAGAGAGCAGCGGGGCTTCCTTCTTCACCTCCATGCTCCAGTATCACCCCAGCCAAGAGGAGGCCCTGATCATCTTATCTAGCACTAGCCCTCCATGTCACTGTTTATCCTCGATGATGCTTTATTTCATGTCACTATCTCTACCTGACAGTCGTTTCTCTCCACTGGGATATAAGGACAAGGAGAGCCGGGACTCAATTTGTTTTGTTTTCAGCTCTGTCTCCAGAGCCTAGGAGAGTGCCTGGCACACAGTAAGTGTTAAATCAGTGGTTGTTGAATTAATTAATAAATCTTTATTCTTCTTTTCCCAGACTTCTCATGCTCAATCCATCTGAAAAATCATCCTTTCATCTCCCACCCAAATCCATCCAGTATCCTTCTTTAAGCCACCATCCCATCTTGCAGGGACAGGACAGTTGTTTAATGTCCTGACTCATCATCTTGTTTTCTCTCTCAAATCCATCCTCCAAACCACAGTCAGTAAGTAACACACACACACTCACACACAAAATCAGGACCTTTATTTAAAATCTATGAATGGTTTGCAATACTCTTCAAGTAAAATATGGACCTTTATCTGTGGTCTAAAGTTGATGAGCGACCTGGCACCGCTGGGGCCCTTCTTGGGCCCCAGTCCTAGCTATAACATAAGCCTAACAGCTAGCCTGAGTCACTGAATTTTGAAGTATAGTTTCTAGCTAGGAAAAATGAACATTGAAAGACAGAGTTTAAGGTAACTTGGAGCCAGTGGTAAAGAATCCGCCTGCCAGTGCAGGAGACACAAGAGATGCAAGTTCGATCCCTGGGTTGGGAATATCCCCTGGAGTAAGAAATGACAACCCACTCCAGTATTCTTGCCTGAAAAATTCCGTGACAGGGGAACCCGACAGGCTATAGTCCATGGGGTCGCACAGCTGAGCATGCATGCACATTTCTCCCAGAAGTTTCTCCCTTTTAACTCATCTTAGACTTAACCTAACTATTTTTATTTGGCTATACACAATATCTTATCAAGGAGTATAACAAACATGATATCTCAGCCAGTGTCATGGTAAACAGCCTACATGAATCAATTATCGATGGTGCCGCCTGTACAGGAACAAATAGGCTACTGTCCCTTGTTCTAAAGGCGTGGATTTGAAGATTTTCAAAATGTTTAAATCCAACGCAGGTAGGCCACAGATCCCAGAAAAGCACATTTTTACTTTCTCCTCTCCTTTCTTGGTTTCATCTTGTTCACCCATAGGCTCAGTGTGATCTGCATCTCATCATTGTTTCATTTAAGTAATTAATGGAAATTACCAGGCCATAAAGACAAGAAACAAAGGTACATTCAAGAACAATATGGGGCTTCCTTGATTGTCTAGTGATTAAGAATCTGCCTTAATTGTCCTCTGCCAATGTAGGGGTCACAGGTTCGATCCCTGGTCTGGGAAGATGCCACTTGCCGTGGGGCAACTAAGCCTGTGCACCACAACTACTGAGCCTGCGCTCTAGAGTCTGAGAGCCGCAACTACTGAGCCCTCACACTGCAAGTACTGAGGCCCGTGTACCTAGAGCCCGTGCTCTGCAGCAAGAGAAGCAACTGCAGTGAGAAGCCCGTGTACCCCAACAAAGAGTAGCCCCAACTCGTCACAACTAGAGAAATTAGCCCACGCAGCAACAAAGACCCAGCACAGCCAAAAATAACTAAATAGAATTATTTTTTTAAGAGATCAATATGGACTTTTGTGGATAAAATAAAAAGACTTAAATCTTATCCCCAATCCAAGAATAGATGCTGCTGCTGTCGCTTCAGTCTTGTCCAACTCTGTGCAAGCCTATGGACTGCAGCCTGCCAGGCTCCTCTATCCATGGGATTCTCCAGGCAAGAATACTGGAGTGGGTTGACATGCCTCCTCCAGGGGACCTTCCTGACCCAGGGATCAAACCTGGGTCTCCTGTATTGAAGACAGATTCTTTACCGAAGCTCCCAAGAACAGATATGAAGACACTAAAGCAAACCCATGAAAATAAATGTGTTGAATCTTATATGGTTCCCAGCTCATCATTTTTCTTTAATAAAACCAAATATCAAATTATATCTAGCTAGACACATGTAGGACTGGAAAGCAGTTAAAACAGGCCAGTCAAGGAGAGATGTGACTAAATAGAACAACTATATAACAACGTTAAAGCAATCTTCAGTTCACTGGATGTAATTTGGGAAATGCAGACCAAAGTCAGAACTATTCTGTATAAAAAGGTCACTGTGGGATGGGGTGAGAGCACGGAGCCTTCGGGATACTGAAGGGAAGGGATCATGTGAATTACTGGAGAGGAAAGGGCTTCTCCAAGGAAGGTGCAGCATAAACAAAGACATGAAAATGGAAAAATACTAGTACATGCATGCTCAGTTGTGTCCAGCTCTCTGCAACCCCATGGACTGTAGTCTGCCAGGCTCCTCTGCCCATGGAATTTCCCAGGCAAAACTATTGGAGTGGGTTGCCATTTCTTTCTCCAGGGAATCTTCGTGACCTGGGAATTGAACCCACATCTCCCACACTGGCAGCCAAGTTCTTTACCACTGTGCTAACCCAGGAAGCCCAGAAAAATATGAGTAAAAGATAGACAAGAAAATGAACTTATTGGAGTAGGATATGTGTAGTGAGACACTTTGTGAGAGAAAATTTTAAAATATGATTTATTGAAAAAGGCTTATTGTCAGCAGGCTAAGGAGGCCAAAATTGAATTAATTAATGGAGGGTCTTCATCAGAATCTTTCAACAGTCTGCTGAAAAGCAGAGACATTCCTCTGCTGACAAAGGTCCATATAGTCAACGCTATAGTCTTTCCCAATGGTCAGGTACAGTTGTGAGAGCTGGGCCGTAAAGAAGGCAGAACGCCAAAGAATTGATGTCTTTGAGCTGTGGTGCTGAGAAGATTCCTGAAAGTCCCTTGGACAGCAAGGAGATCAAACCAGTCAATCTTAAGGGAGACTAACTCTGAATAGTCGCTGGGAGGACCAATGCTGATGCTGAAGCTCCAGTATTTTGGTCATCTGATGCAAACAGATGACTCACTGGAAAAGTCCCTGATGATGGGAAAGATTGAAGGCAGAAGGAGATGAGGGTATCAGAGGATGAGATGGATGTTGAGTCTAAACAGAAGACTCAACTAAGGATGGCATCATCAGTGTAATGAACATGAACTTGGGCAAACTCCAGAGATGGTGAGGCACAGGGAGGCCTGGAGTGCTGCAGTCCATGGGGTTGCAAAGAGTCGGACACAACTGGGCAACTGAACAACACCTTCATCAAGGGAGAGAGATGCTGGCAGCAATGCTGAGTCTGGCGGCAGCCTGTGGGTTGCAGAGACTCTGCAGAGAAAGGAAAGGTGCTTGTGAATGACTGGACATAAGACGTGAAGGAGAGGAAGGAGCAAGTGAAACCCTGGGCAGGGCAGCAGCAAGAGGAACTGATGACTTAAATGACTCATCTTTCAGATTAAATTCTGAAACATGTTTCTGTTTCAGAATCGATGACTTACATGACCCATCTTTCAGATTAAATTCTGAAACACTTATTACCGAGTTGGTCATCGTGGAACTTTTCCTTTTAATTTCTAATACACATGGTTAAAATTAAGGTTAATATTCTTATTGGCTTAGTTTCCTGTAACTTTAAAATTTACAGAGTTGTGGGGGATGGAGCATACACATCAATGTAGTATATACTTGCCAGATCATGTTTTAATCTATAACAGGATAACAGAGCAGCTATATGTAATCAAAACATATTTTACTAGCAGAGGCAATCAGCACTCAAAATCAAAATGGTTCTTAAATGCGTGTTGCTGGTATAACACAGCTAATTGACCTTTTAAGTATCATGTAAACCTTTTACCTGACATTCTCCGCTCTTTTTTATAGTTACTTCTGTAGCAAGTTGCAAGTGGTGCACTAATGCCAAAATCTAAAGAAGAATAGACTCTCTACGCAAAGTAAGGTAAACCCTGGGAAAGATGTTAAAAACTTGGTGGAAAGTAAAGCATGCAAATTTTGGGTAGAAAAAAATGTTCATATGTGAAATGAATGTAAACACGGAGATCTGCCAGGAGGAAAGGGAAAGGCAAGGAGTGCACAAAACCTCCCACCAGCGAGTGGAGGGTTTAGGAGAGAGAAAGTGTGATAAACAGAAGACTCAACAAGTAGAAAATGAAGTCTTTAGTAGAGACTTTTAGCCTTTGACACTGTCAAGAGTAGAATCTTTTCTCAGATTCTTGAGTCTTCAGCGTCTTAGCAAAGGTGGCATCACTTATGGTGCTGGGAGGGTAGGAGAGAGCCAGTGGGAACGGGAGTAAGTTCTTCATTAAATGAGTCATGTTAAGATCTCCGGCTTGTGTCCCCAAAGGCAAGGATGTAGAATTAAATAGTTCCCAACCAGCAATCCCACTTGTGGGTGCATTTCCAGAGAAAATGAAAACAGGATCTGGAAGAGATATCCGCACCTCCATGTTCATTGCAGCAAGACGGGGCAACCACCAAAGTGTCTGTCAATATAATGGATAAAGAAGACGTGAGATATAGATGAATATTATTCAGCCATGAGAAACAAGGAAATCCTGCCACTGATGACAACGTGGATGGACCTTCAGGGTATTCGGCTAATGAAGAAAGTCAGGCAGAGAAAGACCAATACTGTACGATCTCACTCATACGTGGAATCAAAGAAAGCCAAACACACAGAAACAGAGTGTAGAGTGGTGGTTATTAGGGGCTTGGTGGGAAAGGAGCGGTAGAGGAAAGGGATGATGCTAATCAAAGGATACAGACTTCCAGTTATAACATGAATAAATTCTGGGGATCAAATGGACGGCATGCTGATCACAGTTAATGACAGTGTATCATATCCTTGAATATTGCTGAGAAAGGATATCTTCAATGTTCTTACACCAAAAAGAAATGGTAATTATGTGAGGTGTGGAGGTGTTAGCTAACACCATGGTGGCAATAGTTGTGCAATATCTAAGTGCATCAATTCAACACATTGTACACCTTAAACTTACACAATATTATGTATCAGTTATATCTCAATAAAGAAAAATAAAATAAGAAAGTGAGAAAAAGTGAAAGTGATAGTCGCTCAGTTGTGTCTGACTCTTTTGCAACCCCATGGACTGTAGCCTGTCCATGGGCACAGAGTGGCCTAAAATAAAGACTGTGTTTCCCCACCTTCCTTGCAGCTAAAGTGGATCTTTCAGACTAAGTTTTGGTTAGTTGATGACACATGGAAGTGCAACTTCAGAAAATGTCTTTAGACAAAGGGAGCACAGCTTGTTCTTGTGCCTTTTTCGTTTCTGGTCACTGAAGTACTGTGTAATGCCTGAGACTGGAGAAGACCTCAGACCTCAGGATGAGGATGGGGACACAAGAGTGTGGGAGCCAGGGTCCCTGGTGGTTAACAGAGCCACCATGCCAACCACAGATAATGTTTCCTTGACAGTGAGATAAACTTCCATCTTGGTGAGTTCCTGATAATGACCTAAAGAATAAAGTTATCCTTACCGTAATTAGAACTTATGGTGGCAGGACAAGCTTCTCAATCCAAACCAAACTGGCATGAGCACTAAAAAGTTGACAGGGTCCTTTCAAAATAAATGTCAGGTAAGTCTGATCAAACCAATCAATCCTAAAGGGAATCAACACTGAATATGCATTGGAAGGACTGATGCTGAAACTCCAATACTTTGGTCATCTGATACAAAGAGCTAGCTCATTGGCAAAGACCGGATCCTGGGAAAGACTGAAGGCAGGAGGAGAAGGGGACGACAGAGGATGAGACGGTTGGATGGCATCGCTGACTCAGTGGACATGAATTTGGGCAAACTCTGGGAGATAATGGAGGACAAAGGAGCCCGGCGTGCTGCAGTCCACGGGATCGCAAAGAGTCAGACACAACTTAGCAACTGAACAACAATGACAACAAATCTGATCAGTGTAAACAACATGAGTTTCAGCTTGGGACTGAGAAAAAAGGGAAGATATAGAACCACCTAATTAGACTACTGACAGGGCCAGTTTGGGGACGATGAAGCCGGCATACTTAGTACCTCTTTGCTTAGAAACAAGCGAAATAGAAAAAATAGGTTCAGCTCTTGAGCTGAAAATGAGGAGCTTTACACGGCAACCACTAGCAGAAGAAAAATCAAACAGCCAACAAGAGCTGCCTGTTACAAACATGGGTGAGGAAGAAGCATTCATCCAGTGAAGAGGTACCTTGTATGTGAGGCACAAAATCAACCACTTGGAAAACTCTTACGGAGCTAAGAAAGAGTCTCATGGTTAAATCACGATGATGGTGCTACAGTTTACTATAAAGCCAAAAATCTGTGAGATGGAACTAAAAATGTTAAATGAAAGTGAAGAAACCACAGGATCAGGCAAGGCAGAAAAATGGTGGACCCCGTGTTATCATACAAGCTGACGAAACAGTTTGATAAGGCGGGAGGCACAGGCTGAGGATCAAACAAATGATGGCTCTTTAGAATCCACAACCAAAGGAAATATCATGTCTCGGCTTTGAGTGCCAGATAAGAACTTAAATAGAAAGTATTTTCAGAGGAACCACGAGGTAATAGTAGTTTCAACATGATTTAGTTCCACATTCTGGCAGAAAACTCAACAAAAGCTATTATGCACTTACCCAACTTTAAAAAGGGAACCATGCCCAACCCACAAGCAATGAACTGGAAAAAAGAAGAAAAAAAAAGTGGGTGGGGGGAGATTAAAAAGAAGCACATAAAGAGAAATTAATTGAGAAAGCCAGGTTATTGCTTAAATATTACTAGAGTCCAAGAAAAGCATTTGCCATGAATTTTTTAAATTTTTCTTTTTAAAAAAATCTGTATGGCCACTAATTGCTAAAAACAAACAAACACAAACACCTGTATTTGGGGAGGGGGTATCTTTTCTTTTATATAGAGACTGACCAAGTGAGAGGGACAGGGAGAAACAGTTTGAGGAAAGGTGTAAACCAGAAATTGGGCAGCAAAAAGGATGTTAAGCTTCTTAGTCGTGAAGTTGCTCAGTCATGTCCGACTCTTTGTGACTCCATGGACTGTAGCCCACCAAGCTCCTCCATCCATGGAATTTTCTAGGCAAGAGTACTAGAGTGGGCTTTCAACACAGGGGTAAGAGAACTTGGCAGCCTGGTTGGAAAGCTGTGGGGCCCCTTTTGATCATGGTTCGAAAGATCTGATTCAAGATGAAAGGAAGAAAAGAGACTAAATGAAGTTTTTAGGGAAATTTTCTTCCCAAATCCAGTTTGGAAACACACTGATGGAAGATATTAAATGCCCAGAACGTTCTAGACACAGCTCATGGAACAAGAGTCACCGGAGCCAAAGAGCAGCTACCCAAGATTCTGAAGGAGCCATGACCCCCATTATCAAGGCTTGACCCTCAGTAAGAGTCTGATCCACCCAAACGTCTTGGGGAAAAAAATGTTCAAATGAAACAGAAGGCTCTCGTCCATGACAGGTAAGCTAGTAGA
Source organism: Aepyceros melampus (assembly GCA_006408695.1). Classification (NCBI taxonomy): domain Eukaryota; kingdom Metazoa; phylum Chordata; class Mammalia; order Artiodactyla; family Bovidae; genus Aepyceros; species Aepyceros melampus. Next base: position 47,603 of record SJXQ01006037.1, read on the forward strand.
AGATAAATCAAGCAGAAATTTGACCTAAGTTTTAAATGTGTCCAAATTGGAGGTGGAGCGGATCATCCTAAGGTAATCTGGTATTTTAGGAGAGATCTATGAAGATAAGGGGAAATGCATGAACATAGTTTATTTGGAGCCTCAAAGCTCTTTCCATGAGTACCTGTAATAGAATTGGGCCTGTTGTATTGTTGCTGTTGTTTTTTAATATTTATTTATTTTATTTATTTATTTGGCAGCATCAGGTCTCAGCTGCAACGTATGGGACCTTTGTTGCATCATCTGGGATCTTTCACTGCAGGTCACAGACTCTCCAGTTGTGGCGTGCAGGCTTAGTTGTGCTGTGACATGTGGGATCTGAGTTCCTGGACCAGGGACGGATCCTGGGTCACCTGTATTGCAGGGTGGATTCTTAACCACTGGACCACCGGGGAACCCCTAACAGGGCCTGTTTTGAAAAACAAAAGGAAGCAAAACAAAAACTGAGATCTGACTAGGCCTTATAACACAGAGCTATTTTTCATGGTGAAGGAATGATACACATCCCACATTGTACAGCAAAGTGCTGAATTCTTCCCATCTCTGTCTTCTCCCTTAGGCAGCACTTCCTCCCTCCCTCTGTCACCCCTCTTGGTTCAGAGGCTTTGCTCTTTACCCCTCCTCTCCCCCAAATCCTGGTCCTGGCACACTCCCCCGCTTACCTCATCATCCACCTAGACCCAAAAGGCTAGAGCTAGCTTAACAGCGTTGAAAACTCCCTCCTTTAGTCTAAACATTGAAAGCGAAAGTGTCAGTCGCAACCGACTCTTTGAGACACTATGGACTGTAACCCACCAGGCTTCTCTGTCCATGGAATTTTTCAGGCAAGAATACTGGAGTGGGTAGCCATTCCCTTCTCCAGGGGATCTTCCAGACCCAGGGATAGAATCCTAGTCTCTTACACTGCAGACAGATTCTTTACTGTCTGAACCACCAGGGAAGTCCAATCTAAACATTAACTCCTTACAGTTCTTTATGCTCTTGAGAATATGCAATACACGCAGTCTTTAAGATAGGAATTGTTTCAGAAAAAAATTAAAACATTGTTCTATTTTTGTGCTCATGGGTAAAAATGAGGATAATAAGAAACGTGCACACTTTAACAATGTTTGCTATGATTGCTTTATTAACTCTCTTCCTCTATCACTGTCATTATCATCATTTCTCATTTCTACTTCATAAAGCAGTTGAGGTCACCCAGCTTACTCAGCAGATGTTTCTGACCTCTGCTCTTTAGTCGAGCTCCAGAATCCACATACTTCTACCCCATACAGACCCCATCTCTCCCCAGAGGGATCCTCCCTCTGAGTTCTCTGTCTCTGTGGAAGGCATCTCTGAACACCCACTAACTCTCCTCCTTTGACTCCCTCACCCCATCCACTCAGCACACAGGACCTGCATGGATTCCCACAGCAGCCTCTCCCTGCCTGTGTGTTTACAGAAGCAAGCCCATCTTCTCTCTCTCTCTCTCTGTCTCTAGACACACACACACACACACACACTCCATCTTTTCACTGTATGTCACCAGAGTGGGGGGTGTCCAGCTCTTAAAGCCAGCACTGTTGCTTCTTATCTAATAAGATTTTTTTTTAATGCACACACAAACACAAAGAATACAAATATCTACTCTTTAAATTATTAAAGATGTTGAACATGTAATGAGGTGTTGTAAGACCAGTTCACAACATTTCTGAAGGCCTGAGGGTGAAATTAGGGACAAAATGTGTTGGAAATCTTCCAGAAATTTGCTTCCTATGGCTCTAAAAGTGGAAGTAAGAAAGTGTCTCCCGGGCGGGCTCTTCTTGGATCTAGAAGGGAGCGAATCAATGACCGCAGGGTGGTGGCCATTCAGGGTCCACGTGGTGGTGGACACTGGAGCCTGTCCCAAGCCAGCCCTCGCAAGGTTACTAGCACCCAGGAAGCTGGCAGTGAAGTGAGTGGATTTTAAAAGGAGAATGTTGGGAGCAGGCCAGTTTGGGGTGGAGCAGGGGTGCGTGTTGGTCGGAGGAGAGGAGGGCAGTTCCGGTGCGGGAAGGGCAGGTCTGACCACACTCCAGCTCTTTTTCTCGTCAAAGAACACCCGCGTGTCTGCAGCTGTGACCCAAATCAGAGACCCAGACAGGGTGTCCCATTTGGACCAGAAACCAGCAACAATGAAGTGCTCTTGAAACTCAGCAAGGGGGTCCCTCCAACCTCAACGGGCACCTGGGTTCTGGGGTCAACATAAGGAGAACAGTACATACAAGACCCTCCAGATTGCTGGTCATGTGAGGAGGAGAGAGGGGCCAGGAGAGAGACTGGATTCCCTGCTTATGGAATAATGTGGGGGAGAACAAAAGAAATTAATTTTTTTAAAAAGAAATGGAATGTGATCTTATTTGTCTCTTCATATATGACACATATGAAATGGATCATATCAAATTATATTGGTTATTATTATTCCTTCCTTTTCCCTTTTTAGGTCATTGCTTAGACTTTGCGTCCTCTTTGACCTTTCCTGGTCAATGCTGTACATCACTGTGTCTGACTGTCCTCTGCCATGACCTCATTTCTTCATCTAAGGGGGCCTTTGGTGAGATGTTCGTGTTCTAATCTGGTCCCCCAACATTCAGGACCACAAAATGCAAGCTATCTGGCTGCTCTGTATGATCTGGATGTTGATAAACTGATTCATGCTAATTAAACCCCAAGAGGCTGATTCATGAGCTCAGAGAACAACATGGTAAATGACAGAGAAAGATAAAACTGGTCTGAAAATTAAAGACATATTTGCAAACGCTGGACATTGTGTTTGGAGCAAGTCTACCCTGGAAGACAAACAACAAAGCAAAACCTTGTTTTGTTGACAGAGAATCACAGGAAAGCAGCTAGACTATTGTCTCATGATATTTCTATAAAGTTCTAGAAGATGGAGAATTTGCCTTCCACGATTATCATGCTTGAAAAGCCAAGACTAATATTTAGAATGAGATGTCCCTCTCTAGAGGGTACCACAGTGACCCTGATAAATTCTTAGTCTGATGCTCATTTTCCCCATTGTGTTATGCTATTTGTGTGTGTCACTATTATTAGAACTGTTGAACTGACAGGTAATTTGCAGCATTACATTTTAACAGGTAGCTTGCTGCTGCTGCTGCTGCTAAGTCACATCAGTCGTGTCTGACTCTGTGTGACCCCAGAGACGGCAACCCACCAGGCTCCCCATCCCTGGGATTCTCCAGGCAAGAACATTGGGGTGGGTTGCCATTTCCTTCCCCAATGCATGAAAGTGAAAAGTGAAAGTGAAGTCACTCAGTCGTGTCCAACTCTCCACGACCCCATGGACTGCAGCCTACCAGGCTTCTCTGTCCATGGGATTTTCCAGGCAAGAGTACTGGAGTGGGTTGCCATTGCCTTCTCCGAACAGGTAGCTTAGGTTGTGGCAAATAAGTCTAAGTATCATATTATAGATAAGGAAGAAGGGAAAGAAGGAAGAATAGAAGAAGGAAGAAAATAAATAAATCCAAAGACATTTGGTTTTGCTCACAACCGTCTACTGTACCACTAGAGTCAGAACCAGCAATCATCTAGCTCACTGGTTTTCAAATTGTGTGCCATGGACCCAAGGGGCTGCTGAATTAGGAAACCACAGATGTGGGGAGGAGGCTGAGGAGACAGGCTAGAGCTGACCACCCCTGGGAAGGAGTCTGGGTTCTTCAAAGAGCAGAAACCATTAATACGTTTTAATACCCAGGGACAAGATGAAGTTCACACTTTAAATAATCAGTTTGGAGGAAGTGATCGGAGGAAGAGAAGAGCAGATGGAAGAAGACCATGTAGAAGGTATAATATTTGTCCAGGGCAGATATGATGGTGTTGGGATCAGGGAAATAGCATCAGTGGATGGATCAGAGACATCAACTTAAAAGCAGAATAGATAGGAGTTGGCTAGTGAAGGAGCAGATGTTATCAAGGATTTACCCATTTATTTATCCCATCCAGAAAACTCATTGAGATCTTACAATGGGCTGAGTCCTGGGCTAGGGGCTCAACTAGACAGCCAAGTCCCCAACCCTTCCTGGAACTGATGTTCTAAAGAAGGGAGACAGATAATGGACAAGCACAAAAATAGGTAAAATATTAACAGGCTTGGAAAGAGCCTGGGGGATAAGTTTTAGGGCTTCCATGAATTATTTCCCTTCTCACAGGCCTCGCTGTCCTGCCTTACCTCTTTTCCCACCAACCAGCTGTTTGTGCCCCTGCAAATCACTTCATATATTTTGTCCAGTTTTCCGTCTGTAAGATGGAAGGGTAAATCTAACCTTTGTTATTGCATCATGGCCAGAAATGGAAGTGACTTTTTCTTGCATGAATTGGATACAAGGGATAAAGGAAAAAGGAAGAGTCAAAACTCACCACCAGGTTCTGACTCTAGTAGTACAATAGACAGTTGTGAAGCAAAACCAAATGTCTTTGGATTTATTTATTTTCTTCCTTCTTCTATTCTTCCTTCTTTCCCTTCTTCCTTCCTCCCCTCCTTCACTCCTTCCTTCCTCCCCGCCTTCCTCCTTCCTTCCTTCATTCTTTCTTTTTGTGTATGTGTGTTTTTAAATTTATTTTGTTATGAGGATTCTTGAGAGCCAAGTGTTAGTGGCAGGGATGGAAATCAATAGACTGGATTTGGATATGTTGAGTTTGAGATGCCTACAAGACACAAAAGGAGGAGTGGGCCAGAGATGTCCTTCAGCACCTGGGCATGTGGAGATATTCACCAGGATGGAGAATCCTACAGAAAGGGCAGATGTTTGGAGGGAGATTCGGAACTCAGGTATTTGAGATGTCTACAAGACATTTCAACAGCGGTATCAAGTACATAGTGCAATACTTCCATCTGAAGCTCAGAAAAGAGCACTGGGCTACAGATATGAATTTGAGACTCTTCAAGATATACAAAGAATTTAAATCATGATAAAGGATGAAGTTTCTTCAGAACAGGGAGAGAAGAAAAGGGAAATAACGAGAGTAAAATAACTAGAGGAAAAGAGAAACTCTCCTCAAAGAGAGGAGACAAAAGGGCCCAGCAACACATCATGAAGAACATCAGCAGTAGAAGCAGCAGAAGAAGACAAACTCTCAGAGGAAAAGAAAAAAGAGCTGCCATTGAAGGAGGAGGAAATCAGAGAGGGTATTTTCAAAGGAAAAGAGTGTTTCAAGAGGGAATATCAATTGGTTCAAATGATGCAGAAAGGTCAAATAAGATAAGAATTTTAAAGTATCCATTAGACTCAGTAACTTGGAAGTCAGTTTTGGAAGGATGGAGGAAGAGATGAAGACTGAATGGGAGGTAAGTTTGTAGCACCATGTGCAGACAGCTCTTCCGTGGGAAAGAGAGATGCAGGGAAATCTTGGAGAGACGTGATAAGTTAGTAGAGGTTTGCTGTTTATTTATTTGCTTCTGGGGAGGGTTCCTTCTTTTTTTATTTTGACTATTTTATTTCCAAGTTGTTTTTTTTTTTAACTTTAAACTTTTCATTTCATATTATGGTATAGCTGATAAACAATATTGTGTTAGTTTAAGGTGAACAGCAAGGGAGTCAGCCATACATATATATGTATCCATTTTGCTTCTGCCATATAAAAACGCATTTGCTTTTAAGGTAAAAGATACAGTGTTTTGGGTGATAAAGCCAAGAGTTTAGGAATGCAGAGAGAAGGATTAGCAGAAGAGCAAGTCTCCTGAGAAGGTTCTTGAAAGGTCCAGGATCCAGAATACACTTTCTTAGAGCCCTACTACACTGTCAGCCTTAGCTAGTCTTCTCTAACTGATGGAGACCTCTCTAAAAGCAGGGATCACCCTCTCAATTCTTTTCTGAGCCCCTGTGTGGCACAGCATATAGCAGGTGTTTGAGATACGTCTTCAAAAAGTTAATGTATACATGATGCAGATGAATGAATCAAATTTGCCTGGTAAAATCTGCCCTGAAAAGAAGAACAAAGACATCTATGTATTTAATTATCTTGAAATCAGAAGACACTTTCTGTAGTCCCCAGAGTAGGAAAGAAGCACAGTAACAACAAAATTCTTATTATTAATATTTTGGAGACAATGAATCTGACTTTTTCCCAAATTAATCACAACTGATGAATAGCAACTTCTTGGGTAGATCCAAAGATTTCTTCCAGCATTCTAGGGTGAAAAGTAATTGCTGTATTTCACATCTGAAATCCATCCTCATATATCAAAAACAACCCACTTTAGTATGGAAAGTGCTACATAATTATTTCCATAATTTCCATAACATCTCTATATGTTGACATAGCATTATTATGCCATCAATTCTCAATCATTAGGCTAATGAAAGAATCAAAGCCCTGGTAATTCAAAATGGTGAATAATAAGCTGATTTGGGGACAGCAAACAGGATTGTTATCATATTCTGGGCTCATTCTGTCTCATAGTCCACGTCAACCCATAGATGATAAATTTTCAGCTCAGAAGCATGTGGCAAGGGATCAGTGAGGGGGTTTTAATATTCTGAGATTTATGCACAAAGTGGATCAAGAACAGGCTAAACGATAGACTCCATTCCAGGAAGATGGCTCTATGGTCAAGGACATGGCAAACGGCAAAATTAGGTTCAGAGGATTTAGAACTAAGAACTTAGAAATCACCTAGTCCTTCCTCCTCAGTTTACAGATGACAATAAAACCCAGAGTTATTCCATGACTTGCTCAAGATTACACAGTAAGTAATTCCTGTTTCTCCCAGTCCAATGCTCCACACCATCTTCATCCACAAAGAGTTCTGGCTCCCTTCTGTCTTCTCCAGCAAGAAGAACTGTTTTCAAATTCTAAAGGACATTTTAAACCATAAAGAATAAATTGAACTCCAAGATAGAAAAGGCATTAAGGGCAATTCAGATTTTTGAAGTTTATGGTACTCCATATACTTTTTCAGTTGTTAGCTCATTTAATCCTTTCAATCCCCTGTGAGGTCTCATCCTCACTTACAGATAAGGAAACAGAGGCTATGTAGATTTAGTCATTTACCACAAGTCAATAACCAGCAAGTGATGCACCATGACAAGAATGGGGTCCACACTCAAGTCTGTGTCTCTTTCCACTACGTCACAGTTTAAGTGAGCTCACACCTTCCAGCCCAGACAGATCATCACCCAAAATACTAAAAGACTCAGAGATGTAATTATGCAACCTCGGCTGGCAATCTTTGGGGGGAAGAAAACATGAAGAATAAGGAGGTGCCAGAAGACTAGAAAATCATGTTTGATTGTGAAATTCAAGAAAACCTAGGTTCTGGTAATTACAGTTGGCTCAAAGCAAACTGGTCTGGATGTCAAACCTTGGCAAAATTCTAGAATAAAATTTCTAACTACATGTCTTGTGAATGACTTAGAAAAGAATGCTATGCTCACATGGAGCCAGCATGGGTTCACTGAGGTCAGGATGTCAAACCATCAAACACATCCACTAGGAAATGCGGTCATGTCTGTTGGGATGTCATTGTGGTCAAATTGAAAATACGTGATTAAAATAACTGGACAGCTAAATATGTTCACAACTGGTTGCCAGTGGCCTGTCATACAACCCTGACTATTAAAATTTTTAGCAGTTCCTACAATTTTCAGATTTGAAAATTGTCAATTTTGTAGATAACTCAAAGGGAGATGCTTTACAATAAAAACCACTACTCATTTTGGCAGATTGAAATGATGGTCACCCCTCAGTGACCCCTCACCTTTCAAATTTAATAAGGAAAAGTACGTGTAAGTAGAAACAAATTGCTGGGTTGGTGAAAGTAAGATGCTAGATAGATAGAAAATAGATGATTGCTTGACAGATACAGATATCAGTAGATAGGGAGAGAGAGGGGGATTGATTCAGACAAGTCCCAAATGGAGAAAATGGGACTTGACTAAAACTCATAGGAGAAAAGACTGAGGTTTAATTGACTGCAACAGCAAACCAACAGTAGCACACAGATGCTCTCTGACATAATGGACAGGAACTTGAGTTTCAGTATCCATAAGCTTCATTCACAGTTCTAGTTCACCACTTCATAGCTGTGTGACCTTGGGCCAGTTGCTTAACTTTTAAAGCCTCAGGCTCCTATTTTATAAAATGAATATTCTACAATGTCACAGTGCAAGTGATAGGACTTGGCTTAATATTCAAGTCTTCTGACCTTCATCCAGTGTTTTTTCCATGGAGGGCTACCTTCAAATGATTGAATAATACATTTTAGGAAAAAGGATTAGAATTATTCCATGGGACTTTAGTTCAGTTCAGTTCAGTCACTTAGTAACGTCTGACTCTTTGTGACCCCATGGCCTGCAGCATGCCAGGCTTCCCTGTCAATCACCAACTCCCAGAGCTTGCTCAAACTCATGTCCATAGAGTCGGTGATGCCATCCAACCATCTTATCCTCTGTCATCCCCTTCTCCTCCCACCTTCAATCTTTCCCAGCATCAGGGTCTTTTCCAATGAGTCAGTTCTTCACATCAGGTGGCCAAAGTATTGGACCTTCAGCTTCAGCATCAGTCCTTCCAATGAAAATTCAGGACTGATTTCCTCTAGGGTTGACTGGTTGGATTGCCTTGCAGGCCAAGGGACTCTCAAGAGTCTTCTCTAACGCACAGTTCAAAAGCATCAATTCTTCGGCACTCAGCTTTCTTCACAGTCCAACTCTCACATCCATACATGACTACTGGAAAAAACATAGCTTTGACTAGAGGGACTTTTGTTGGCAAAGAAATGTCTCTGCTTTTAATATGCTGTTTAGATTGGTCATAGCTTTTCTTCCAAGGAGCAAGCGTCTTTTAATTTCATGGCTGCAGTCACCATCTACAGTGATTTTGGAGCTCCAAAAGATAAAGTCTGACACTGTTTCCACTGTTTCCTTATCTATTTGCCATGAAGACTGGATGCCCTGATTTTAGTTTTCTAAATGTTGAGCTTTAAGCCAACTTTTTCACTATCCTCTTCCACTTTCCTCAAGAGAAGGCCAACCAACACCAGATCAATGGAAGGGTTTTATCAAGAAGCTGATTTCAGCCCACTTCCTAGATGAGCATTGAGCCTGGTGGGCCAGCAGGTAACAGCACCCCGCCCCAAGCATGAGACTGAGGCTTCATGGCACCATACAGAGCAAACAGGCAACAGATGTAAGCCTCACAGTCGGGAAATCTGCTGCAGTGATTTCAATGATGATGAAATATGGGACCAATGATCTCTGAGGTCTCTCCAGTTCTAGGATTCCAGAGATTTCCATGATTCTGAGTTTCTGTGATTTTGCAAGAAATCTTCTTGCTGGAGAAGACATGAAGAAAGGTTTTTACCAAGGAATTTATCATCATTGACTTTGCTTTATGGCAAGCCAAACTGACATGTACTTAAAGTGACAGAAAAAGAGATTGACTTTCTCAGTGCTCATCTGAGGGTGAAAGTAATAGTACAAAAGATTCTGAAGCCCCTGCAATTCAAAGCAGCCTACAGAACAAACATGAGTTGATCCTCTATTTTCTAGCGATTAGCTTCTTGCCTTTTGGCAAGTTTGTAAAGTATCACCGGCACCGACACACCCAAGTCTGTTTGTCCACTCTGTGCTGTCCCCTGCTACCAATGCCTTCATTCCCTTATTCATACCCTACCCCAAGAACCCCGACGTAGGCAGCTTCATGCTCCTTAAGTCATTACCTTATTCACACATTCATTCACTTATTCATTCAACCAATATTTATGACTCACTACTTATAACAATAGTTCCCATTTAACAAACACATATCACGTGCCTGCAGTTGTACACACTTTAGCTCAACTAATCCTGTAAGCAATGCTGGAAGATGTACACCATTTTGAGATAAATTAAAGCTCACAGAGTCAAATTAATCCATTCAAAACTGCACAACTGAAAAGTGACAAAACCATGCTCTTCTCATTCTACTACCTTCCCAGATGGCGCTAGTGGTAAAGAACCCGCCTGTCAATGCAGGAGACATAAAGAGATGTAGGTTCAATCCTTGGGTCAGAAAGATCCCCTGGAGGAGGGCATGGCAACCCACTCCAGTATTCTTGCCTGGAGAATCCAATAGACAGAGGAGCCTGGCAGGGTACAGTTCATAGGATGTCAAAGATTCAGACACGACTGAAGCAACTAACACACATTCTGCTACCTTCTTGTAAGTGAAGCCTTGGGCTGTGAGTAAGCTGGGGAGCACAGTTGCAGTCTCTTCTATCCATAGCTTACCCCTGGATAGTGGGACCTTCCATGCACACCAAGAACTACCTTAGAAGTCTATACATGATAATTACATAATACACTTTCAACAGAAACATGATTCGAATAGCTCTCCGGGGAGCAACTTGATGAAACATATCAAAAGTCTTCAGAAGCTGTAATGGTTACTTTTAAAAGTCCACTTGACTGGGCTAAGGGATACCTAGAGACCTAGGAAGATATTACTTCTGGGAGTGTCTGAGAGAACAGATTAACACTGGAATCAGTAGACTGAGTAGAATGTGGGAGGGAGGGGGGACTTCCCTGGTGGTGCAGTGGAAAAAAAAATCTTCCTGCTAATTTTTTAGCAGGGGACATGGGTTTGATCCCTGTTCTGGGAAGATTCCACATACATGGAGCAAGTAAGCCCATGCACCACAAATACTAGCCCACGAGCCATTGGTACTGAGTGCATCTGCTGTAACTACTGAGGCCCACATGCCCTAGAGCCTGTGCTCCTCAACAAGAAAAGGCACTGCGGTAAGAAGCCCAAGCACCACAATGACAAACAGTCTCTGTGGCTGCAACTACAGAAAAGTCTGCACGCAGCAACTAAGGCCCGCTACAGCCAAAAGAGTAAAAAAATAAAAGAATGTGGGTGGAAATAATCCAATTCATGGAGGGCTTGAATAGCACAAACAAGGCAGGGAAAGGACACATTCTCTTCTCTCTTCTTGAGCTGAGATGTGGCACATCCATTTTCTCCTGTCTCCAGACCTCAGAGCTTCTGGTCTTAGCCTCGATCTCCAGGATTTATACTAACCCTTCCCTCTACCCATCCCAACATCCGCTCTCCCATTCTTTGTCCTTCAGCCTCATCCTGGGACTTACACCACCAGCTTCCCTTGTTCTCCAGCTGCTGATGGCACATGAGGGCATGTCATAGCCTCCATAATTGCATTAGCCAATTCCCATAATAAATATTTTCTTATATATCTATCCTGGCTCTGTTCCTCTGGAGAACTAATACAGAAGTCCATATCACTTAACATTAAATGATCGCTTCTGATAATTTAACTCTCCTACTATGATATTAGCTTTTTGCAGACTAATACTCCCACAGAAAACACTAGAAAGCTGAACACAATACAAAAGAACAACTATTTGAGGTCATGAAAGAGCTGCTTGGATAGCCAGGGCATGAGAATCTAGAACGAAAAGATTCTAGAATGAAGAGAAGGTCTTTGAGGGAACCCCAACCTTTTGCACACAGCTGTTTTTCTCCCATGACATTTGTTGATTCTTGGTGGAATGATAGAAGAAGCTGGAAAGCTAGAAAAAAAGACAGCTAAGAAGTAGAACATCAACAGGTCTTTCAGTGATCCCATGGGGTTGGAAAGACAAAAGTCAAAATCGAGGGAGTATGTAAAACACACAAATTTCCCATTTTAAAATAAGTATGGGACGCAATGGCGACTATAGTCATAATGTTGAATTATATATTTGAAAGCTTTTAAGAACGTAAGTAAAAAATTCTCATCACAGGAAAAAACTTGCTATCTATGTGTGGTGATGGATGCTAAGTAGACTTGTTGTGACGATCCTCTCACAAGAGATACGTATATCAAGGCACTATGCTGTATACCTGAAACCAATATCATATGTCGATTACATATCAATTTTTAAAATTCCCTCCGTTCTTAAGTCATTAGAGCTGCTGTAACAAAATATTATAGACTGGGAGCCTCCTTAAAATGAGGATAATAAGAAGCAGAAGACTACTGCGAGGATCAAATGATGATACAAGCACCTGAAACAGTGCCTGACACAGAGCAAGGTCTTACCAAGGGATCTGTGGCTACTGAACCACATCCTTTGAGGTGGAGGCACTTGTTTTCATTCCTCATAGAAACTTTATGTTCAGTGCTTTGACATCTGACTTTTTTTTTTTTTTTAAGCTAGAAGATATCCATATCCAACACAGCTAAGGATGTAGGCACGCACATCCATATTGGAAGCATTGCTTCACTGTCCAGCAGCATTTGTTGAACACCTGTGGTGCGTGTGGCTGGTGGGCAGGGAGAGGGAGGTGGGAGGATGCTTATACAGGGAACAGTGGACAGATTTCTTCCCCATCCCAGAAACCTTCCGGCATCACTGGGCAGCAAGACACAGACCGGAGAACCCACTGAAGAATGTGGCATCACTGAACTAAGAAAGTGCTCCATTCCACAGAGGAGCTAATTAACAATCAGCACGGCGTGTTCTAGGCGCCAGCTACACAGGGAGACATGGGGGTTACGAGGAGCGGGAAGAGGGAGACATTTCAAAGGCACAGATGTGGTGGTGATCCTCAGTCGTGAGAAAAGGTCACAAGCAGCTGCCCCGGAACATGAGTTATAAAAGGTGGCAACCCTTCACCCTGGCAGGATCTGCTCTATTTGCTTAAGAAACGCCCAGAGCTGGAATTGCCTGGGCAGGGATTACAGGTTCAGACGACGACGGCCTCTGGCAGGGAGAGGAAAGGGAGGAAGTCATCCGGGGGACACCCTCCCACGGCCCTGTCCCCGCTGACGTCAGCCCTCTGCCTGGTACTTTGTCAAATGATAACTCTAAGGAGCCCTTTTTGTGGCAGCCTGGTGCTGCCAGATGACCCACGTCCTGCAAAGGAATGTGTATGCATCTTTTCCATCCTGCTTTCAGCTTCTTATTTAACCAGAGTTTGAGGCGGAACCATTTCTCACTACTTATTCAGAAAAAAAGTGAAAGTGTTAATCATTCAGTCGTGTCTGACTCTTTGCGACCCCATGGACTGTAGCCCACCAGGTTCCTCTGTCCAGGAGATTCTCCAGGCAAGAATACTATTCAGAACTCATACCCAAAATCATATGACTAAAGCTAAAAGAAATGAAATTCAAAACATGTAGGCAGTTTATGTCGCTTGCCCAGGCAAGGAAGCACAAGGGTTTGAGTCTACCGGATTCGCTAATTTGTGGCTAAACCCTCAGATCCTTTCTTATCTTCTCCCAGTCTTGCCTACTTAGTACCCCAACCTCTACCTGATATAAGGGGATAAACTGTCAATTGATGCATTATCAAAGCTCTGCTTCTCCCTCTTCCTTCTGTTGACTTCATTTTGTGTGTGTGTTTACCACATTCTAGAATCTTCATCACAGGATAAAGGGGGACAGGAAGAGAGATCAAAATGCAATCAATTAAATGTCAGAGAAAAAGTGGGAAAGATCTGAATCAGCATTTTTAGTTCTTTTAGACTAGTATTACTATATTTGGTTTTCCTTTATCCAGCCTCCATGTTCTTTTTTTTTTTTTTTAAAGATTCTCCCCCTGCCTATCTTAAATCATGAAGGTCATTTGAACTTGGATATTGTTTGGTTCTGGTTGAGAATAAGTGACTATGCAACTTCCTGTTTAGACATGCTTTCTGAAGATTTTGTTATTACAAACAATTTTTTTATTACTGAATTCCAGATGTAATGAAAGAAAAGCACACTTGAATCATTATCTCCCAGACTGTAAGGTCTAGGAAGTTCTTTCAAAAGGAGCAAAATCATCTCCCCACCTCAATACATGTTCTTTCTATTTTGAAAATACCTCAGTTGGTAGCACCGCCATCTTCTCAGTTGTCTTGACATCTGGGAGGTGCCCCCAACTCCACTCTTCCCCTCACTTTGCACTCTAGCAATCACAGGTCCTGCCGAGTTCACCTCGTATTTGCTTCTCCATGGCCTGCCTCTCTCTTTCCCCAGGGACATCGCCCACGTCCCCTGGCCAGCCCTCATTTTTATGGCCACAGTGGCCCAGGCCGCATACCCTCATCCTATGTCTCCCCCTCCAATCCATCCTCCACACAGGATGATCCGTCTTGATGAGAATACACACTTGGTGAACAGCTCCCCACAGCCCTCACGGTCAAGGTTAAAGCCCCCGGTGAAGCAGGAATGTCTCCAGGATCAGTCACTCCCCACCATTCCCAGATCTGCACAGATTTGCACTCTGACCACCTGACTTCCTTGTGGTTGCCCCATCGTTCCCTGCTGTTTCTCACCTCCATGCCTTTCTCATCCCTTCATCCATTCACCACTTCCTGCACCTCAGTCCATTCAGGTTCCCACCATTTCATTGTCTGCACTGTCTCATCACTCCCAGCTTATGCATCCATCTCCTCCCACTGTTCAGACTGCCTTCTCTCCGCATCGCCAGCCCCTAGCCTGGCACACAGTAGGTGCTCAACAAATATCCATCAAACCCACTGGGTGAACAGTTGTGTAGGAAACATGTGTATTTAAATTGTTGAGACGTTAGGTATAGAGAATACAGCAGACAAAAGAGCAAAAAACAAATATGTTTTTGAAACTTTTTCGTTGCTTTGGATCCAGAGCACAGAACCAGTCCTTTGTTCTTCCCACAAATCAGTGGCATGCAGCCAATGCATTGGATTGCTTTTGCTTCCTGAATAATCAGAGTAAACATTGATTGCATTACTTATTAAATGCAGGTGCTGGGTGCTTCACATGGATTGTCCCACTTTATCCACAGAACTATCCTATTAGGTAAGAACTTGCATTACATTTGAGGAAACTGAGGCTTAGTCAAATTAATGTTAGTTGTTGGTGGAGCTAGAACTGGGAATCTGACATCTGACCCCAAAATTCAAGTTCTTGTCCACTGTAATTTCCATGAGAGTTAGGGTCAGAAGGGAGTGAAAAGCATGTAGAATTGAAATTACTCTTGGAAATTCCTTTTCATCAATACCTCTTGGGCAGGAAGTTAGAACATGTGCTGAAATTCAGAGGCACAACTCACAGTCCAAGCCCTCCAGGCACAAATCAGATGCTATTTCAGTCTTCATGAAAGTCTTCTACATATTTAACTTGTCTCTTTAACAAACATTTTAGTCCTTGATGTCATAGTGGGATGACTTTTCTCTCAAATTTTTATAATCTCTGCTAGACCGAATCGTGCTGGATATAGCCATCCCCACTACCAGAAACCTCAACCCAGTCAGCTCTTACACTAGTGTCGAAATGGACCAGTGGCATCAGATGAAGGAGATGGCTTACGTGTGGGAGCCATGCAGTATGGGAAGATAAGCTGCTGGAATCACACTCAGCAGGAGGAGATGTCTATGCAGAGAGCATGCAAGAAATTCCAGTTGCGAATTAACAAATTCCTGTGCTCCCCTCCTGTCTTCAGGTGGGACCTCGGGTGAAATGGAAGGCCTAGTTGCCAGCTTTATTTAAATGGCTCCCTCCTGGACCTCCTTGGCAGTCCAGTGGTTAACAGCACTTCCAGTGTGGCAGACACTGGTTTGATCCCTGGTCGGGGAACTAAGATCCCACTTGTCACAAAGTGCAACCAGAAAAAAAAAAAAAAAAATTTAAGTATGCATATTTGAGCTCAAGTAAATTAAATAAACAAAAGGCATAATTCTATTACCTCAGGACTCTCCTGTGACCTTGATGGTCAGGGCATCTGATATGGGCAGTGATATCCTTTTTATTTTTGAGATCTCCATCTTGGGGAAATGGATAACTCACATGCAGTGCTTTTCTTCCTTTGATCAAAATCTCTTAAGCTGCATCTTGAAATGATCTCTACCTGCTGTATACTTCTCAGAGGTGGAGCACTGATGCTCCATCCTCAGGGAGTCTAAAGAGTTACCTGTAACTCCTAAAACTTACCTGTATAGTCTGTATTCTTTCCTTTCCAATAATACGATTAAGTCTAATGTGTACAATCTTAGAACCACAGATTCTAAGGTGGATGAGATGATAGATAGACAGATAAGTAATAAACAGGTGCAGAACTGAAAATAAAGGCCAATAAATGCTTTTCAAATTCCTTTGAGAAAATTTAAAGAAACCTACTGTTTTCTCATGGGAAATTATGATTTATGCTTTTTTTTTTTTCTGTTTACCCCAAGTACACTCGGGCTAAGCTCTAATTAACTTTAGGCAAAGGAGGTCAAGAACAAAAGGACTAACTTAACATAGAAGAATCATCAACTTTCACAGAACACAAAGAACACAATGGAATCTACTATATGATTTTTTTTTTTTTTTGGTGGACATAGTAGCTTAGCAACCCATATTTACTTCCTGTTATAAAAAAGATGGGTCCTATAAAATGAAGAGTTCCTGAATGGTGAATCATTTATGCAGCCACAGTTTTCCTTTAGAAATCACATGGAGAGCCATTATTAGCCATCCTCATATAGGAAAAATCTATGTCAGTAACAAGGTGGAGGGCTGAAATAACCTCTGCAACAAGTCACTCAGTTGTGTCCAGCTCTTTGCAACCCCATGGACTCTTTCCCACCAGGCTCCTCTGTCCATGGGATTCTCCAGGCAAGAATACTAGAGTGGGTTGCTGCCATTCCCTTCTCCCAGGGATCTTCCCAACCCAAGGATCAAACCCAGGTCTCCTGNTTCTTTTTCTTCAGGATTGCTTTGGAAATTATGAGTCTTTTATTGTTACATTTAATTTTAGAATATTTGTCATAGTTCTGTGAAATACATTATGGGTAATTTGATAAGGGATCACATTGGTTCTGTAGATTCCTTTGGGTAGTATGACCATTCACAATATTAATTCTTTCAATAAAAAAGCATGGGCTCTCTTTCCCTTTCTTTGCTGCTGCTGCTGCTAAGTCTCCTCAGTCATGTCCAACTCTGTGTGATCCCATGGACTGCAGCCTACCAGACTCCTCCATCCATGGGATTTTCCAGGCAAGAGTACTGGAGTGGGTTGCCATTGCCTTCTCTGACTTCTTTGAGTCTTCTTTAATGTTCCTTTAATCTTCCTTTATTAATGGTTTTTTTCATTTTTCATTTATTTTAATTGGAGGTTAATTACTTTACAATATTGTATTGGTTTTGCCATACATCATCATGAATCTGCCACAGGTATACACGTGTTCCCCCTCCTGAACCCCCTTCCCTCCTCCATCCCCATACCATCCCTCTCGGTCATCCTGGTGCACCAGCCCCACGCATCCAGTATCATGCATCAAACCTGGACTGGCAATTTGTTTCATATATGATATTATACATGTTTCAATGCCATTCTCCCAAATCATCCCACCCTCTCCCTCTCCCACAGAGTCCAAAAGACTGTTATATACATCTGTGTCTCTTTTGCTGTCTCACATACAGGGTTATAATTACCATCTTTCTAAATTCCATATATATGTGTTAGTATACTGTATTGGTGTTTTTCTTTCTGGCTTACTTCATTCTGTATAATTGGTTCCAGTTTCATCCACCTCACTAGAACTGATTCAAATGTATTCTTTTTAATGGCTGAGTAATACTCCATTGTGTATATGTACCACAGCTTTCTTATCCATTCATATGCTGATGGACATCTAGGTTGCTTCCATGTCCAGTTCTCAGCATGTAAATCTTTCATTTCCTTGGTCAGGTTTATTCCTAAGTATTTTATTTTTGCTAAATTTTAAAGATTTTTTTAAAATTCCCTTTCTGATATTTCATTGTGAGTTTAAAGTAGTGTAACCAATTTCTGAATGTTAATCTTATATCCTGCTACTTTTCTGAATTCATTTACTAGATCTAATAGTTTTTATCCTGCTACTTTGCTGAATTTATTTATTTGACCTAACAGTTTTTCTGTGGAATTTTTAGAGTTTTCTATATACAGTATCATGCCATCTGCCTATAATGACAATTTTACCTTTTACTTTCCAATATGTATAACTTTTATTTCTTATCCCTTTCTGATATTTCATTGTGAGTTTAAAGTAGTGTAACCAATTTCTGAATGTTAATCTTATATCCTGCTACTTTTCTGAATTCATTTACTAGATCTAATAGTTTTTATCCTGCTACTTTGCTGAATTTATTTATTTGACCTAACAGTTTTTCTGTGGAATTTTTAGAGTTTTCTATATACAGTATCATGCCATCTGCCTATAATGACAATTTTACCTTTTACTTTCCAATATGTATAACTTTTATTTCTTTTTCTTTCTTATTGCTGTGACTAGGACTTCCAATACTATATTAATAGAAGAGATGAGAGTAAGCATCCTTGTCTTATTTCAGATTTTAGCAGGAATACTTTCAGCTTTTCACTGTTGCATGTTATATTCAATGTGAGTTTTTCATAAGTGGCTTTATTATGTCCAGATACATGCCCTCTATCTCCCTCTTTGGTAAGAGTTCTAACTCTTTGGTAAGAGTTCTTATCATGATTGGATATAGAATTTTGTCAAATGATTTTTCTGCACCTATTGAGATGATCATGTGGTTTTGACTTTTGCATATGTGGTTTATTCATTGATTGATTTGCATATAAAATTTTTTTCTCTGAATGTTTAAACTGTATCCAGAATTGTGGATGATACTATCAACCAATTAACCCACAATATATGAAAGATATTATGATATCCAATTTCCAGGTTTCAAGGATAGAACTTCAGAGGTAAAAATAGCTTAACCTTCTTTATAGTCTTATAAAATGCATAATATAAAGACTCATATCTGTATTAAACCAATTCTACAGCTTGTGTGCTTTCTATTAAGCCATACAAACTTGGATAATTTGATGGCTGTGGCTATGGAAAGTTAGGTCCTGTCTTCACTCTAATACATTTTTTTATTCAGTGTAAATCATGAGTGCATATGCAAGCAAATTTTTCTTTATGAAATTGCAAATATAAAAACACTAATGCAGAATATATTTTCTATCACTGGAAATCATTTTGAACATCCATTCAGTTCAGTCGTGTCCAACTCTTTGTGACCCCCATGGAATGCAGCACACAGGACTTCCTGTTCCAAAACCAAGTCGCAGAGATTGCACGAACTCATGTCCTTAGAGTCAGTGATGCATTCCAACCATCCCATCCACTGCCATCCCCTTATCTTGCCTTCAGTCTTTCCCAGCATCAGGGTCTTTTCCAATGAGTGAGTTCATCGTATCAGGTGGATATTTGAAGTATTGGAGCTTCCATTTCAGCATCAGTTCTTCCAATGAATACTCAGGACTGATTTCGTTTAGGATTGACTGGTTAGATCTCCCTGAAGTCCAAGGGACTCTCAAGAGTTTTCATCAACACCACAGTTCAAAAGCATCAATTCTTTAGCACTTAGCTTTCTTTATGGTCCAAATCTCACATCCATACATGACTACTACAACAACCATAGCTTTGACTATGGGGACCTTTGTTGGTAAAGTAATGTCCCTGCTTTTTAGCATGCTCTCTTGCTGTCTAGGTTTGTTATTGCTTTTCTCCAAGGAGCAAGCATCTTTTAAGTTCATGGCTACAATCACCATCTGCAATGATTTTGGAGCCCAAGAAAATAAAGTTTGTCACTGTTTCCATTTTTTACCCAATCTATTTACCATGTAGTGATGGGTCCAGATGCCATGATCTTCATTTTTTGAATGTTGAATTTTAAGCCAACTTGTTCCCTCTCCTGTTTCACCTTCATCAAGAGGCTCTTTAGTTTTTCTTCACTTTCTGCCATAAGGGTGGTATCATCTGCATATCTGAGGTGATTGATATTCCTCCTGACAATCTTGATCTAGCTTGTGCTTCACCCAGTCTGGCATTTCTCATGATGTACTCTGCATATAAGTTAAATGAGCCAGGGGACAATATACAGTCTTGTTGTACTCTTTTCCTAATTTGGAAACAGTCCGTTGATCCATGTCTGGTTCTAATTGTTGCTTCTCGACATGCATACAGATTTCTCAAGAAGCAGGTGAGATGTTCTGGTATTCCCATCTCTTTAAGAATTTTTCATAGTTTTTTGTTATCCACACAGTCAAAGGCTTTGGCATAGTCAATAAGGTAGATGCTTTTCTGGAATTTTCGTGCTTTTTTGATGATACAACGGATGTTGGAAATTTAATCTCTGGATTTCTATGCCTTTTCTAAAACCAGTTTGAACATCTGGAAGTTCACAGTTCATGTATTGCTGAAGCCTGGCTTGGAGAATTTTGAGCATTACTTTACTAGCGCGTGAGATGAGTGCAATTGTGCGGTAGTTTGAGCATTCTTTGGCATTGCCTTTCTTTGGGATTGGAATGAAAACTGACCTTTTCCAGTCCTGTGGCCACTGCTGAGTTTTCCAAATTTGTTGGCATATTGAGTGCAGCACTTTCACAGCATCATCTGTTAGGATTTGAAATAGCTCAACTGGAATTCCAACACCTAAACTAGCTTTCTTTGTAGTGATGCTTCCTAAGGCCCACTCAACTTTGCACTCCAGGATGTCTGGTTCTAGATGAATGATCACACCATCGTGATTATCTGGGTTGTGAAGATCTTTTTTGTATAGTTATTCTGTGTTTTCTTGCCACCTCTTCTTAANTTTGTAGTGATGCTTCCTAGGCCCACTCAACTTTGCACTCCAGGATGTCTGGTTCTAGATGAATGATCACACCATCGTGATTATCTGGGTTGTGAAGATCTTTTTTGTATAGTTATTCTGTGTTTTCTTGCCACCTCTTCTTAAGAATAGAATATAATCAGTCTGATTTTGGTATTGACTGTCTGGTGATATCCATGTGTCGACTCATCTTTTGTATTGTTGGTATAAGGTGTGTGCTATGATAAGTGCATTCTCTTGGCAAAACTCTGTTATCCTTTGTCCTGCTTCATTTTGTACTCCAAAGGCAAACTTGCCTGTTATTCCAGGTATTTCTTCACTTCCTACTTTTGCATTCCAGCCCCCTATCATGAAAAGGACATCTTTTTTTTGGTGTTTGTTCTAGAAGGTTTGTAGGTAATCATAGAACTATTCAACTTCAACTTCTTCAGCATTAGTGGTGGGGACATAGATTAGATTACTATAATATTTAATGGTTTGCCTTGGAAATGAACAGAGATCATTCTGTTGCTTCCCAAGTACTTGCCATCTCCTGTTTGACCACTTCCAATTTGCCTTGATTCATGGACCGAACATTCCTACTTCTTATGCAAAACTGTTCTTTACATTATCCTACTTTACTTACAATACCAGTCACATCCACACCTGGGTGGTTTTTTTTTTTTGCTTTGGCTCAGTCTCTTCACTCTTTCTGTAGGTATTTTTTTCCCACTCTTTTCCAGTAGCAAATTGGCCACCTACCGACCTGGGGAGGTCATCTTTCAGTGTGATATCTTTTTGCCTTTTCTTACTGTTCATGGGGTTCTCAAGGCAAGAATATTTAAGTGGCTGGCCATTCCCTTCTCCAGTGTACCACGTTTTGTCAGAAATCCCCACTGTGACCCATTCGTCTTGGGTGGCCCTACATGGCATGGCTCCTAGTTCCAATGAGTTAATCAAGGCTGTGATTTGTGTGATAAGTTTCATTCCATTCAGTTCAGTCGCTCAGTCTTGTCCGACTCTTTGCGACCCCATGCATCGCA